>LS571585.1:127084-145408 GCA_900490775.1 Pristionchus maxplancki
CCCTCTGATCCGCCGGCCGAAGGAGGAGAAGGAGGGGAAGGAGGAGAGGAGAAGGAAGGAGGAGAAGAGAAGGAAGCTGGAGCCAGTGGAGGAGGGACTTACAAGCAGGAGGAGAGTTGTGACAAGAACAACTCGAACAGCAAGCCGAAGTTCTTCAAGGATCAAGGATCCAGCTACTTCGGTTACTATTAGAGTAATGCTGTCTTGCCCCTGAATATAATCGATAAAGTCGATTGAATTGAATAAAAATGTAGCCGGAATACACTGCACTGGAATACACGGATAATATCTATGTACACATTGGGTGAATTGAACACGAAACATGAATGATATTTGTTTCTTCCTTCCCAATATTTCTGTATGTCTTCGTTCCTATTCTCTTCGCTATTGCTCGCTTCAAGTGAATGATGGACCGTGAAAAAAATGGAAATGGAAATGAGATGAAACTGAGTCGTCCAAGGGAAATAATGAAAAAGCTTGATAGAATAGAATACGGACGGAGTTTCGTGAAGAGAATAGCTAAAAGAAATTATTTGTGTGTGCTGTGGTTTTGCTGGATTTATGAACAAACATTGAATGTAGTTTTCTTGACAATTATTAATAAGGTACAATATATCGTTTATCGATCTCATTGATTGAATAGTTACAATATATCGTTTATCGATCTCATCTCATGGGGATCACGATACGGCTTCTCTCGATGGATCGGGAACTGCAAAATCCTCTGCATTCACCACTTTGAGCATGATTCGAATGATTTGACACTTCTTTCCTTTTGCCTCGAATTTGGTAATGGCCTGAAGGAATCGCCATTGAATGGATGGAAAAGAGTCGAGTCGACCTCCTTGGGATCTTTCACTCCATCGAGCATCGGACAATAAGCAGCCACCAGTTTGTCATTCTTCGCTGGACCGGGAGAACGAGTGACTGTCAGAGTCGAGATTTGACTCTCAAAAGGAATATTATGGAAAGGGTACGGTAGAATACGGTATACCTTATCGATCGACAGATAGACCGGCATCACTTTGTACTGAGCATTGTTCGAGCATTTGATCTACAAATATCGATTATCGATCATCTTATTATGATTCTTGATCTACCTTGACTGCAATGGGAGCATCAGTCGTATTGACCAGCATGAACTCCTGCTTTCCTCCAGTCTCCAAGAATTGTCCTTCCTCAATGAATACCGTAACCACCGGACTACGGTATCTACCGTACCTCAGGGTCGACACTCAGTCTCTTGTCTTCCTTCTTGACCTCAGTGGTGCCAGTGCCATCAGCCTTGACATCAGGAGTCTCTCCATTCTTCTGCATCGTTCAATCGATAATCTACCGTATCCATCACTGATCTACCTGTTCATCCCTCACACTCTTGTGACTGTTGATCTCACTCTTCACTTTGCTCTTCTCATCCTGAATGGAAGAATACCGTAATCACCCCTACAGTCTCCCGAATGTCTTCGTACCTTCTCAGCCATTCTTGCAGTCGACCGTTCTTGGAGGGGACGAAAGAAGAGAGTGAAGGCACGAAGCAAATATCCATCTCATTTGCAAACTTGATTGCACTCTTTGTGAGTATTTATTTGATTATACATCCGAGATTATGAATATTTAATTGTTTTGTTGTTCGTTGTCGTTCGATTCTCGCAAATCGTCTACTGGAATTCGGGATTTCAATTGATTGCATGCACAATGGAGATATCTTTGTGATGCACAGATGTTAAATGCATTCTCGAATATCTCGAATATTGTCTGTAAACGATCTCATTCACAATTTGAATAGAGGATTCTCCCAGAAATTTGTATAAAAGGGCACACGATTTTGATGCTGCATCAGCCTTTTCCTTTCCTTTTTCTAATTCAATTGATTTCAGATGATTCTTCAGTGCATTCTCCTCGCCACTGCCTCAATGGGTTTGTTACACATCTTTTTCTGTCATTTTTTAAAAAATAATTTTTTCTCACACTCCAATCCTCCCTTTCAGTAGTTTCCTCCCAATGCACTGGAGGAATTCCTTCCTCTGAGGTCAATGGAATTCTGGAGGTTCACAATAAACTCCGAAGCGCCATCTCCTCTGGTAATTACGTTGCCAAGGGGAAGAAAATGCCTGCTGCTAAGAGTCCGATCCCCAATCTGGTGCCGTTATCAGTTCCTTTCCATCACTCAAGTGCAATATTTAGACCTGGGATTGCACAATTGAGAAGAGTGCTCAGAAAGTGGCCGACACTTGTGTATTCGAACATTCTGAGAGTGCCTACGGAGAGAATCTCTATTCTTCCTGGTCGAGTCAGAAGGTGAAAATGAGTAGGGGAAGAAATAAAAAGGAATCGATTCAGATGACAATTTCTGGTCAAGGAAAGGCTGCATCCCAAGATTGGGAGAGTGAATTCCAGGAGTTTGGATGGAGTGATGTGAAGTTCACTGGAGAAGTGTTCGACTCGGGAGTGGGCCATGCTACTCAGGTTAGAAGTAGTATTAGATAGTAAACGATCTCTTTTCAGATGGCTTGGGCTGATTCGACGAAAATTGGATGTGGAATGAAATTGTGTGATGGGGATAAGAAAGTGATCGTTGTATGCCAATACAATCCTCCGTCAGTTCATTCACTTAGATAATGAGAAATGAAAATGGGAACTTTCAGTGGGAACTACATCGGCAGCGACATCTATCAGTCCGTGTGATTGCCATCATTGCCATTCTTGGGGATTTTTTTTGGATAAAACGATAATACTGATCATTTTGCAACTTTAACCACAAACGTCGTTCAAATAATCTAATCAATTCTTCTCTAATTCTATTCTTGAGAGAGAAGATAGCCTTACTCGTTTCATTTCTTCTTTTCTCCTCACTAGAATGCGGTTGATTCCACTTCTACTACTCGTTTTTCTTCTAACCAACGCTGGAAAACTCAATGTGAGTGTAGACAATTCGGGTTGGATTGAAGTACAATTGTCAAGCCCGTTCCATTTTTATTGAGGGCAATAATTATTGGTCAGGTTCGAGTTCGTGGTCGAACCAGCTGTCAGACTACAGTGAATGGAGTCGTTTCCTCTGCCAAAATGGAGAACGTCAAGGTTGAATTGTGGGAAAGAGACAATGGAGACAACGCTATAGGCTAGCAAATCAGAATCAAATTCGTCTACCTATTGATTTCAGTCGATCCAGATGATCTCATAACAACGACTGAAGTGGATAACAAGGGAATTTTCGTCGTTGAGGGAGGGCAGGATGAGGTGAACTATAGATCTGAATTAATGAAGAGAAGATGATTGCAGACTTTCAATCAACAAGAATTCTACGTGAAGAATCACTTTCCGTGCACTTCCAACAGCACTTGCAACTTCGTCAAATATCGCAAATAGTCAGTCAATTAGAGCAATGCCGACAGAAAAAATCTGTTCAGTTGTGCGAAGAATCCGGGAGGATTTTACATGGCGAAGAAGCAAGATATCCCTCAGGGATTTCGATACGTTCAAGCAAAGGTTTTTTTTGTCTCGAGATGGAGTGAATAGTGCTCTTTTAGATAACATTCTTCATCGAATATCGAATGGGATACGCTCATCATGAAATCGACAGCAATATTCCGTATCTGTGATTAGAAGGAAGAATCCATGGATAAACACATTCGATAACAAAAATATCATTAACAATCCAGGATGAAATTCGAGAAATCTCTTTCATCTTCATCCCGATTGTGACGTAACCGTCAACTGTTCTCAGACCGTTCCTCAATCATGATTAATCTTATCTCGAGTGAATTTCCTCTTTCGTTCTTTCGCCCTTTTCCCTCATCTTCCCTCTTTGGATCATCCTTTCTATCCACTCCGACCAATCTGTTCTCTCTCGAGTCCCATACGCAATCGATTCCCATCCATGAAACGACTCATCTTTATCATCTCATTATTTCCATCAGGTATAAATCACGCGTCGTTCATTTTCGCTATAACTCGTAGAGATCTTCCTAATAACCTTTCTCCTATTCCCCGATCGCAAACTGATTTTCAGTTGAATCTGCGGTTCGTTCTCGTGGAATCGGACTGATTCGTCTTCCCTTCGGAGTCTCCGATCATCGATCTGGCCCCTACATGCCCAATCTCTACGTTGCTGGAAATAAGTTGTACCATAAAGTGAGCGTCCTATCCCTTTTATACGCAGAGAACTATCTTGCTGTGGGGAAATTTGTAGCCTTTTTCCTGGTCGCTTTCTACAACCCTTTGACCTTGCAGACTCAATCAGTGCCGGACGTTTCTCTTCCCGGTCAGAATAAGCATTTCTCTGGAAATGCCCAATTGAATCCGTTCAATCACATGTTGGGAGTGGCATCTTCAGTGGATTACGGAGACTCGTGGGGAATGGGATACGCACTCCATGGAGTCAACTTCCTCGGTTAGTAGATATTTCATCTCGATGCGCCTATCTAGGAACGGAAGATCGATGAGGAGAAAGCGGATGTTTTCGCTAAACGTGCGCATGCGAAGATTGCAAGAGGAAGAGCACGATCTCGTTTTCTCTTCTCGTTTTTCTCCTGTGATAGACGAAACGTTCCGCTCAACTTGATCTGATTACGGAACATTCCATTTTCGAATTCAAACGTCTAAAATGGTCTCGACAGTTTCTTCGACCATGGAGTTCACACTTGGAGGCGAGAAAAAGTGATAGACTAGAGTGAAGAGGAAGGAGAGAGAGTGATCCGACTTGATATGAGGGAGGGAGGAAAACAAGATGAAGAGAGAACCTGAGAAAATGTAAGAGAAGTGGGGGAAATCCGTGGGTGGATGAGTGGTAGATGTATTTTAGTTGTTGTTTTTGCAGCACTGTGAAACCAATGTGAACAACAGCATCATGTAACGTACAATGCTGGAACTGGGTTAACACAAATCGAGAAGATACTAATAACTTTCTCTCTCCTTTTCAGGTCTGGACGTTCGTCGTCACTACAAACAATACGCTTCTCTTCCCCATCTCGAGACCGATGGACTCCATCAACCATTCGGGAACTCCTTCATCGTCGGAGCCGAATTCGATGATGTAAAGTATGCGAGTCAGGCTGTCGCACTGGATATTCCCCTGCCTGGGATCAATGAGGTGAAGAAGGAGGACTGATTGAATTCATACTTGAATTCATAGGAGAATTGAGTATTGTAGATGTTCGATTTTGAGTTGGAAACTCTGGAGAAGAGAGACGCGGGACTGGTTGACATCTACCATTCACGAATGAGTCTTCCCATTCCAACCACCAACCAGAGAGTGCCGTTCAAGGTAAGAGACGGATGATGAATTCAGAGTTGACTTCAGAGTTGAATTTGAAAGGGATTACTAATGAACGACTATCTATTCTTAAAATTCTCATCTCAGGCTCATTTCTTCGAGCGTCTCAACGACATCGACATCAACTTCGGTCACGTCCTTCCCAACGTGAATATGATGGGAGTGGAGACGGACGATGTCGTCGATCAATTGGTTGTCAACAAGGCCAATCCAACCCTCGTCGGATGAGAATTCAATCTTTTCTCTATTGTAGACTGATATCCACTTGTATCTATTCCGTATCATTATCTCATCATTCACGCAGGTTTTAGTTCGGGTAGTCCACAATCTCGGTGCAATCAATAAACAAATTCTTGACCTACCTCGATCGATATTTCAGAGATGAGATTGAATGGGTTGAATCTGACTCTGAAAAGCCATCTGGTCCCTTCTCCTTCTTCTCCTTCTCTTCTTCTAGTGTAAGAGATGCCGTGATTCCTCCTATCTCCCTTCTCTTTCCTCCCTTCCCCCTCCATTTACCCCTCCATCCCCACCCTCCGGCATACTTTACACAGTGATTCCGTGGGTGGAGTCCTCTCCTCCCCCGTCGTCTGACTCCCCTCTCCGTCTCTCTCCTCTCCTCCTTCCCCTATATCCCCCCTCTCCTTCAGTCCTCAGACTCCATCAGTCTCGAGAACTCCACACACACAATGGTGAGCTCATTCATTCCTCTCGATATTCGATCATCGTCTTTGATCTACCATAGATGTATCTTGACTATCACTTGCCTTTCTACTGACTAGACCTATGTATATCCCCATTCCTACCGTATTCCCTCCAATCGATATTTGTTTGCAGGCCGAGGACATCGAAGAGATTCTTGCCGAGATCGACGGATCCCAGATCGAGGGTAAGATATCTGACCTACCTGACTCCCTACCGTACTCCTCTCCTCATGTGATGTCTTGCAGAGTACCAGAAGTTCTTCGATGCATTCGATCGTGGAAAGCAGGGCTACATCATGGCCACTCAGATCGGTCAGATTATGCATGGAATGGAGCAGGATTTCGATGAGAAGGTCAGAACATTTATCCACCCTTCTTCATCTTTCTTCTATTCTTCAACTTCCCTTAGTACTTGATGCGGATTTCTCCTTCCGATACCTTACTACTGACTGATAGTTGATGACGTTGCTGTTGAGAGGTCTTCCATTGCATTTCCTTCCTCCATTCCTTTTTCTTGCCATTTCTCAGAATCTACTGCCCCCTGACACTTGCCGAGTGTTTTCTTCTTCCCCCACTGAACAGTTGTTCACTCATTCCGTCTGAAGTTCACGTCCCGTGACTCGAGTAATTCGATAGTTGAGGGGGGACAATGGTAGATCACTGCAAAGTCATATTCCCTCCAATCAATCGATAGTCATCCCCTCTCTCTCTCTTTCTTCGCTTCCGCTGTAATGTGAAGTAGTGAGATGGCATTCTGTCTCTCTCCAACCCTCTCTCGCTTTCCCTCTCTCATGTCTCAATTCTTCGAAGTCTTCTATCACACTAAATCATTAGCAAAGAACATGCAAGCTATGATTAGCTGAGGCATTCAACTAAATATCGAATAGACTGGAAGATCAAAGATCATCCTTCGTCTCCTTCAGACACTCCGCAAGCTGATCCGCAAATTCGACGCCGATGGATCGGGAAAGCTCGAGTTCGACGAATTCTGCGCCCTCGTCTACACTGTCGCCAATACGGTATGAGAACTACCGTATCCCTCGTAGATGACTGCATCAGAGTACGGTATTGATCTCCTCCCTCCTCAGGTAGACAAGGAGACACTGGAGAAAGAGCTGAGAGAGGCGTTCCGACTCTTCGACAAGGAGGTAATCGATACTCCCCTACCGTACCCTACCGTACTCCTCTCTCGTCAGGGCAATGGATACATCTCTCGACCGACTCTCAAGGCTCTTCTCAAGGAGATCGCCGATGACCTCACTGATGCTCAATTGGACGAGGCTGTCGACGAAATCGATGAGGACGGATCAGGAAAGATCGAGTTCGAGGGTCAGCCATTATTCCGTTCTACTTCTTACCTCTTCCTACCTCTATTATCTTATCCATCGATTGATCCATCCCTCATCTTCATTCAATTCCTTGCAGAGTTCTGGGAGCTGATGGCCGGCGAGTCCGACTAAGCCCCGCCCCTCTCCTACCGTACATCTTCTCACGTGTAAATACAGTAAGTTTCCATTCTATTGGTTACGGTAGCTGCCCATCAATCGACAAGTGACTTACCGTACTCCTTTCAGCACCGTCTCTCACTGCATCCTCTCACTCACCGTAAAGAATCTACCGTAATGGACGACTAGTTATCTCCCCTTCTCCAATCTTATCAAGATTCCATCAGTAATCAATGCCTTCCCTGCCTTTTTCTGTTCAAAAACACATGAGAAGTTGAAATTTGATAAAGATTTTATCTTCTAAACACGCATCGAATCGCAACAAAAACAACCAACAATCACAGTCGGGAGAATACTTTACCTATCCATACTCTTAGAACGACAAACTCAACAAAAATGGATACTTATCGGAACTCTGTACTCGTTTCAATGGGTGTTCAATCAATAAATGAATCACTCGCACAATTCCTCCCATTCTCCATCCAATCTTCCTCTCTCCTTCAACGCAATCAATGCTGCCAGAGCTGCGACCTGAACAATGAAGATTCAGTCCATTGAATTTTTCTCCTCTAGCCACCAAAACTTCAGCCTCTCTCCATCGTTTCCCTCAGTCATCCAAGGGGATGCCTTACCTGTTCAGCCATTTTCTTGTTCGTCTGTCCAATCCTCGACAGGAATCTTCGATTGAACACTCGCACTTCCGCCTCGTATCGACGATCTGAGTCACGTTGTCGCTGAAGGAAGAGAGATCATCGAGGAGGAGAGATCAAAGATCAACTTACACATTCGTAGATTGGTTTCTCTTCCTTCTTCTCCTCGCACAATTTGAATAGAGCGCAACGAGGAGAATTGGAGTGAGCAGCACGAAGACGTTTCCTGAGAATGATTGAATGATAATTATGACAACTCAATGGAGGAATTCGACAGAACTAATTAATTTAAAACCCGAAACAAATAAACTAACATGGGGAAGGTGACATCGACGTATTCCACTCCCGTCGTCTCGTCTTTCTCCACTCGATCGCCTCGTTTTGACTGACGAGCAGCCCTGGAATCATCCTCATTCGAATCACCCTCATTCCCCACTTCCTCTCACCTGCACTCCTCATACTTCTCCTCCATATTCCATGCTCTGCATATCTCCACCACTGATCCTGCCTGCACTGTGGCCTTCCCTCGAGGATCGTGCTCCTGAGGTCATTACGTCCATCTTCCGTTCGAAATATTTAACTTCGATTACGATCAAACGAGAAAGTGTAAACCACGAACCTGTTCCCCTCCGAGCATCCTCTGCACTACGTACTTGGTCATCGTGTAGTTCTCGTCCCATTCACACGCCTAGAATATACTATCGATTAAAAATCCAAGGTTATGAAGGCCATGAAACAAAGAAAGTCGCTTACTCTGTGAAGGAAATTTTTTATCTCGGTCTCCATTGAATAGACTCCTTCCTTCCGGAAAATGGACGGATTGGAGAGCGCCTTTCGAGCGACCATCACTGCAATCCAGTTAATTGAATTTAAGGATAGACAAAATGCAACTCATATCGGCTAGGAGTTATCATGAAGAGACTATTGAAACACTAACCAGATGAAGCTCCTGTCCTCTCTCTGAAAGCGAGTAATTCCTCGTTCGTTTCCATCTCAGCCGATCCTCCACTGAAAGACAGACGAATATAATTATGATCAATCAACAGCATACTTCTCCCGGTTGCTTTCCACAACAATGTTTTTTCAATCTATTCACAAGTGTGTTCATACCTTCAAAGATCAAATCCAACTAACTTTGCAATCACGGGTATTCCCACTGCTCTCACAACTTCTCTTATCTCTTCCTCCCTATTTGAATCTCCCGGTCGTTCGCTTCGTCTTCTGCAGTAGCGACCCATTATTATGGAAATATTTGGAATGTCACTTCTCAATTTCTATCGTGATTTAATTTAAATCTGTATCTTTTTAAGACTACGGAGTTCTGGAACAGCATAAATCAAACTTCTCCCTCGTTATTCACCTTCCATGCACTCCCATCGCAGCCACTCCTGTCCTCTCGATCACTTTAGCAAGGGCCAGAGTAGAGGAGGACTGCAATCAATATTCATCCTTCACTCCCTTCCACTGCGACATTTTCCTAGGTTAAAATCCAGAAACTTTAACTCACATCATCGAGTACTCTGATCTTACATGAAACAGGCACTTGAGAAGTCGCCACCAGGGAGGAAAGGATCTGAAAGAGATAAAGATTGTTGAAAAAAAGCTCATGTGATACGGTACCAAAACCTGAATATTCAATATCTTACCTCCTTGACTCGATCCGTCTGTGTGAGTAGTGCAGCTCCCATTCCTCCCTGGATCGAAAATGGCTTGGGACAGCCCATATTCACATCGATTGCTGCTACGTCTGTGCCACTGCAATGGGGATACTTCTTTCTCACTACTCTTGAACTCATCCTACTATTACTTCGAAAGACTTACACCATAGCCGCGACTTTGGCTGCTGATTCTCCATTGTTCGTTCCTATTTGCAGCACGACTTTCCCTCGTTCTCGCTCACTCGCGATCCTGAAGGAAAGAGGGATACGGTAGAAGGGAGGATTCATCGAGACTCACCTCAACACGACATCGTCTTCGATGCAGTAGTCGATAGTGCCGAGGATATCTGGAAGCGCCCAAATAAAATGATATTCTAGATATACCATACAGTACTCTACAGTACCCCCCCCCCGAATCGCCTACAACTCACGATTCTCTTTCCTTGTGGCGGACAGCAACTTCTGGTCTACGATCTCTTCAGTGTACACTAGATCCGCCCCATAGTCGAGGGAGAGAACTCTGAAAGCGAAGAATAAGTCATACACAGACATTGAGAGATCAAACAGTGTTGTTTCATACACTCTACGTAAATTCCATGGAAATAGCGTGATCAATAGAGAAATGTTTCTTCTGACCTCAATGGTGTTCGTCCCGCCCTCACCATGGGTGCCAGACAGATCTTCCCAGTGTAGAAGGAAGAATCGGACGCTATCGAGCTCATCCAGAAGCACAATAAGATAGAGAGAGATATCAACGTAGAAAGAATATAACAAATTAGGACGAAATTTCAGTCATTGAAGTACTGAGATGTCTGATAATAATTTACCCCCAAAAAAATACCGAATCTGCCGCATTTCAACGATTACTCCCAACAGTTTATACAGGCAAGTTTTAGAAAACATACTCTTTATCATTCACTTTCACAATAATTTCTCGAATGATACATGATGAATTTTGATGGTGACTAGCAAATGATAAGTAATTGTTTTAGAATCAATTGCCAAGTTGCACATCTGATTAGGGTAATCAAGAGAGAATCGTGAAATCACCACACCAAAACACGAAAGCCTAGAAGGAGACTCTTGGGCTAGAAAATTGAGAAAATTCAAAATAATACGCGAAAGAGAGGTATAATCAAAGACCAGATTCGAAGAAAACAAGTCTTACTCTAGATTTACAATCGATTCGAGCACATTCTTTCAGGTAAATACGACCAAGTGGATTAGACAAGTGGATTCAATCGAAAAGTGAGTAGCCTAAAATAATCAAGCCCGGTCAAGTGTGAGTATGCTAATGCAGATCTAATAGAAGCTATTTACAAGGTGAAAGATAGACTCCATCGAATGGCTATCCAAGCAAATGAGGTATGCACAAAATATGAAAAGCTATCTACAAATTGTTACAAATCTAGAATTATCTAACTATTAATACAAAAAATACAAGATTGTACAAAAAGATACAAAATATATGGGGTGAGGGAGAGAGGGACTGTGATGGTAATGTATATACCGACCCTATCCATACTATCTATTATCAATCAATTAAATCGACATATTCACACATAATTGCATCTTACATACAATTATTAGGAGAATTAGCATCTGAATTTCAAACGGAAGAAATTACCCGTTGCCAATTCTCACAATTGATAATGATGATAGTATACGACGGGATCCTGTAATCTAGCCAGTAATCGATCGACCTGATTGGGTTGACGCGCATCGGGTGCCACTCCGGCTGCGCCTTCCTCCCGTCGAGGTCGTCTTCTCAATGGCGACGTCGATCGTGGATGATCTTGAGTGACTCGACGTCGTCTGCTGGCGTGTTCTTGGTGTCCCTCTTCCCTCGCGCCCCGTCAGAAACCGGCACCCTCCGTGACAGGAGGATGGGTCTGGAATTAAAAATGATTAGAGAATGAAGTGAGCTACCACTGTCTTTATAATTTCCAAACAAACCGATATTGGTCTTACTTTTTCCACCAACCCATCAACCTATGAAATATTGATTGGTTTGACAAACGTCGATAGTGAAAATATTGACAGGAAATGTCCTATTGTAGGTTTCATGGCACCATCGTATCTTTAACCCCACTCACTCCTTCTCCAGCCGCTTCTCCCTCTCTTCCTTCTCCTCCTTCTCCATCTCTCAACAGTCTCTCCCTCTCTGCAGCCCGTACATTCCTTCCTCGTCCTCTTCTATTTGACTGGCCTCGCTGAGCGGACGGCTGGAATTATAAAAAGATTACGAATTTGCATCAACCATTTTCTCCAAATGATGCTCTCTAACACAAATCTCCCACTCACATTCCTCGATCTCCTCACAGTTCTACTCCCACTCGGTCCATCTTCAATCTCCATCGGCATCTCTTCTGTGAGCACCGGAGGACTGAAGGAATGGTAATTAATTACGAGAGATGTAAACTAGACTCAACAAATTAATCGAACGAAAACGAACTGTTCATCTCTCCTCTTCCTTCTTTTCTTCTTCTCCACTTTCTCTCCATCCTCTCCTGCTTCCATTCTCTCCAATGCCTCTTTTGCTTTTCTCTCCTTCTTCCTTCTTAACTTTCTCATCTTCTTCCGAAGAGCTTTCGCTGCGATTTCTTGCGCTTCTCTGAATAATATAAAATCATTCACTATCATATTTCAGATACCCATTTCATTCGTGTGCATAATTCATCGGTTCCCTTTCTCACCTCGCCACTCTCATCTTCTCATCAATCTCTGCTTGCACTTTTCTTCTCTCCAACATCCTCATATCATTCTGGTCGTAGAACGTATGAGTTCTCTTCTGAAATACAATGATCCCTCTATCATCAACTCGTACTAGACCAAGACAACTTCTGATTGTAGGAATATCTCACTTTTGTTCTCATGAAGAAGTTGTCTGTTTCTCTTCCCATCAATCCTTCAATATCGATGAAAGGCGCGATCGCGCAACCGTTCTGAAAATTGAAGTAAGATTATTCGGGAAAAAAGCATTTCAAAAATTACGAAATCTAAATTTCAAGAATACTTACTCTCATGAGAACCACTTTCTGTGTCCTCACAGTTCTCTCCAATCTCGCCAATTTCGACTCGCACATCGCGTTCCCGTACTCAAGCTCTGAACACGTAATTTATACCATAGGTAAGTCATTCAACACTAGAGACGTTTCAATAAAAATGTTGAATAGTATTTAACTGACTGATGAGTCCTTTGTTCATGGAATGAACGAGACATCGTGCTCTCGTCTCTCCGAATATCTCATTCGTCTCCATCTCTTCTCGAGTGTTGTACATCACAGAGTATAACGCGTCCTGTAGTGAGTCATTTCAATAGATTGTCATCGAAATGATCAATAAGAATTCCAAAACACAAAATACCCAGCACAACATTGATAATTGGTCCAATAAATCACCTGTATCTTCCTACTCACCGTGGCGTACTTGAACAGTTTGGGATGTTTCTTAGCTAAAGTCTTCGCCTCGGTGTTTATCTCCATTCCCTCCTTCAGCATCTCTTCATACAAACGATTAGCTTCTTCCTCTTCGGCCTGCAGTCAATCCATCAAATAAACGCATCGATATTATGGAAAATGTTCTAACCTTTGTATACCCGCATCTAAATTTGATATCTTCCTCGTGTTCCTTCAGACTCGGAGCTGCAAATTAACCATTTACACTGTGATCCTCTTGACTGATACTGGCCTAGCAGTGTCCTCCCGCGAGCCCAGTCTCGAAGTCGGGATGTACCCTTACCTTTTTTTACCTTTTACCTCTTGACTCACACAAATCCAAACTCAATGGACCACTCACCAACACTTCTTCCTTCCTGCACGATTTCTGGTCCCTTCCACCCCTTCTTCTTCCGTCCCGATTTACTCTTACTGCGAGAAGTCCGATTCATCCTGCAACCACTCCTTTCACAAAAATTTCACCTCTCTTAGTACCCATAATGTACAAAAAGACTGACCCTTTGAGAGGAGTATTCGCGAGTAGAAGACCGAGTTCTTCTTCTGACAGTTGGAGGTTCTTCGATGTGGAAGGACCTCCGTTTTTAGGAGAACTCTTCACGATTTCCATCTGGGAAATAAATGAATAAAAAAATGGTAACCACATTATAATAAAATAGTATTCGTCATTGGAGATTAATAAAGCTCGAAGAAAGAAAAATGGACCTCGCGAAAGAATGAATAAACGTTAAACTCACAGGTCCCTTGGATGCCACTACTCGTCTGATCAAATCGATGGGCATGTCAATCTGAAAGGGTTCGCGTTTCATTTTTATATTAGAAAATAAAAGTTAACCTCCATATCCTCATCTTCTTGTTCTCTTCTCCTTTCCTCCTTCCCTCTTGCAGATCTCCTTCTGGGAGGTGGCCCAATATCAGAAGAGGGCGGACGAGAACCCGACGAATCACGCCGCTAAAAAAAATGATAATATTTTTTAAAATTAATATCAATTTAATAAGAAAATTTTATTTAGTGTTCAGTAATACTTTAGAGGGGTAAAATTAATGTTAATAACTGACATCTCCATCCATCACTTTCGCTCCACTGCTTCTTCTCTTGTGTGGTCTAGAGGGCGACATCGTGTTCATTCCCATTCCCTTTCCTCCCTTCAGAGAATTCGCTGAAGACGACGTAGAGCAGGAGGGACCTGGAAGAATACATTTTACATGAGCAATTCACACAGTGTTTAGCAAAAACAATCTACAAAGAACAATTCTGCAGCGGTGCTAAAATCGAGTACTCTCGTAAGTACATAGATAACCCCCTACTCGCAGCTGATACATACCTTGCTCCATCAGCATATCTGTCACTCGCAATCCCTTCGAAGAGGAAGGAGCAGGAACCGCCGCAGTTCCATTCCCAGTCGATGGATGGGCAGCACTTCCATTTGTAGACGAGGAGATGGAGGAAGAGGAAGCGGACGACTCTCCACCTGAATTTTTTCGATGATCACGAAAGGATAAACGACTAATTTAATTTTGCTATACTAAATCGGCGTTGCTGAATAGATTCGTTGCAACAAAAATGCACGAAAAAATTGAATTGCAACAAAAATTATTTATTGATTGATTAAAAACAAAATACCGTATTATTTCACAGTGAGACATCACGAACGCCGCATGGTTTTTTGTGAAAGTCGCGCACGCATTTGCCGATGTGCGCGCGCGATTTCCGCCGCTTTGTAAATTATGGTAGATTTGCGAAAAAAAGTGTGATCAGGTTAATCCAGTCAAGAGTTCGAGAGCATTTTTAATTTTTTTTAATTAGCGCCAAAATATTTCGGCGCGAATTTTAAAAAAATAAGAAAGGCAAAGTGGCGAAAAGTGGCGCGCACACTGAGTATCCAACCATGCCGCCGGTCGTTTTTGTAGTGCATGTCTCACTGTGTATTTCATTTGGCGCTAGAGCGAACGCTTGGTCCGACTTATGACCTTCTCTAGATACATAATGTTTGTGAAATAATTTTAAAACCTTCTTTTTCCATTTTATTCGTGCGGAGAAAATGTGTATAATGTGAATGTTGTCTAAGAAACAGCTCATACCAATAGGATGAGCAGCGACTCCATTTCCCTCCTTCGCCACTCCATTTTTCATCGGGGGAGGTGGAGGAGGCTGCAATTATTGAAATTCGCCGTATCACTTTATAGCTTTCGAAACATCTTCAGAGAGTGCGTCAAAACTACTTACCATTGTGATTCTCTCCAATACTTTCTCAGCGAATCTCTGAGTGCGAAGATCGAGAGCGAGAGGACGAACCTCGGAGAACGTCTGTAGAAGAATGAGATGACGATTCTTCTGCCAAACTTCTCACCTTCAACTTCGTTTCCAATTCCTCACACAAATCGCCAACTCGCTTCTCGTACACTAGTTTTGAGAGATCTGCAATTATTCTCATAATTTGGTAACTGCCAACTTCAATATTTTGGCAATAATTGAATGGTGCTCACCTTTTCTCTCGACTACATTCTTCTCTTCGATATCCTTGTAATCGGTCTTTGATTCTTCACAGAAAGTCTTCAATGCCTTTGCATGCCCCTCAGTTGCCATCCACGATGCGATGTATCTCCAAACATTTTATCTAATAAATTTATGAGTGAAGCTTCACATTTTTAACCGATTACGATATAATTATTCAGAAAAAAGTGAAATATTTCTAGTCAGCAAACAAATGAATTTAGTATGGCTCTATGTCCACTTTCGTATCTGGCAGCTGCTTATCAACGCCCTCGAGTGAACATTCGATACTAATTGCTACTCTACATCTTCGAAGGGATACTCGATTCGTTGCCTGGCTTCTTTCACCGAAAATGTATAGTTAGCGCGTGCCTCCTTTTTCTACTCAAAGAATCAATATGTATGTCAGATGCTTCATTACGATTGGATATCCTGCACTCTCTGGACCATTGAATTGACTCTTCTAATAACTGGAAACGTTTTCATATTCATCGCTGGAATTCGAATAGCCTTCGATAGTGTTCTCCACTACAACTTCCGGTCACTCATTCACTCATCTATTCCCATCTCATCTCTATTTCAGTGTCATCTTCCTCACTCTCTTCACACGAACACTTCTTCTCCTCTTCGAACGAGTAGTCGTCATATTCGCACGTGCATTCATCTATGGACAAAGACCTCTACCATTCCAGGTTTCACTAGATAATTTGAGAAAAAAAAAGTTGTCAATCTTTCAATCAGATCTTCATCTCAGTCGAGCAAGTATTCGTGATTTGTCAGATGGGATTCTCACTTCTCGCTATTTCAATCGAACGAGTTATTGCCATAATTGACACTAATTACGAACATCGATGCAAGGAAATCATTTCGAGAATAACTCTCCCAATTGTATTAGTAAGTTTTATACTCCTCCTACAACTTGAAAACAATCTTTCAGTATGCTCCGTCTACGATTCTCACGATCAGTTATTTTCTTGGAGGTATATCAATAGTCTGATTAGTGTATGTTTTCAAGCTGAGGATATTTCAGGAGCTATTGGACAACTAAATTCAATAATAATTCCACTAGCCTACATTGCTTCGGGAATCGTGCGAGATCTAATGTCCACCTGCAAAATAGGCTAGATAGTTTTCAGACTGCGTCATCTGTTCTTTTCATCAGTAAAAGTCGAGTCAAGAAACGGCACGTGCGCGGACTTCTTCTCGCTCAGAAATTCGCCTCCGTTGAAAGTATTCGGGTAGTTTGCAACATGCTATTATCAAGTCAGATTACACCCTCAGGCAATGAGTATCTTCATCCCCTCCGTAATTAATGATGTTATCTGCTTCCTTATTCTCGTCAGTTATTTACTCCTTAGCGAATTTAGATAGGTTTGATGAACTATTTAAATTTTAAAGGTTTGTCTCGGTATTTACTCTACATACTGTACCCCATATCCAGTTGGGGAAGATCCAACCAAGCTGAGTCATGCTTATGATATGGTTGGTATCTTATCTTACTATTGAATCGACAAGTTTTCATTCCAGCTTGCAGCGTACAAATCAGCATTCATTCCGTGTTTCCTATTCTATAAATACCGAGAGATTCGCAAGAAAAGCCCGAATGAAACTTCAGCGGAAGAGAAACGGAGATCATTCGAGAAGCAAACACAAATTTACTTCCGTGAATTGCATGCGACTTGGAAAACATGAATATGTAGTAAAGGTCAAAAGATGATGTATCTCCGGATATTTACATCGAATCTCTCATTGTAATCTGGGAAAAACAAGTCCGATAGAATGAAATTAGCGGCGATTCGACAAGTTCTTCTAGAGATATTGACCAGGACTTACGACATTCTTACTATTTTCCCTGTTCTCCTATCTAAAGAGGCTTCATTATCTTCATCCTACTCCTTCACAAGACTGGAATCTATCCTCTCACGCGAGTACATTCCATTGCGAGAGACTTCCATTTTTCTAAGCAACGCGTGGCCGTTTCTCCGCTCAAGTTTTAATTCGAAGTGAAATCTGTTCGATATTGCACACTTCTCGTACCCACGCGCAATTCGATCGTTAACATCGTCTCTCCTCCCTCTCTCGACCTTCTTCCAGTATGCTCATGTACGACTGGATCTCCTGTTCACTCTGGGTACTCGAACTTCTTCTCTGGATCATCGGATGCATTTCTGCATTTCCCGCTACATATTTCCTCTGAACGGACTCCATTCTTCACTTCAACTTCAGGTGAGCCTCTCTCCACTTCTCGTCCTCATCCTCATTCTAGGGCGATCTTCATCACTCTCTTCGTCCGTAATATCCTTGGAGCAGCCGATCGAACAGCAGTAATCGTCTCTCGGGCATTCTTCTACGGGGAGGCAAGACTTCCCTATCAGGCAATTTCTCGTCGCCCCCCCCCCCCCCATTCCATTCCCTCCTATTTTCAGTCGGTCATCAGTGGTTCGATCTTATTCCACATGAGTCAAGTGGGCGTCACATACACTGCAATCTCGTGTGAACGTCTTCTCTCTATCTCCGATCCTTCGTACGAGCATCGTTGCAAGTCTCTCCTCGCTAAGATAATCCTCGTTCTCGCAATAGTATGCCATCGCACGTTCACATTTTCGTGACTTGATAATTCAGTTTGCGCCGGCCTCAATCCTGCTC
>LS571585.1:171512-182539 GCA_900490775.1 Pristionchus maxplancki
TGCATTGGCAAGCATTGAGGACCTCGTCTTGATAGCACGATCGGAGACATCCCTAGAGGGGAGATGATTAATTCTGAATGAAAAGAGGCAGCCCACATCCGTAGTGTAACTTCCATCGTAGTAGTACGATTTGACCTCGTCAATTTCCTTGACACACTTCCCATATCGACCACCCAGACGGACGAAGCGAGACTGGGAAGAGAAGATATTGAAGAGAGAAGAGAGGGAAGGAACCTCAGTGGTCTGAAGGGTGGTGTGGGCCCCTGGCTCAGCATTGTAACGAGGAGATTCGGAAAAGATCGTCTCGGTCTGAAATGAGATTTTTGGATAGATGGAGTACTACTCAACTTGCATTTGGATGGATGAATGCCATCATCGCAGTTGTCTCTGTCCATGGAACGTATTCGTTCGTGTTCAACTTCATTGCTGCTTTCAATCCTAATCATAGAAAGGTTGCAAATGCTAGACAAATGGACGATCTAACCTCCCTGTGCTCCATCCTGTCTCATCCGATACGATCGACTATTATTGAAGTGATTGAAGGTGAAGCAGTTACCAAGTACGACGTCATTCCACATTTCGAGATCAACTCTGTGGGTGGCCTATTCAATGTGATCATAAGAAGAAACCTTACTCGAGATCGAGCGTTTTCTCTTCATAAGTGATCCAGAGGAAGAGATCCTCAGCACTCCAACTCATCTTCGTTCGATTCTCCTTCGATTGCAGTCCGATCACAAAAGGGACGAGATCCTTCATCATCGATGGATTACTCAGAAGATCGCGCATCATCTGAACAACTCTCGATGAATTCCCTTCGGGATATCGTCACCTTGATCAAATCTTTCTCGTTTGCACTACTTCCTCCGATCAGTTGCAGTACACGATAGATGATCATCTCTGCGATTCAGATCAAGTTGGTAGGACTATCGTTGAGGAATCCCCATCCATAAAATTGTATGACATCCAGCTCACCCAAATCGCAGAATTCTCCAGTATAATCAGGCCCACAAGTGCACCACCACTTCGCGAATCCATCAGTGCAGTTGCCGAATGGATCGACCAACCCGCATTTTGTGATATTCTCGCAATCATTTGGATCTGAGAGTGGAACTTTCATTCTAAAAATAGATAAGCACTGACTTATGGAGCAATTGAACCCCTCAGTCCCATTGATGCAGGCGCACTCGTAGAATCCGGGAGTGTTGATGCAAGTGCCGTAATTCTCGCACGGATAAGGACTATTCACCTTGCATTCGTCCACGTCTGCAATAGATTGGGACTTCTCGAGAGAGCTCTCTCCCTCACCAGCCAGACAGTACTCTCCCGTCCAATAGATACTGCAATTGCACGTGTACTCTGCGAATCCATCGGTGCAGTTTGGCTCGCGGAAGTAGTGGTCCTCAAGATTAGTCATCTTCGAGTGAACGAGGTTGTCAGACTAACTCTTGCCGTGCATTTGTTCGGCCAGTATTCTCCATCCACCAATTCATTGCTCAGAGCGCAGTCATCGGGATCTTCAATGTTCAGAATGCAGTGATGATGGAATGTCGTTGACTCACTCTCGGAGCAGTTGAATCCGAAAGCTCCCTTGATGCAATTGCACTTGTACGATCCGACAGTATTGACACAAGTGCCGAAGTTCTCGCAGAGACTCTCGGGAGGAGAAAGGGCGGCCGCATTAGCACACTCGTCCACGTCTCAATGTATGCAGCTCGTATGATATTCCAAGTGGCAATTCTCACCCTTATCACACATCTCTCCCATCCATGCTTCACTGCAATTGCACGTGTATGTGGCGTAGCCATCGTGGCATACCGCTCCAGGGTCCTGTGAGTATCCCTCTCTTTACGGATAATATTCATCCGAAACTTACATAATAATGGCAGAGATTTGTGTAGTTGTTACCATCCTTCCCGATATAGGTCATGTTGCAGTCATCAGGATCTCAATCGAAGAATTTCTCTCGGTCTACTATTCACACTCACTGATGGAGCAGTCGTCTCCGTAGGTTCCATTCACACAATCGCAAGTGTACGATCCCTGATTGTTCACACACGTCCCCGTGTTGAAGCAGAGGGTTTGGACGGGCTTCTTAGCTGCTGCCTCAGTGCATTCGTTGATATCTATGAAAGAAGGAGTTAGTCATCATGGAACCCTTCCATTCTCACCCTCATCGCAGTCTCCTCCAGTCCATCCCGGATTGCACGCACAAGTGTACGTTCCGGAGGTGCCAGAGTTGGTACACGTGCCGTGTTTGCAGGGAGAAGAGGAACATGCGAGATAGACTGAATACGAAGATTGAATGAAAATAAAACTATGTTGAGAGCACTTTCACAGTTCGTTCCCGAGAAGGCTGCATCGCATTTGCAAGTGTACCCATTGCTCTGAAATCCCCGATAATTAAGAGATTCAGACGTGGACTCACCGTTGAAGAGCAAGTTCCTCCATTCTGGCACGGTGTGAAGTAGCATTGGTCTTTCACTGAAGAAGGTGTGAAGAATAAATTATTCTGATCGCCATACCAGAACAATCAAATGTCGAGTATCCCTTGGGACAGACACAGTACGCGAAAGAGTTGTCCTCGGTCGGAGTGCATTTGCCGTTATTCTTGCAATTGAGAGACCAACACGGATTGTTGGCTGAAGTTGAGAGATTTCATGGGGAGCCAGTATCATGAATTATCTACCTGTATTACAATCACTGCCTGACCACCCTGGAGCGCATACACAGCTGAAGCCCGCCTGCAATATGATCATCGTCAGACGGTTCAGAATGAGACACAAACGTTCTGCTCCACACAATATCCCTGGTTCTTGGCTACATTACAGGGCGTCGGAGTAACAGCACATTGCGCGGGTTCGTCTGGGAAGGAGACGTATGTACTCTTAGAATTCAATGGCCAAAACGAACTAGTGTAGGAATAGAGGAACTGCCATGCGTGGTCTCTCGTTCCACACTTCTGTCGCCATTTCCCTTAATCGGAACGGTGATAGAGGGTATACAATGGAACGAACCTGGACACGTATCATCGCAGTCCGCAAAGTCGGCTTTTGTAGTGAGAATGCTGTTCTCGCCCACGTAGCAGATCTGTCCAGCAACAACTGAAGAGAGTCGAGATGATGACTGTTCATTGGAGGGTCTCACCGTAGACTTGATACTTTGTATTAGCCATCATGTACCCATAGCACATGTCGAGTGTCATTTTATCATCGATGTACCGTTCGAATTGGGAAGAATTGAGAGTCGCTACAGCGAGTAGACATTCTGCCGTTCCCAATTGAGTTCCTGAGAAAGATGGTTCGGTCCGTGCTTCAAGACTACTCGAACATACTCTGTTGAACAGGTTGATCGCACTTCGCTCCTTGATATCCATCATCGCACTTGCAAATCGCCCGTGCTTTCTGTGCAATTCCAATCTCATTTCGTTTCCCTCTGTGTCTGCTCTTTCTGATCTCTCCCTCTCCTCACACTTTGGAATGAACAATGATCCCTTCGTCCATCAGTCCTAACTCCTTCTTTGTTCTTCTTTCCTTCCTCTTCCCCACTACAGAGTGAGCACCATCGAGACCAAGAAAAGAAGGAAAATCGGGGTGCACCCCCGCAGAAGGAAGAACCAAAGGGGAGAAAGGCATAGTCATCCTAGACATTTTTGTCTCGCAATACACTGTAGTCCGCTGCCTTGAGAAGCAACGGAGGAAGCGACAGTGTTGGATGAGGAATCGTACATTGAATATGGTGGTGCACTTTCCAGTGGAGGCACACGTCACATTGCTGCACGCGTCGCCCGAGACTGGGAAAGGGAATGGAGATTGAGAAGGAAGGAGAGGGAGATCTCACATTGACACTGAGTTCCGAATCTGTCCGATGGACAAGCACACTTGTAGGCACTCATGTCTGCATTGGTTGAGCAAGTTCCTCCATTCATGCACGGATAGGAGGCACACGGATCACCGTTCTCTGCAAGGATGCGTTAATTGTTTGCTGGATGTTTGTGTCCATTCCTTCGTCGTAGGAAATTTAAACGCGGGAAATTACTTCACTAAAGAACTATTTTCATTGAAGAAACCATTTCCGTGTGAAGAACTGTACGTAATGAGTCTTCAAATGGAAAAGCACAGACTGAATTCGCAGTTGTTCCCATTGTTCCCCGCAATGCATGCACAGGTTCTGGTGTTGTATCCATTGGTGCACGTGTAGTTCTGAGTGTTCGGACACGGAGATTTCAGACAATTGTTGCACGCCGTCGTGTTCAAGACTAAATCACGGTCATTCAGAAAAGAAGATACAACAAATTCAAAATTGATAAAATGTCGTACATGAAGTGCACCAGACTCCAGTAAGACAGTCGTCATAGCACGTGCACTGGTTGCAAGTGCAGTCTTGCTGATTCTGAATATGAATTTAAGCATGAGATGGATGCTGCCACATCAACTCACCTGATTCTCCTTCTTGCAGTACCCTACATTGCAGCCGTACGTCGAATACTTGTAACACTGCAGGGAATGAGATTGAGAATGATAGACCACGCATGGTCGAACTCACAGCAATGGTCTGAGCGATAAGGAACGATAGCAGAAGCAGCAGAGTCCTCCACAACATTGTAGTGGAAGGACAGCAGACTGATTCTGGATTCCTCCGGGCCCTTGGCTACCCCTTCCCCTCACTTGAATCCCTAACGAGCACTGGAAGATTTTTTTGGTGTTTTAGCACTCTCCTTCTGCTTTCTGTTGTATGGAGATGATCTACTCAGAGGAAGTAATATATTTATCTATTCAATCACAACGGGGGAAATTCACCGGATAAGTAAAAGTAACAACGAAAGAGGAAGGAAGGGGAAAGACAATGAAGAAGGAGATATGGAGGAATCACGAGCTTTAGCTGCTGATTCAGCAGCCAATTGATGGTAGGAATACTGAAATTGTGAGATAAATTCCTTTGACAGAATTAATGAAGAATGGAGAATTCTCACATTTAGAAAGTCAGAGATCTTTCGAATCATCTCTCGATCTTGACTGTGGATGTTATCGTAGACTGATCCAGAGAGATTCCGACTCATCACTGGAACCCATTCAACTGATGGAGATTCTACAAGGATAGACATCAATTCAAGCCTCTTTTCTCCCCATTTCAGAGTCCGATGGAAGTCTTTTTGCAGTCTCCCACGTTTCTTTCTCACATCAGAGTGTGTCTAATGAGACGTGACAAGCTGTCAGCCAGTTTCCCACGCGAATCTCAATGTCACGACTTCTTTCTTCTAGGATATCCTCGATTAGAGGGATATAACTGAGCACTGCTCAGTGAGCAGTCCAGGAGAGGTCTCAATGGCTCAATGCACTTCTCAATGAAGTCTTTCACGCATGCAACGGAAATACTGATTCTAAATTTAGAGGACTCGCTTCTCCGTTGATTCTTCTTTCCGGGTGATTTACTCTCACGTAGGCTCTCAACCACTTTTAATTTGGTATGCAAATGAGGTAAGAGGACTGAGAAAAGGACGATAATTGCATAGAGAAGACAAGGGATGAATCTTGAGGGAGGGCGAGAAGAGAGGAGAGGGTGCCATCCATCCCTCAATTCAATTTGGATGCAATGGAACGAACTCCCGAACAGACAGTACTCGTTAGTGAGAAAACGACTGGAAGAGCCAATCCTTCGCTTTTGGATCGTAAAAGAGAGGAAGTTTAGTGTTCGTGCACAGAATTGATTCATCGCGTGTTCTTTTGTGCATGGGAGAGTGAATGTGAAATGAGAGTGAGAATGGGAAATAATTGACCTTCTTTGCTGTCGAAATTCTCGTAATCATCGTCTTCGTCTTCTTCGTCGTCTTCATAATCTGAAACGAGGATTTATATTGAATTGAATCGAGGTTGCTATCTCAACGACCATCTCTTGTACCTGCTCATCGTCTCATCTCTCTTTACCCATTGAAAAATGTGTGACAACCTATCCCATTATTATTGTAACGACCCCCTATATCTCAACCGTCAACTCCACCTACCAATCTCTGAATCTTCCATTGTCCTCTTCCTCTCCTGTCGATGAATCGTCGAACTGACGTAGAGGAAAGAAGTGAAGAGGACGAGTAACCGCATTCTGCAACTCCGAAACACCTTTCTCCATTGAACATCGAATGGATAATCGACACGAGAGGATTACGAACGATTTCGAGTGCAAAAAAAGAGGCTGACGAAAGAAGGAGAAGGAAAGGAATTCTCCCCCTGTTCATTGAGTGGAAAACTCTCTTTCTCGAGCTAACAAAGCGACCCAAAAACAGAGGAGAAAGGCAAAATATAAACAGGAAGAGTTGATTCTCGACGTGAAAACGAGCCCGGAACAGCATGAACGAAGAGAAGGATGGGAGAAGGAAGAATGAGATACGAGTTGGAAGGAGGAGGGAGGGATAAGGGAGGAGGAAGAATGGAACACGACAAATGCAGTGGATGACTTCCGGAGAACGAGAAAGAGATGGTTCTGTGGAGATGAGAATAAGCAAAAAGAAGAAACCCCGTTCATGGGGAATCCTCATTTCCCATAGGCGGGAGTGACACGGGTCTCGTGTCAAAACAAACGGAAGCTCTCTGCCTGCACAAAATATCATGATTTAGAGCCTTTTCCCCAAATCTGTAGTAGGAAAAGGAATGGGTAGGACCTCTTTTAGGGGGATAAAGTAGTAATGGGGATTGCGTGGGAAGAACCCAGTCAGGGAGTTGTAAACACATAAGAAATATGCAATGACCAAGTGCGAGTACTAAGCGTGCCGAGGGGATTGGAATGAGTGGAAGAGAGGAGAAGGGAGGGATAATCTCAGTCGAAGGAAGGATCAGAGATAGTAGCTGTGAAGGAAGAAGCGACGAAATCTGCAATGGAAACACGAGAATCAGACCCAGAAAGGAGAGGAGAGTGGGTGGTTTCGGTTTCAACGATGGAGGCATTCTTTGAATTCTCGCCTTCTCTCCTTCTTTGACTCTTCCGCCTCTCACGACCCAGTGAAAATTAGATGTTTCTCCTTTGGAAGTGCTCCCTCTCTCTGCCCTCTTCTCCCTTCCATTGTCCCTCCCAGATAAAGGAAGTCAATCTACCGCTTCTCCCTTGGTGGTCGACAGTTATGAGCCCCCAAGGGATGAATTGCCACCATTTACCCTTACTTATCTCTCGAGATGGGGATGAAATGACGAGAACAGTGTGCATTGGAAGGAAAGAGGGGGATTGCCATGACAGCACACTTCCAATTGAATTATCGCGCAATGGGAATGGAATAAGGGGTCGCAGTTTATTGCATGGATAGAAGAGAAGGGAATGAAGACCACCTTCCCCTTCTCAGACTCATCTCGGCTCTTCGTTAGATCCACTCACTTTTTATGACTGCACTCTCGAATTTACACTTTGCGAGAAGTTTGCAGAGCGAGAAAATGAAGACAATTTAGAGGGAGAAAGTAGGAAGATCAACGGGGAAAAGTAATCGAAAGAGATCTGCAGAATGAGATAAATCAGGAAAGTTCAAGCGAGAGGCTAAGTGAGTGTTCGATGAGAGTTTAGCCTTGAATGGAGATTAGTGAAGGGAGAGGAGGAGATCTTATCTATGGAAGGGAGTGATAATCTACCCTTTCAACGCAACAAAGTGAAGAGTAAACATGTGATTATAACAGTCCTCTCCTCCTCCTCTTCTCTCCTCCCCTCTCCCTCCTTCTCTCTACCAGTATCTCAGTGATACCTTTGACAAACATGAGAATCTCAAGAGTAGAGAAAGCGGAAAAAGCACTGAGGGATTAGTTCCAGATTCAAAAGAGTGAAACGATGAATAGGCAATTATCCGAGAGTTGAGAAGTGAAGAAAAGGAGAGGAAGAGGGGAAGATTCCCTTGGAAGGAGAAGTTCAATAAACTACTACTTGCTTCTCGTTGAGGGCAATAATAAAGAGTGAGTTTACGAGAGAGGAGAAAGGGCCCCAAGGGGATCATTGTGGAATATGAAGGAGGAGGAGGGACTAAAGGGCTATGTTCGAATAACCACTCTCGGGGGTTGCGTGAGCGAGAGAACGATTGGAGGTAATTTGCTGAAGGGAGGAGTCCTCAGGGTATGAAAGAATAGGGAAGATCACATTTCAGAGTGGAGAAGGGAGAGAGAGAGAGAGGAGGGGATGGCATGAATGACCTTCGTGATACAATGCAGACATGTGTTCATCGAGATGAGAAATGTAGTCACTTTTGAGTGACTGACAATAGACAGATGACACATAGATTCAATTCAATATTTATTCCATTATAAACGAAGAAGTTTATCGTCGATGCATCTGACGATCTGTCTCAATCGAGTTCAATCTTCATTTATATTTCCAGTATTCGATCAGACTCTTCTGCAACAAAAATGGTGTTGGAACAATTGTTAAAGGCTTTTGTAGCTGACCTCACTCCTGTTCTCAGTCTGACTGAGCATTTCTTGCTTCGTCTCTCCCCAATCGACGTAGACCTTCTCCAGTTCTTTCTCTCCAGAAGTCTTGATGAATTCATGCACATTCTTCCTGGTGGTCTGAAGATTGAGATGTGGATAGTATTTAACCCATCCGAATCTCTTACAGCATCGGTATCGAATCGACTGTTGGCAGTCAGATTTCCAATGGCTTCTTTAATTCCATCTTTGAACGGCATGAGTACTTCATTGTCCAATACTTTGAAAGCGATGAAAGTTTTCCCTATAATTTCCCATCTGCAATGAGTCCTTTTATGTTTTAGGAAATCGATTCAATTTCGACTTCTCATCTGTCATTTCGGAAGCAATTGAATACTTTCCGAGACATTTAACAAATGATTCAGAAATATCCTTCTGCGTCTTTCTATTTGCCTTCAATTCGGCCCTGAATTAATAAATGATTCCCAATGAATATTTAATATTCGAACTTTGCAGTTTCGTTCTCTACAACCATCGTGGTTACTATCCAAAGACAGTTGAGATTGATGAACGAATTCTCGAAATCATTCAGCATACTAAAATTCCGGTTTGAAAATTGTGGAATGATGAAAATCGATCACTCCACAAAACCAGGCAAAGTCATCTTGTCCAAATCGAAATAGCTCATTCGTGCATGTGAGCTCGAAATACAATTCCGCATTATCTTTGATATAAGTTCTCGGATATCGGAACTATTCGACAGTGATCTCAGTTGGTTGAATAGTTCTTTGAAATTTTTGCTTGTTTCCTCTGAAAATGCGAGTTCCTACTAATTAGGAAAAAACGAATAAACCTTTGTTCATTTCATTGATTTTCGTTAAATCGTGAACTATTTTAACAGTGAGACGCGTCTGAAATGCTTCATTAGAATTTGCAAATGTTTTTATCTAACCAGCTCCTGACTCTTTTCAGCATTAGTAACTGTATTATTGAGAACAAATCTCTTTAGCAATCTCTCAATCAGTTTGTCCTCTTTCGTTGTTATCGAATCTGTTCGAATTAGTCTCTCATTCACAGTGAATTCTTACCTGACAGTCCAGAAAGACATTTCAGAGTCTTCTCCCATGTTCTTTCTTGGTCCTTTCGAAGCAAGTAATTGTAGAAGGTGTTGACAACTCCACTTCAAATTGAATGTAAATAGAATGGAGAGACAAGATTGACAATGTGGCACCATTCAATCAGAGCTGCCTTCGAGTCGGGAGAGTCGATGAATAATTGCAGAAGGGTCAGCATTTTATCGACGATCTGGAAAAGGTTAAACAAACAATTGGTAGAAATATTCGAATCACCTCAGGTTTTAATTTGTATTTGCAGAAGAATTCATCAAAATTCTTCAATGTTTGTGTCGAGCTCTGCCAAAAAAATCAGTCGATAAATCGTCGTTCAAAAACCTTTGCAATTTTCGTAAATTCGTCTGATCCGAGAATGATTTTCGTCAAACAGACAATCGTAGGCTCCATAATCTTCTCTGATGAATTCAATTCCAGGACATTGAACAGGATTTTTCTGAGACATGAGTAAATAATTGCATGATTTCTCTAAAATCATTCTCATCTCACACTGCGCCTTTCTCTCTCGCAACTGCACAGTAATCGACATTCTGAAATATCGATTTCATATTTGGATGCCATCTTTTAGACATACGCAATTCTGATCGATTACGTCCTGGATCACTGTTATATATTTAGAGATACCACCCTGTAATTTTGAATATTACGATGAGCGTATTCACGATGTTCACATCTGCTGGTCTCTTCTTTATTTCATTCAGTGCCTTTTCTATAGAATCTGTGTCGTTCTTTCTGAAATTTTAACGTGTCTCGATTTTTCCGCAAAAAAAACGTACAACTGAGTTTTGTTCACAATCTTCTTGATTTCCTCCGTCTAAAAATATCATTTCTCATGTCATAAATCTCAATGATGTTACCTTCGTTACGTTCGAAAGAGGGTCTAATAGTTTCTTAATACAGGGACAGAATTCAGCCACTGCATAATAAGCCACCATTTTTTTCTTTCGCATGCTAAAATGCGGTTAATATTCTTTGATTGGCTCGGTTCTAGAATGAATACATCAGCAAAACTGCGATTAGAATGATGAAGAAGAGAAGGAAGGAGAGCAAAACTCCAATTGTGATCCACAAAGGGAGAAGATGGTTCTGCAATTAAATTATATTTTCCTTCAAAAACAGATAGAGACCGCAAGGTGGAATGCCGAAATGAGTGGACTGGGTCATTCATGTGCGCAATGTATTGCTATGAGTATAAACAACATCACACTTTTTACCGTTTGTGAATATCTCATCTCTATCAAAAGTTATGCTCCGAAGGCACACCGGGCGAGAGGGAGAGATCGGGTGAGAGGGGAAAAGGGGCGGAGTCTCTCTCTAGGGACAACCACGCAAAACTGAATTATTTTTCTAAAAATCCAATTTTTCTGTAATGAGGTAATCGATGCTGCAGAATCAAGCTAGCGTTTACAGATTTCATTAATATTTCGAGTTGAAGGCGTATTAGCATATCACTCTAAGCTCCGCCCATCGTGGTGTAGTGCCCCCAAAAGTGCGGTTCGCTGGGTCGCGACAG
>LS575343.1:16498-26662 GCA_900490775.1 Pristionchus maxplancki
CGAGCATTTTGCGAAATCCTATTGTATACTTGATCTTTGATCTTTCGTATTGCGAAATTTAGACCCGATATCAAAATTCCTAAAGCGCAGTTTGAAAGAGCATCCTTCAAAGTACCTTAGGTTAAATTTGGGGCCTGGTAGGAACAACTTTTGGCGTACCGCCGCGGCATGGGTGACTCTCTGGCGATTCGTCTCATATAACTAATGAGTCAGCTTATGAGATCCTACCGTACCGCTTCCGTTAGCTTCTTGTAATCCGTCCTCATCGACACATTGCCTAGCTTGTCGTAGCGCATAACGCACTGCTGCAATTGGTGCAATGTTGGAATGTAGATTTTTTCATAGAACGTTCATCTCGGAACTTTTTTTTAACAATTGGATCAAGTTCCAGAGAAAAATGTTACTTTTCAACATTGCTCCATGCAATTAGCACACAGACGTTGATTGGCTCATTCGTGTCTGGGCGATCAAATCAAATAACAAAAAAAATATATAAAAATAAAATACGAAAGGGCTTACCAGGCCGCAGCACTCCTTGCGCACCGTCGACTTCTCCGCATACACGCACGTGGACTTACACGACTTGCCGCATCTGTCAATTACAAGCATTATTTTCGAAATGCAACCTCTTGATTTTACACACTCTCTCGCCGACCTCCTGATAACGTTGCCGTCGTCCTATTTCGAAACTGTTCCATTTTAGAACTGGTCATTTCAGAACATTTGTTTTTTTTATCTAAGGAGGTGTTTTTACGATATTTGAGTTCAGTAGTTCTAAAATGATACACCCCCATTTTCCACACTCCATCGTCTAGTCAATGAAACCTTTTCCATTTCTGACCCCATAGTGTATGAACACAATCCACAATTCACTACAATCAAATGGCATTCGATTTTCCAACATAAACTCTCTCAAACGCATCATCCTCTTCCGGATACCGTATCTGCCCTTCTACCGTATCCCAGTCAGGAGCTGTCATCCACTCACTTCACATTCCCGGCGAGGTGATAATGCTTGAGCAGCTTCTTCACTGCCTCGTCCGGGCATAGGTCGTCCATGTACTGGAATTAATATTTTAACCAACGTAATTAATTAATATTCTAATTACTTGCGCCAATAACACCACGGACCAAATCACCCACCAGCAAGCTTCTCAGTTCATCATCCGCCTCCGGTAGACCGGTCCAGTCCTCGATATAGACGCCCGGCACGCCCTTCTGCGCGCATGCCACGTTCCAGCTGCAACGAACCATTATTACATAACAGCTAATAAAAAATCACACATATTAAAATTATAATTGCAATTCTCTCCTAGGTCTTGTCATAAAAAAGGATTGCAAAATAAAAACAAAATATTACCTGGACTCGATAGCCCTGATTCGGTTTGTGTAGAGGGAGCGCTGCAAGGCAGGAGTTATCATCGTATCAAATTGTACTCTCTATCCACTCTAAAGCCGCCCACTCACTCTAACCCGGCGCGTCCAGCGCGCAGTATTTCCCCTAATTTCACCTCCCACTAACCTCATCGGCGGCGTAGTTTCCCCGCCCCGCCCACTTCGTGTCCCGCAGCCACCGATTGGGGAACAGTCGCTCGAATTCCGCGTTGCCGAGTGTGCGCCGCAACTGCAGCTCCGTCTGCAATATAATTTGTAAAATTTAACATCCTATTTTTAAAACATAGTGCACTGTTGGAGTCTCCTCATTCCACGCGCTCTCACACTGGGTCAGCGCAACGAGAGAGCGTGCGAAACGAAGAGACCGTAATCTCAAATTTTAAACAAATAAATACTCACCATGTCCAATACGGCCACTCGACGTTCCCATTCCCATCCCTGAAAAGTCACGCAGTTAATTAATTATAATTTACAATAATCAATTATTATTCAATGTCAATTTACATAACTAATTTAAAAATAATAATAAACGGAAATTCGACTGACACTGGTATGTAGATTGGGCTCCGCGTAGACAATCCACGATGGGACCGGGAAGGATTCGTACTTGACCAGAGCCTGCAACCAGGACGGTATTGCAATGGCCAGGGTTCGAATGATGTGTCAAAAATAACACAAGCATACCACTTTTTGAAGGGAGAGGAGAGGATTTTTTCGAAAAGCACACCACTTTTAGAGGGAGGTGACTTACAAATTTTAAAAGCAGACCACTTTTAAATGCTTTGATGATCATACATCAGGTGGCACATTTTTTCGAAAAACCGGGAATGTTTGTGAAAAAACGTCGAAAATAGGAAAATTCTTCGACAATCGGCTATGTTTACGGATTTTAGGTAGTTCTTGACAACCTTTTTCCACTCTGTCGATGACATGGGTATTCGACCTCTGGCTACATGTCCGAGGGAGCTCCTTGCGGAGACCCGTCCGCGACGCCCCGCCCCCTCTTCTCCCTCTCCCTCGCCTCTTTCTAACCCGGCACGTCTAGAGCACGCTCTCCGACCACGACGCGGCGAGCACCCGTACGAAGAGAACGGGTCCCCGCCGCGTTTCGGTCTACCTCAAAGGAAAGCGCGGGCAGGTATGTGAGCGACCTCCCTAATGGTGAGCTGCACCCGTGCGAACGGGAGCCATTTCTGTAGAACCGAACCCGCGAAAATTGATTTTACCCGAGAGGATGCAAGCAGTGGAACTCGCGCAAATCCTAAAGTTGGGGAAGGGCACTCAACACTGCTGACAAGGCTGACCAACACTAGATAGTAAACTCTTTTCTGGTATTGATCAGCAAAGGCATTCGAACAAATTACAAAACCAATTTGCATTTAAAAAAAAAATAAAGAAAATACAACTGACCATCGTGAACGGCTTGCCGCTCAGGAAGGGGCGTGCGGTCGACGCGACGACGTAATCCACCTGAGCATTGAGGACTGATCTCGTGCTCTCTCATTTTTGCACGATCTCTCGCTTCTCCAACCGAGAGCATTGCGAAATGAGAAAATAAGACGATTTCTCTGAGCATTGCGTTTTCTCAGAGAATGCAATAGTCGTCGAGAACGAACATTCGAAAACACGCCCGGGGAGATTGTCGTTTCATCGGGATCATTCCATCATAAAATACACAACTCAAATAGAATGGGAAAGGTCAAATCGTTTTGGAAATCGACTTTTCGAAACCCTGCACAGCGTACGCTTCACCCACCTTGTAATAGCCGCCCTCCTCTCCTCTCTCCTTCATTCTCTTCTCCATCTCGCGCTCCTGCTGGTCCCACTTGGCGGCGCCCTCCTTCTCCCTGCCCAACACCTGCGGGCGAGGGAATCAATCGATGAAGTCAACGGAACAAAAACCACCACCCCAATTTTTTTTTTCAATTTGCAACTTCAAGCAAACACATGCACTTGTTTGGCTCCTGTCATCACAAATCACCCGGTATGCGTAATCGGCACTATTGTACTGACCCGGTGTTTGGACTAATTATCCATTACCATCCGACCACCAACCCAACGAAAATGCATTTTATTTAGGGAATCATTGAAACTCATCTCATTTTCACAGGCTTGCCCCGGGAAAGTGCAGAAGCGCCGCGTAACCTGACAACAGTCCCAGCCCCGTGGACGACTCACCTCATTCTTCTTGTCAGCAGCAGCAGACTTCTTGGTGGAGACTTCATCAGCGCATAACTCGAAGTTATTTGCCTGCAAAAATAATGAATAAAAATATAATACAAAGTTAAATCGATAATTGATTGAATAGCGTTGGTCCAAAATAGGCCACATCGCAATGCACAACTAGGAGATCGAATTCAGCGCGAATTGCGGCTTCCAGAGCCACAATTATTGCTAATTAGCCAAGATATTAATGAACACTCACATCATCTAGTTGTCTGAGAAGATGAAGATAGGCCAGCTGAAATCATTATTTAATTAATCATGAAATCAACTACAGAAGCCAGACCCAGCATCACGGATATTGTTTTGATTTATTTATAATTATTATAAACAATATTTTAATTTAACAATTTAATCGAAATTTAATAAACAATAATCAGCGGGTACTCACTCTGTAGACGTCGTCTTTTCTGAAGTCACTTTGCTCGGTGATCTGAAATGCAGTGCTTTAGCGAGAGAAACAGCAAGCAACAGGAATATTCTTAGCTCGACCTCTGCCAAGTGATAATGAATAGATTCTCGAAAATGACTAAACAGCTAATCATTTACATTTAGCATGAAACCACTTCTGTATGCTCGAATTCTATGTATGCTCGAAACTGAAACCACTTCGGTATGCTCGAATCCGCGAAAACTGATGGAACCAAAAGAAAGCAGTGGAACTCGCAGCAAATTCTAAAGTTGGTTAAGTGCACTCATTACTGGTCATGAAACACGGAAAAGGCGGGGTGGAAGGACAGCCTACCTTGGCATTGAGCCCGCTTCTCCACGTGGCGGCCGCCTTTGCATCCGCAGACGATACCGTCTGCAAATGCGGCTAATATATTTTTCATTTATCGCCCAGGATATTATTCAGTGGAGGTGTTTTTATATCCCTTGCAATCCGTGTTATGGCCTCCGCTTGCTCGCTCTGATCATGATAATCACTCGTGATACAGTCTACGTGGTACTGCTAACAATAGATACCATCTAGCGGCGTGGTACCCCGGAAGAGGAAATTGGGCAGAATTGTGATGCCTCGTCCATCTAGCAGATAATAGCTCTCATGAGTCCATATCTGGTGAGAATGCAACACAAATAAGCCACAATATGCACACAACATCTAGTATTACTATCAATTTATCCGAATCGGGAGGGGAGGGAGTTGACTGCATACCCGGCTGGGTATTGTAGCTACCAAGAGTAGTACCATGTATGACAGCCCTCCGGCGCTCCAGCCTACCTTCGGCGCGATGCCCTTCGAGAAGGTTAGCGACTGCCTACGCTGGCCTTTGACGATCTGAAAAATCAAATAAATGTTTAATTAATTAATGATTATCCTTGACACTTCTTAAATATATTTCTCGTGCGTACTAATAAAGAATCGGCGCTTGTGCTGTTTGGGGGGTCTCCACTTACAAAATAAATTACTACTTTTTAATAAGAGGGGGTACCACATTGATAAAATGGTTTAAATGATTGTACTACCCCTACAATCCTATCATGATGATACCCCCTCTTTTCATATTATCCCTTGACACTTGCATGAAGAACAAGACCCCCCAAACAGCACAAGCGCCAAAGAATCTAGCGAGTACACGCACACAACAATTACTGAGATCCCTGGTTAATGTTAGCAGGCAAATAAACCCAGGATTCTTTTACTAACCGTCGAAGTGATGGGTGCAGGTGCAGTTGCGGAGTCGACAGACTTGCGCGGGCGGCCCCTCGTCCGACCAGCCGTCTGCAAATACGCTCAATCTCGGTTCAATCACCTCCCTTCTCGTCCATTATGAGAAGGCAGAGTTAAAAAGGTACCCCAGAATCGATGCTATAAATAATACCTTGTGGTTTTCTGGTGAAAAATGGCATACCTTGTTGCTTTTAATGAAAAAATGGCAAAAATAACTCATACCTCGACGTTTTTGACTCGATTTTTCGTCTAACCTTGTTATTTTTCGATACCCCCTTTCTACCCTTTTTAACTCTGTGAGAAGGGTTCGATCAGCAGTGAGAACTCCAGGATAGTACAATCACATAACAAAATAATAATAATAAATGCCCACATACATTTTAGTACCTACCGGGCCGGTTTCAGACCACTATATATTTTGTCATTTTACAGGCGAAAAAAAGCAATATAAGCGAAAAATAGCGATTTTGGGGATTTTTACGTATTTACCGGTTTCAGACCACTATATATTTTGTCATTTTACAGGCGAAAAAAAGCAATATAAGCGAAAAATAGCGATTTTGGGGATTTTTACGTATTTACCGGTTTCAGACCACTATATAATTTTCATCCCCGGTTGGTAATGAAAATGTATGAATGCCCACTTTGGGCTCTGGAGCTGCTGTCGAGGTGCTCGGCCCGTCGTCCACCTCGCTCTCAGGCTCGCTCTGATATATTTTTTTATTAATTTAAATTAATTTAATAACTATAATAAGTTGGAAATGTGAGCTGCCTCACCTTAGCCTTCGTCTCCTTCTTCGGTGGGCCTCGACTCGCCACGATGACGTCAGTGTCAGCAGCCGGATCGGTCCTCGTCACAGCTACTCCGGCGGCATCATCCGCTCTCGGGCTGATCTCCTGCAAGGAGAAAGAGAGACTGCCGCTAGACACGAGGTATACTACAATTATTTAATTATGTATCTAAATCATCGCAAATCATTTCTAAATCACCTATTCTACATCCACACCTAACACTGTCGATAAAGGTATTGTAATTATTTGATATATAAGTAAATATATAAATATAAAGTACCAGCGTGTCGGTAAGGGGAGACGATAATCTCACGCTCTTCTTCTTCGCGCGGAAACTCCGACGAATCTGCAACATAAGCGAAATTGGCGCTTGTGCTGTTAAGGAGGGTCTCAAATAGTATGCTATAAATTTCGCGGCGGCGCGGAATTTACCTACCATTCATTGATACTTGCATGAAGTACGAGACCCCCTCAACAGCACAAGCGCCGCGAAATTTATAACATACGATTTGAGACCCAGGAACTATGCAGGGTCCATTCGCCTCAACAACCGACCCTCACCTCTTGCTCCTCCTCGCCTGCGTCATTTCCATCAGCACTCTGCGCGTCGGCCGCTCCTGCAGCGTCTGCAGCCACATCCCCTGCCTGCAACCGTAACCGCAATCAGACATGGTCGTTTTTTTAAAAAAAAATAATAAAATAAAAACAACAAAAATATAGAATGCCTACCTCGCGTGTTGTGCGATCCCTCTCGTGTCTCTCTTCGATCGATTCCTCACTCTTTCTCTCATCATCCTTCACATCGCTTCTCTCTCCACTCCCGTCCTCCGTCTTGCCCTTGCCCTCCTCCTTTCCTGCTTCTCCACTCTCCACACTCTCGAATGGCTCGTTCTGTAACCCGGATCTGTTTTAATTTATCGTACAAAGAAGGGCAATTGCCTTGTTTGCAACTTCGTATGACAACGCACCAGGGACTCGCCGTTCACCTCTCCCGTCTCGACTGCTCCCACTGGCTCATCGACATCAGTCGTCTCCACTGTCTGCAATTTTATACATTGGGCATTGATCAGAATAAGGCGATTTGAAGCCTGAAATCGACAGGCAAGCCCGAATTGAAAACAAATTCGCACTCACCTTCTCTGACTTCTCCGCAGGAATTCGCCGAGCAGGGCCGCGGGCGGACACTACCGGAAGAGAACAATCGTTCCCGATCTCCTTCCTCTCTCCGCTTCGATCCGAGTCCTGAGGAGACAGTGATAACAACAAGATGCATTAACACTATTTTAATATGACTAGTACTGATTCAGCAATTAATCTGAATCCATTAAACAAAGACAAACGCTCCTCACCTTTGAATGATTGGATGGGCGAGTGGGCTCTTCCCTCTCCTCTTCTTTCCTTGCCACCACTGCATGCACGAAATTCCCATCAGGTGAGTTAGACGCCTGAGATTAGTCCATAACTTATTTATTTGAGAGGTGGGGAGGCGAACTGAACAAGCACCAGTCTAGAACACTACTGCATCGTATCCACTTGTGAGCATTAAAAATGAGATAGTAAATGAATAAATTAAACATAGAGAAAATACGTACCGGGAAGTTGGTCGGGTCGTGCGAGAGAGCCACCTGTAAAACGTTAAATTATAAATAATTAATTAGTCGCAAGACAAGCCATCGTATTCGGTTGCACACAGTGTTGCAAAGACCGGCGTGATTCGCGAAGCAACACAGAATTCCCCTTCCTTCTAGGCAGAGTAGGAAAAGGTCGCATAAAACTACCAATAAACGTGCCCGGTTTTCGAGCGTTAGACCAACATGGGAAATCACCTAACATTCTAAAACACAATTGCCCATTTTCGTCATTTTTTGCATAAGCATACTCGGGTTTCTATAGATTTTACCACCTGACTTTTTCTTCTGTGCTTCTAGGTTGTGAAACACACTATCAGCGTGAAGCAACGAGTACAGTTTTCGAAAGAAATTGCGCCTAACCTAGCGCATGCTGCTCATACGAAATTGCGTTGGATGGATAGAGTATGGAAAAAATAATTATTTTTGCGTTCTAACAATAGCTGGTTTATCGTAAATATTAGAAATATTTTGAAACAATTTATATCAGTACATGTATAGAAATAAAAAAAAGGTACCTTATCGCCTGGATCTTGGCCAATTTCTCGCGTCATCTTTTAGTTACGTTGAGTTCCGACGATATGGCCTGCAAATGCTGATATAGATCATGATAATTCGAGCGAATAAGAAGAGCATGGCATCAGTCCTCCGCGATTCGTGGCGGATGATTCGCGCCAGCCGACTGGTCTATTTCACTACCACACCCAACTTGCCACCACTCTCACAATGCAATGCGGGAGCGAATGGGCGAATAGGTGCACGATATCAAAAATAATGAAAAACAAGTGCAAGTAATCAGTATTTGGCACTTCTTTACTTTAGGCGCCATGACAAGAGTGAGGGATTCCCACTCGCTATCTCTCTCATTTTTCGTTACCCATCAACTAGCGCGCGGTTACCATTCTTGCTCTGGCGCCTAAAGTAAAGAAGTGCCCAGTATTTTAACCAACGACGAAGTTATAGAAAATTGACAAAAAAATAACGGTGAATTGTGCTCAAAATATGCAAGTTAGATACTCCCAGCCTAGCACGTATGATGGATCGACGTAGCAGGCCCTCGTGCACAAACAACTACACTAATCGGAAAAATGGAAAAGAAACTACAGCGGAAAATCGATAAAAAATTTGAATTTCGAATTTCGCGAAATTTTCGCGGGTCGCAACGCAAAGTACGGTGGTTTTCGCATATGGGTGCGCTTAGTCGGGTGGGTCACTTCGTTTGTTTTGTCATCATCGATTGTCTACTGGCAATCGCTCGCGAATCTTCTTTGATCTACCTTCCTATCTGCCATTTTGACATCGCGCGCGTGTCCCTCTTCCTTCCTCCACTCTCCATTTCCAAAGGCGCTGCTCTTTTCGCTCGCGTTTCCCTCCTTTTTTCTGGTTGATTTATCCTTCCCGCCTTGTCTCTCATTTCTTTTCTTTTGCGTTTCTACGTCTTCTGAACCCGTACGATCACTTTCCAGCCGCGTTTCTGCTAATGCGTAGTCGCGCTTTTCGAAAATATGCGTCGTTTTAGCTAGAGCCCTTGCGTAATATATTGTCATCACGTTACATTAGCTGCTCTCACAGCTTCCTTCACGTCTTTTACTCTTATGCTGCCACTTTATCGCGTTGCCACCTCGTTATCCCACCCAGTCGCTTACATTATGTTTCAATTTTATTTGAAGTTGCGCCCGTCTTCCGCTCTTCTGTAGCCAGCCACGAGTGATCGTTGGCGTCTCCACGCGTCAAGCCGACCGCCGCAGCTCCAGATAAGTTCCCTTCATCCCCTTGCCGTTTATTTCCATGTTGAGCGTCAATCACGCACCCCTGACATGTGTGAGCGCAGTTGTCGTGCGAACTGCCGAGGCACCTATGCTCGAAAACAATAGTTCCGCTACTCCTGGTGCCTTGCAGGGGTTTTTTTTTCGTCACGAGTGCTAGTTAGAATACCATCATAGTGCAATAATAAGCTGATTTTTATTAAAATAATTTAAATTATTGCCCGATTACAGGGAAACCGGGAGGCGTATTCATAGAGTGAGGGGAAGGACGAGGTTGGATCGAGAGACAGCTTCAACGACGTCGTTAATTAATTAACTTTCGACCTTCCACTCCCGTCTACAAATCGATCAAGACGAGTTCGTGGGAGGAGCGAGGAGGGCATTGTGCGGTAGGAATGTATGAACCGATTTTCTCCCGTCAAATTTATGTTTTTGTGATTCTGCTCGTTCTGTTGCATGTGCATGTGCTTGTCTGTGTGACTAATACCTGTGATATTGTGGCTCAATTATTGTATTTTTTAATTATTAAATTTAATTAATTAGTTGAGGGACGAAACACGACTGGTGCCTCCTCGATGAGCTGCGGCTGTGGTAACAGCAGGTTTGCCACTCCGTTTCCCCTCCTCAAGCAGTCTTTTCAGTAGGAGCGCGGGCGTGAAGTCGACGACGCACCAAAGAAGACTAATCT
>LS575343.1:26762-40970 GCA_900490775.1 Pristionchus maxplancki
AGGGGGTTAATACTTATTTGTTTCATCGTCGTCACGTCACGTCGTCGTCTTCGAGCCCAACTACAGCGTCGCCGGAAGCAGACCGAGGAGTCTGTGAGTGGGTAGGGGGAGGGGGGGGGGGGGGGGGTTAATCCTTATTTGTTTCATCGTCGACGCGGGATCGAAGCGAGCCGAGGACGTCAGCAGCGCCGTCTCGAGGAGTGGAAGGAGGCAGCAACGGAGAAGAAAGGTAGTGTAGATTGACCTCGTGTCAAGTTAAGAATAGTCAATAGGAAACAAGGACTGTGTAGGCAGCGCTTGGGCGAAGCTGAAAATGATGAAAAAAATAATGGCTGTGAAACGAAAAAAACGAGCTAGGGGTACGGTATCGATTAAACAAAGAGAGGCCAACTCTCACGAGGGGTAGATGATCTACCGTAGATCAAGAGAGCAATCAATTGGTAGTAGGGGTAGTGGTCGATGCGAATAGGTGGGTAGATCAATAAGATCTATCGATTGGTATGAGGGGCAGGGATCGGGGCTAGTAGGTGGGTAGATCAATAGGGTCTATCGATTGGTATGAGGGGCAGGGATCGGGGCTAGTAGGTGGGTAGATCAATAGGGTCTATCGATTGGTATTAGGGATAGTGGTCGATGCTAATAGGTGGGTAGATCAATAAGATCTATCGATTGGCTTTTGGGGAAGGGATCGGGGCTAGTAGGCGGGTAGATCAATCAGTGTTGTCAATCGATTGGTAATAGGGGTAAGGGTTGGGGCTAGTAGACGGGTAGATCAAAATGGTCAGTCGATTGGTAGTGGTGGAGGAGAGTCTACTGTAGGTAAAGATAAATAGGGTCATTCGATTGCTAGGCGGGAAAGGTGTAGAGGTCGAGAATAGTAGGATGGTAGCACGACGGATGCATATCGAGAACTGACTTTATTTCACCTAGGGACGGTAGCCTATAGAGAGCTGATTTTATTTTAGCTGATTTTATTTCACCTAAGTACGGTCACACCACTGATGCCTATCGATAACTGACTATTTTCCTCGGGTTACGGTAGCACTATAGATGCCTATCCAGGACTGACTTTATTTCTGACTTTGGGTTTATTGATTAGAGTACGATAGAAGGGTCAACTCTAGGTGTAAGGCGGCTTCTCCATCAGTGCTCTCGTGGTCTTCGCGATGTTTTAATTGCGACATTGAATGCGAGTAGCTTGCCTAGGCTTTGAGAGCACTGTGGTATTAGTCAAAACTGCAGATGATTTCTTGCAGTCAAGTAACTTACCTGCGCAAAATTCGGAAACAAGCAATATTGCAGAAATTAGCATAGTGCTTTATTGATCGATCGTAATTCAATCATGACCAAGTATGCGCTAGTTGCTCAAAGTAGAGATTGGTTTCAAATGTTCGGTGATCCGGCCGAGCATTCCCCTGGGACGGATCCTGAATGGTCTCTGTGACGATGGATTTGTCCAAACTTTGGCCTCTATTTAAAAAAAAAAACTAAATAATATGCCCACCTTCAATCCGATCCAGCTGACTAATCTCTGGACGATACGTATCATGTAGAGTTGCCGGCGGTACTCGGGCATCCCATGAGCTACCACGATGATGAAGATAGGCACGTAGCTGAAGTTGTGTGGTTAGGAATTGGTAGGGCTCATGGCCGGAAAATAATCCCGTGCTCTCACACAAGTGATCCCTGCTACTTTTATTTCATTTCATGTTTATGCTCTATGAATGGTAGACCAGATATAGGTCTCGTGTTCGGAAATAAGTGCGCTCAACGTATCAAGGATCGAAATTGTGACTGCGGAACGCTTGAAAACTCACACCGCAATTGCCAAGTCCACCAGGAAGATTATGTGCAAGGGACCAGAATGGATGGGAGTAAGGAAGTAGAAACCGAATAGAATGATAAAGATCACGAAGATGGGGATGGTGGAGCAAAAGATGAAGAATATCACCTGCAAATCTTAGTTTCTTTCTCTTGCTTCATGCTTTCTGCTGCGGACATACCATGATCACAGCTAGATTCTCCTTCAGCTGAAATGACTCGGACACTGAGTAGTTGTCGGTAAAGTTGCGCAGCTCCCGCAGTCTCGAAGTGTTGCGATAGAGCACGAGCGTGAAGAGCTAGGAATAGGTTCTCGCGTTTTTACATCATTAATCTCCGAGCCCGTGCCACGTTAACTCACCAGTGATCCGCATAACAAGATGCCGCAGCAGACATAGAAGTTTGCCGCGTGTGAGTATACGTCTGAGCAATGCGTCTCGTTGATCTATGAAAAGTGGTCACCGAATTCGCAGAGCAGCACATTGGTCAGGCTGGGGACATCTGCGATGAATTCAGCGCCGATAAAGACGATAAGAGTGGACGGTTGGCGACACTCATACCAACTGAGATGCAAACTATTGTTGTTAGAGTATAAATAGCAGTATTACCGCCAAAAATGAGTTGCCACAGCTCGCTCGAAAGAGATTGCACCCAGTCTAGGAACCTAATTATAATTATTCACAAGAGTCAACAAACTGGCAGACGAAATAGCCGATGAACTGATCTCGAATGATATCGCAGCAGAAAATAAGGTTTTCTCCTAAATGTCCATGCATAAATTCAGACTGTTTTAGGTTACTTTTGATTGGAATTTCGTTCAATTGATAGTACATAACGACGCATCTTGCGATTACTGCGATCGCATAGTGAACAGCTATCGAGAGGTTTGTTAACCGGAAGGCGGGGTGCACAATTTCTGCAAATCATCTCCAATGAATCAAGAAGATGCCCGGAGCCAAACTCGATCTCGAAATTGAAATGCACAGAAGGCATATTAGAATAATCGTGATGAGGTGCGCTGCGATCTAAACATTACTGCTTATTTTCGAAATTTGACAGAAACACACCTCAGCACACACAATCATGCGGAAGACCCATGGCAGAAACATCTCGGTAACGTTAGGATCGATAGCCAAAGGAAACGCCATAATAATGACCCAGCTCACATAAATAAACCGCAACAGACTCATTGTCAGATACCGAACCAAGAATCAGTCTTACTGGCTAGGCTAGACTTGTTATTGGCTGTGCAGTGCAAGAGAACAGGCGCAGCAAATCATCCAGTTTCCTCCCTCGCACCTGGCAAAACGAGTACAAACGCGCATTCAAAATAAAAATAGTATTGAGATGTTCACAACTGGGAGCTCAATACAAATAGTTTATACACAAATAAAATTGAATAAGCATCGATCATCGATGAATCTGTTCAACCTCCAGCGTCGCCGCTCGCTGGTACTGCCTGTAGAGGGGCGAGTCCTGGTTGAGGCGCACCTCGAGGGGGTGGTCAACTGAATGGAATGTGGTTTGGCAATTCGGAAATGAACTACTCACAATCAGCATCCGCGTCTTGATCGAGCAACCAATGGGTTTCCATTACGCCCTTGCCCTGAAGTTAATATGTTTTTCAATCATAGAACCATCCTACACTTGTTTTGTAGCTCTGAAAATGCTTTATTGTTGATTGGTCTCACCTTGATGATCACTTCTCCCCTTGCTTCAGTTCGGAACGCGGGGAACATGAGATTGAGCAGTCGGCATGCATCAGACGAGAGATGAATGTGGCCGGCTGGAGAGATCGAAGATCAGCCAGGCACGGATAGCTCAAAAGTGGGTGACTCACGCTTCCCGTTGCTCTCCATTCTCGAGGCGGTGTTCACCGTGTCTCCAAAGAGGCAGTACCGCGGCATCGTCAGTCCGACCACTCCGGCTACGCACGGGCCTGAGAAAGGTTAAGACTGTGGAGGGCGAGAGACGATACCTGTATTGATGCCGACGCGCAGGTTGATCTTCTCTCCGGGCAAGTGCGGTATTTTGAAGTGCTTGAGACATCTGAACGAGTTTGGTTATCCACATGCAATATCTTTCATTATCGCGTTGGAAGCTTGAATCTTTCTGTTCTTCTTACTCCCAGTGGTCAACGCGTCAATAGAAATGGAGAAAACGTACGCCATAAAGGCAAGAGCCATCGAGCAGATCTCCTTGACGTGCGCGTGCCCGTTGCGATGGGGAAGGCCGGAGACGCACAGATAGCCGTCGCCGATCGTCTCCACCTGTCCATCGAGAGAATGTCACACCACAGATAGGGATAACGCGATGTCTTCGACCCGCTCGTGTGATTGTAAACTATCAACACTCTCGTTCGAATATTACGTAGAAAGAGAGGAGAGGAGGGGAAGCAACTACCTTGTACGCGTCGTGCTCGTCGATGATGCCGTCGAAGGTGCTGTACAGGTCGTTGAGCAGGTTGACTACCTGTTAAAACCAGACTGTCCAGTATCCCTCATTCCCCCCGTCACCTGCAATGGTGTGCACTTGGCCGCCAGATTTGTGAACTTGACGACGTCCGAGAAAAAGATGGTTACGGCGTCGTACATCTCAGGCTCAACGGACTGCCCGAGCTTGAGCTTGTCGGCGACTTGTCTGAAAGAGAACATGTTCTGCCCTATCAAGATGGAGTTACCCTAGAGTTCTCTAATAAAATTGGCTGTATTCCGTGTCGAATGTTGTTTCTGAAATGGATAACTCCAATGCGGTACCTCGGCAGCATTCTGTACAGCAAAATATCGCTCTTCTTCTTCTCCTCGGTGAGCTCGCGCGTGCGCGCTTCCACCTGAGAATGCAGATGGCAAGGTGATGATTTGGTTCTTTCTGACGGGGGTGTATCATTTTAGAACTCACGTTTTAGAACTGGTCATTTTAGAACTCACGATGAGTTCTAAATCGTGGGTTCTAGATGATATCTGCATTTAGTTTTCTCTCAGAATTTTTCTAGTGGTCGCCCGAGTAAAATCATGAAAGAAATCGAGGTTGTACTGATCAAGTACCCACGATTTAGAACTATGATTGAGCTCTAAAATGACCAGTTCTAAAACGTGAGTTCTAAAATGATACACCCTCCTTTCTGACCTCCTCCTCCAGCGAGCCCGCGTAATTCTCCATCATGTTGAACACGTGATCCATCAGGTTGTCGGATCTGAAAAGTAACCAAAACCACTATCTTTACAACTTCAAGAAACATGATTCAACTCGACCCTACGAATTCACCTTCCGCTGTGCATCGACTTGAGCAGGGACTTGATCGTATCAGATGTCGGTCGATCTCTCACGCTCTCAGACCAGCAATCGCGGATCAGGTGCAGCTGAATATTAGCGTTGTTTCTTGTTTTCAATGACTCCAAAGAGTGAGATTAGAGCGGAAGGTTCAATGCATTCACCATCGCCGGATTGATGTCCATGTTCTCCCCGAGACTCAGCGTCGGTCGCATCGGCGAGTTCCCTCCCTTCTTCACCATGTAGATGATCTCTTCTGGTTTCTCGCTGCGGTTCTCGAGATCCCATGGTGAGGTCTTCGAGATGACCTGTAATTAGGAGAGTAGGTCTTCAGGTCTTCGAATAAACTTGCTAATGTTTGTGAGCAAGAAGTGCTCTGGCGTGTCATTTGTACACGAAATTGGCATTGTGACATATGGCATGACATTCACAGTTGTGGGGACAAACCTCGCTGGCCACAATCGCAAACGAGTAGATGTCGCCCTCCTTCGAGCCGAAGATGTCCTCGCTTCTGAAACAAACACCGAATGAACTAAATTCATGGTGACTAACCTCAGGAACTCCGGCGCCGTCCACAGCAGATCCTTCTTTCTTCTCTTCTCGTGACTCCGAATCCAGTGCAGACCGTAGTAGGAGATTTTGACCTGGGAAAATCTCTAATTTTCGAAAATAAATTCTTAAATTCCGAAAAATACTGCCTTACCACCCATCGCTCATCAACGAGGCAGCACTCGGAACTCAGGTTGCCGTGACAGACGAGCGGGGAGTGGTGGATGTAGTTGAGGCCCTGAGCGATATATTTTATTCTGAGTGATCCAGTTACGTACATTGATGATATCCCTGAGAATGGAGTAGATGAAAAATGCGTCGAGCGAGATCTTGCCTTGTTTGATCACGTCCTGAAATACGAGTGACTATTTCAATATACGAAAAGTCTTTCAAAAAGTACGCCGCAAAAAAGGTGTGAAAGTTGCATTTCCGGCACTTTCCTTGTTCCGTGCCAAGCCCCGCCCCCTTGGCTCCTCCCCTTGACGAAGGGGCGGACCCTTGTGATAAGTGACTTACAACCAGACGGAGCCTTCAGCCAAGATGCTTTCAGATGCTTAGGCTTAGGCTTAGATTTAGCCTGTCAGCTCTTGGGTCCGCCCTTTGCCAAGAGGGAGGAGCCGAGGGGGCGGGGCTTGGCACGGAACTAGGAATGTCCCTTCGCTTGACTCACCTGCAGACTGCCCCTGCTGCAATACTTCCAGATGCTCATCATCTGCGCGCCATCCATTGACAGGCCGATGAAGCGATTGAGGTTGTCGTGTTCGATGAGACGGAGCTGCAATCGACAACAGGACCAGCCCTTTTCGTCGTAGTGAATACTGCATTTACATAGTTGTACAGTGCATTGCATGTTCTGTATGCCCTCATACCATTCTCATCTCCACCCTGTTCTCTTCCATCAGTGTTACTCGCGACGTGTACTTGGAAGCCACGACGATCTCCCTATTGTAAATGAAGAAGCCGTAGTGAAGGGAATCCTGAGAATGAGGATGAGCCGTCACGGGATATTAAGATTAGGAGCAAAGTAGCAGACTACCTTCTTGCTGTCAATTGTCATCTTTGTGGACGTAGTGCTCGGCCCGGATTGGAGGGAACTGAAGAGCGATTACTGATTGATATGAAGACGCGGTGACCTACCGCATGCTCTCCATGCCGGCCTTGCTCTTTGCTTTGATCAGGGAGAGAGATGAGATCTCCCACAACTTGTCCGCCCGCTCGTTCTCGTGTTGCTTTGAGCTGAAAGGTTCGGCTTCTCAGAAACATGAAGGTTTAATGATGAACTACAACAAGATACAACATGACTGTACAAACATGTAGAAGTAGATGCCCAGCGCGACGAGACAGCCTCCCATGAATAGCACGACGGCACACGCGCCCAAGACGATCCCAAGGTACTGCTGATCCCTGAGGAAGGGGTACGGTAGATTACGCAAGATTGCGGTAAGAGAGATTCACTCACCACGACAACGGACAGTTGTCTCCCTTGAAGCCGCAGATCGGCACGCTCAACGGGCGTTTGAATCCAACTCGATTCCACCACAGCTCGTCCTCGGACTTGTAGTAGGTGGTGAAGACCTGAAGGAGACGTTAGTGCATCGAAAGAGTTTCTCGATATCGGGCTCTGTTCGCTTGAAAGAACGCAAAATTAGAAGGAGAAGTAAAAAAGTCGAATGAGATTGAAGGAGGATGTTGCTTCACCACCAACAATGAGGCAACTCACTATCCGGGAACTCACTGCGGTGTTTCCATCGACGAAGACGTCCGCCTGCGTGACCGTCTTGCTGTTGCTGTCCAGAGCGAAGAGGTAGAAAGTGGGCGAGCGAGTTCCGTTCACGTTCATGTCCACGCTGCCGGACCAACCTGAGACGACTTTTACTAATTAATTAATTATTGATCAATTAAAAGTGCATAAATAGCACAAAAGGGTAGAGAGATTGAAGAGACTCGCCATCAAAGGTGCCGAACGAATTGTACATGATGGTGTTGCCGTCTCGGTATTTGTTCGGATCGGAAGTGAGGGTTCGATTGAGAGCTAATGCGTAGAGGTAGACAGCGTCGTGTAGTTGACCCGCGTAGACGGCCGGCTGGAAAGATAATGCTAGAGGTCATCTCGCTCATAGGCATCTCTCCAGCTATCCAGCTACCAATCGACACAAGGAAGCTTGATTCAGAGTGGAGGTGTGGCGCGATGCCCGGCTCGAAAGCTCACAGTCTGGTACTGCGGCGCAGAGCAGTCAGTAGTGCAGTTGAAGGGCGCGTCGGCCATGCGACGAATGACTTCCTTGCCGAATGCCGTGTAGTTGTCACCCACCGGAATCAGCTGAAAGCAGAAATTCATTACTCTCGTTTTTTTCCGTCTCCAAGGACACAGTAGGGACGATGATAGTGAGGATAATGTATCAAATTAGTCCAAATCGTACATCAGTGAGGATGAATATTCTCTGGAAGGCGAGTCTCGCATCCTCATCCCTTCCGTCCTTCCTTCCATATCGATCCACCCACACGTCCATTGTGATGCCGTCCTCGAACGTGACTGGAAAGGGAGATGTTCTTGATACGTATCGTCTTCTTGAAGACATTGATCACACGCAATCTATGATCCTGTCGAGAGAATGCTATTTTCTGTCGGATGACGGCCAGAAAGGAATGAAGGGGGGACGCACCGAATCCCCTCGTCCTCGGGTCGACGAAAATGTAGACGTACTCGTCGTTGAGCATGCCCGCGTCGGTGAGGGACAGGGCGAAATCCCTTTTGATCCCGAGGTTGTCCGAGAGACAGACGGCAAATACTGAATAGTTGAATACATCCTACTATCTAGCCCATTTATCATGCATCATAGCGATTCCAAACTGTTAGGTAGCGAAGGCAGACGTTAACCGTAGCCGTGCAATTCATATCCGCTACAGATGAATAAAATTGATTGAACTGACTTCTTGCCCGCGACTTCAGTGCTTGGACGTAGCTAGTGGTGTCGGCCTTTGATACAACATTTCGCTTATCATTAATGAAATTCTCGCATACTTGACTGATGAAGTAGTCCGGGAATTGGTAGAAGAACGAGATTTGGATGTCGTCGTTGAAGTCGGAGATGGCGGTCTGCATTAGTGTGTGGAATGAAGAGATGGCATTCGAGCTCTACCAACCTCGATATCATCCTTGAGCACCGTGCATTTGTCCGCATCTCCTACAGTGGAGTAAACGAAGGCGAAGTCCTTCCACCCGTACTTCCGCATCATCTGGTGGAGAGCCACGCCGAGGCTGCAAATCTTGTGATTTTAATCTCCAGGAGTCTCCTATTCGTATACGCATTCCTTACTTCTATTGAGATAGAGGGTGAAGAAGAACTAAGCCTGGAGTCAGGACAGAAAAATAAGAAGAAGAAAAGCGCACGCGTAGGACCCGGCATTGAGCGTTGAGGCGGTGGGGAACCGATCCTGGTCCTCGAGCGCCCTCGACGTTGCCAGTCCCCACGGGAAGAAGGGCACGTTGTAGAAGGCCGCGCACGTTCCGAACGAGACGGAGGCTGAGATTGAGAAGTGAACGGCGTATTGGCCGTTATAATAGCTTGCAGAGCAAATAGCAGCAAGTCGTAGTGAATAGTGGATGCAAAGTGGAGCAACAACGAAATTTTCGAAAATAGAGTACTCACGCAGATTGCAATTCGGCCCAATAATCGCCGTCACATTGTCGTTCGTGATCATCTGCGTGCCCAGTCCAGAGGCGAGGGATTCCGTGCAGTCGTCGAACTTGATGATGAATCTGACAATGGACGGCAATTTCCAGAGAGGACCAGATTATCGTAAATTCAAAACAGATTAAATCATGGCCCACTTGATGTTGACATTCGGCAGCAGATTCTCTGCTTTAATTCGATCCAGCGCAATGAGTGCTGCGCCAGCGGAGCTTCTAAAACCGATATTCATTTTTTTCAAACACTTGATCATCGACGCGAAAAGACTTCCTTTTCCAAGGACGAAGCTCGAAATCTGACCCACCGATAGTCCACATATGAATTATTGCGCGTGAAGAGAAAACCGAGGCTGATGTTCAGTTTTTGAGCCGTTCCAATCTCAAAAAATGTTTTGCTACCAAATAAATATTGTTTTTGAATGAAATTTCGCTGACCTGTAAGCACAGAAGACTGCCGATAAGTAGGCGAAACATGTCTGTGACTGACAGAAATTCAATAATGATTCACCAAGGACTTCCTGGTACTCTCGCACCGCGAGGGAGTGCTCACTTGATATTATTGCTTATTGCGCGCCCAAAGGAGGGCGAGGAAACTCATAACTCGAGAGAATGAATGTATGGTTTCACCACTTCTTGCCAGTTCTCGTACATTGGTCAATGATCCAGTGATCATCTCGAAGGTAGCTCTACTTGTCAGGGAGAAACGCAGAATCCCGAAGTTGTGCTTCACTTGTGCTTTAGAATGTGAAACGAAATTTAACATGAAAGAAGCTCACCTCTTGACTTGACTTTGCACACCCATCTTTTGATTGATCGCCGCAACTTTTCCTGAATTAATAATACATGTTACATCATTAAATCAATCATTCCGTGTTGAGGAACTATAAAATACAAATGGGGTGAGCAATTACAAAAGCCAATGGTTCTTTACAAACTCACCTGCTCCATTCATTCTGGCTTCCTGTGGTGTAGCACGATTCGCCATTGTTTTCGCTTGGTCCTGAATAATATTTCCCATGTTTCGACCGCATACATAGATTAATCTGCGTCAGGGAATTATTACGTCATTGTGCAAATTATTGCGTCATTTTTTCTGATATGTGTAAAACGTACCATCGCCCGCAAAGTTTGTGAAGATAACATGCGAGCCATCGTCCCCCTTGCATGTTTCCCCTTTGCACCTCAGCCCGATATTATAGGCAGCGCACGAGACACCACAGGTTACGGAGGCTTCATGATTTTGCTTAAAAAATATCTGAAGAGCAAAAAAAGAAAAAAAAGGATAAAAAGAGGGAAAATACAAACGTCGGGACTGTGAATGGATTCTAGAAGGGCATGGCTGTCGCTACATGCAGTGTCTGCCTCGTCGAAACTTGAGGGAAGGTATCTAGTTGCTGGAGAAAGAGTCGTGGAAATCGATTGTCTGCAATTGAACGATCTGTAGTTTTAGTAGTGCTAAGAATGGGGTCTGCTAAGAAGCCTGCTAAGAATATGCACAAAAAGATCACTACAAAGCAATCGCCTCCGTTTGCGGCTTGCGAGTATCCCCAAGGACAAGAATCACAATTGACGACAGAGTACATCAGGAGAAATGCAGTTATAAAGCTCCTCATCTGTGATTGATTGTAGTAAATTATAAAGAAAGAAGAAAAAAGCGAGGAATAGGAAGATTGCATGCTCTGTGTGCAGATTGATTTTGTCAGCAACTTTCGTTGCGTTTTGTGCGATACAAATGTGAAGGGATTAACCCAATGAGCTGATATTTTGAATTTTCTTCCCCAAGCTACAGGTATGAGTCAAAGAAATTGGTCACTCTTGAGATCGAAAACAATTGGTTATAAAAAAAATGTGAGCTGAAATGCGTCCGAAAAAGCAGAAAAGCTACATATATAAATATCTAGTTCATACTGGTTCGCTTATCGATCTTTCTCCAACAATTCTACAATACACCTTACTATGTGATTTTTTTCATCAGTGCGTGTTCGTTTGTGAGACAGTAGAATTAGTTAGCCAAGAATTTAATATGTCGCTGTTTTTGTAAGAATCGAGCAGATCGAGAAGGATCCGGCACAGTCCAAATGGGTCGGATCTCTGAAAATTTGGCCTTTAGGGTTCTCGAGGGTCCTGAAAACGATGGTAACTTTCATTCTTCATTTTGAGCTGTCGTTGGCTCCAGACGACGTCACGTCGAAATCGGGGTTTTCCATTTTTCTCCTTTCCAAATCGCGAAAAAATTATGCCAATATAGAGTTCGGTACAGAATTTCATGCTGATCACGCCTATTTCATTCATTTTTCATAATTTCCAAAAATAAAAATTAAAAATCGATTTTTTTGCTACGTCATAGTCAGGCTTAACAACCGGCACAGATCGATGCGCCGTGACGAGGGGATTCCAAATCTATAATATCATCCATATTGACCTCTTGGCTTGTGAATGAGAAAGCAAAAACTGACGCTAAATCGCGACTGAACGGCGACAAACTCCCTTGATCTACCCTCTTCTCGTCTCTTGTTTACTCTGCCACTCTACGCCCTCTCTATCCCACACACTCTCTCGTCATCGAAGACCGGGGATAGACACTCGATCAAGGGAAGGGGGTAGATCAAGGGAGCTAGTCGCCGTTCAGTCGCGATTTCGCGTCAGTTTTTGCTATCTCATTCACAAACCAAGAGGTCAATATGGATGATATTATAGATTTGGAATCCCCTCGTCACGGCGCATCGATCTGTGCCGGTTGTTAAGCCTGACTATGACGTATCAAAAAAATCGATTTTTAATTTTTATTTTTGAAAATTATGAAAAATGAATGAAATAGGCGTGATCAGCATGAAATTCTGTACCGGACTCTATATTGGCATAATTTTTGCGCGATTTGGAAAGCAGAAAAATGGAAAACCCCGATTTCGACGTGACGTCGTCTGGAGCCAACGACAGCTCAAAATGAAAAATGAATGTTACCATCGTTTTCAGGACCCTCGAGAACTCTAAAGGCCAAATTTTCAGAGATCTGACCCATTTGGACTGTGCCGGCCCTTGCTCGATTCTTACAAAAACAGCGTCATATGTTATACATAGAGACCGCAGGCTCCGCCCACTAGGTGGGGACGGGAAAACGACCAAAACCTGCGCAGGGGCTAAACTATTTTAATTCTCAACCGATCATGATGCGTTAAAGAAGGTTCCGTAGCTATACCGGTTCTTCACAAATGGCCCAAGACGCATCTTGATCGGACAATTTTGGGTAGGTCAAAATCATCAAAACGAGTCTCACAATTGGCGTTTTACCAGTTTCTAGGTATCGGACACAGATGCGACTCTCGCAAGTTGTTCCCTCTATTTTTTTAGGATTATTGGAACAGAAAGATCAACGATTGGACGTAATAGTTTATCGCGTTTAAAGTTTTTCGCCGTTACTCCCGTTAGCAGCGCGATCGCTCTCTAACCCCCGATCTCTCGTCCCTCCGTCCCTCTCCCTCCGCACAGCTCACAGCTCGACTGGCGGAAGCTGTGGCCTTTTAATTGTGCGCTATGGCTAGAAAAAGGCTCCGCCCACTTTTGCCTCGTTCTGGGTTCTACCCTTTCCCCGCTGTGCTCCGCGAGCGTGGTTTTTGATCCATAACTCGGCCTAGAGATGAGATTTTGCCAAACGGTAAAAAGCATAGTTTTATTCTGTGTTAGAGCTACACATTAGGCAAGAAAATCAGGCTCCTAGATTACTTTGGTGAATGAATGATGTTGTGGTCTCTAGTTATACATGTATTTTTTATATGAAGAGAATCATGCTTTTTTTGCGTGCAGGTGACATGTTTATCTTTTAATTTAATTATGAATATACAACGAGGTGTATTTAGCCTCCCATCCAGTTCCAACTGGTGCAGTTGTGCGGTTTGTGGTAAAGACCATCTGAATTAAATAAATACTCGTTTCGAAATAATAAATCGACATCATAAACAATGATAATTCGACAATGATACAAATGAGGGTTCTGATAATAATAAAAACATAGGAAATCTGACTACCATTAAGTATTTTGTTGTAGATGAGTAGTACTGATCAATAACAGGAGAGGTGAATCTGAATAAAATTTATTTAAATATATAAATAAGTAAATAAACAGATAATATTACGTTATGAATGGGTCCTTTTCGAATTCACTATTGAAGAGTGAGAGGGAACATCCCGATTGACAGTCGTACGAAGTAAACTTTATACTAGCCTGGAATAGTTTTTCTTATTTTGTTTATTTTTTAATATTACAAAATAAAGTTAGCACACATTAGAACCGTCGACGGTTTCCATGTAATAGGAACATGGATGTTGACTGGGAATCGATAGTGGATAATTTGGAGAATATACCTGAATATTATTCTTTTCGTATTTAGGATCTTATGGATATATTTTTGTCTGATCCTTACATTTCCAACATCGTTTTTATTCATCAAGTAGTAATCTTCCGCGCCATCTGCTGGGCATTTCTTGTCAGCTTTCGGATCTACTTTTATTAAATTATGAAAAATAAATGTATTTAAAGCAGGACCTATCTATGCCAGAGGGTAAATAGCTCTCTCTTCATCGCACGGTCTCACCCGTTGCCTGTGCGACAGGGTCACTTAGCAAGATGCCAACGGGTGAGAGCGTGTGAAATGGAGAGAGCGCGCCTTATGTCTTGAGGTGAAGCCTTCCTTTAAACTCACAGAGCGGAGTTGGGTCAAAAGCGGCTCCGTCGCGGAAACAAATGAAGGGTTGTTTGGTCGAGCAATCAACATTCGTCCACTGCCCTTGAAGTCCAAAACTCGAGTCCAGGAACATTTGCACACAATCTCCGTAGTAGATGTTGGGAAAACCTCAAAATACTTTCTTTTCATGAGGAAGGT
>LS575343.1:41070-59505 GCA_900490775.1 Pristionchus maxplancki
CTGGGACGACCAGTGGCTGTTGCGAGGCTTTTACCGCCCGTGTTGTGTGCACGTGGTAGGGGATTTCTTTACTGTGGCTTGCACCACTTCCAACATTTCTTAACCCCCTTGGTTTGGGTGGATCTGAGGACGCGGGGAGTCGAACTCGTGACTTTCGAATCGCATTCCTGGCACACAACCACTGCGCCACCCGGTCCTCCAATCAAGAATACTAAGCTATCAAACTTACCATTCGCCCAATTTCCATAGTTATTACGCGATTCATCGATCCATCCGAATACTAAAACATTTGTTCCCGAGAATCAACACTGCCGAGCAAACCTCCCTTTGTGAATAGTCCTCCAATGTAGACTGTACCATTTATTCCAGCATTCAACGCTGCATTCTTGTAGAAATTATTATCCTGATATGTATAAGTCAGTGGTACACATTTATGTTGCCTTGCTAGCACAAAACTAAGATTTTGTGGCAGTGCTCTGTGTGCTATCTCTTGTAACATACATTGACGTATCCGTGGATGCTGACTAGATGTCCTCCTCCGGGACAGGATGCTTCAGCAGACTTCTGATCGAGAGGAGTGGTATGAACGGACACGCAGCCTCCCTTGTACTCCGTCTCCCAATCACCACACTCGATCGCTTCATGAATGAATCATGATTTCAATTTCAATTTTTTTATTTTACTTTTTTTATTGAGGGTTCATTCCGGGTTGTTAACAAGTTTTTTTGATTTTGAAAATTTACATAAAATGAACTCACTTCTTGCCTTGACTTTGCACACCCAGCAATCTTTTGGTTGCTGGCCGCAACTTTTCCTGAATTGAGTATATTACTAACATCAAGATATCAGCAAATTCTACGTTTAGGAAATACAAAATACAAGAAAGGGGGCATGAATGCACATTATTTTTTCCTTTCAAACTCGCCTGCTCCATTCTTTCTGATATCCAGTCACGGTATAGCACGCTTCGCCATCGTTCTCACTTGGTCCTCAATGTTGCTGGTAGATCAAGGAAAGAGTTTTTCCATGAAATTTACATTTCGTCTGACATTCATCGAAGATGTGTGTCAGGATCGAAGATGTGTGTCATGGCAGCACAAAATATAACACCACTAATAATTTCTTATGCCCTCCCGCGATCAGAGAAGTCAAGATATCAAGGGAACCGTAGCACCTGTCTGATGTGCGTCCAACGTACCATCGCCAGCGAAGTTTGTGTAAATCACCGGCGAGCCATCGTCCCACTTGCATGTTTTCCCTTTGCATCGTAGACCGATATTAAAAGTGATACCCGAAGTAATATCACAGTGCATATTCGGGTCCATAGTGCTCATGAACAAATTATTTTCCTGAAACTAAGTATAGAATGTTCAAAATTATTAAATAAATATACCTCAGGGCTGTGAATCGATGCTAGTAGACCGCCGTTGAAAGTATCGCTGCATTTTGTGTTCGCTTCATCGAAACTTGCGGGAAAGTAGTTTCCGGAGAATGAGTCGTGGAAATTTATTGTCTGCAATTTATTTAGATGCATTTTCTACTTTATTTTATTTTCTATTTTTTCATTTTACTATTGTCGGTGAATCATGTTGTGATCCCTTCAAAGCCTGTCACACAGCGAGTTAGAGAGGGGATATACTTACTTACTTACTTACTAATCCAATTAACGCGGCGGAGCATTCCTTGTGATTAGCTAGCGCGAAGCGGTACGAGAGAATGGGATAAATGAGAGAGTTTTAGAATTATCGCACTTTTTCGAGTGCTGTGTCGCTTTAGATCAAAATTTGAAAATTCCCTCTAGTAAATTCATACCCAGGGGTACTACCCAGAGACCTGCTTTGGCATCTTGCTATCTTTACCCGGCCCCAAGAAAACGTATTGTTTGTGCCTAAAACGCGAATAACAGAGTACACGAAATGTGTCGGTTATTTTTCACTTGATTATCACAAATACGCACCATCTCTGATGAATCATGTTGCCGAATATATATTGAAACATATCGATTTCATTCCATTTTGCTAAATTTTCCCACTCATTCCCTACTCTCAGACCGCGCGCTTCTATTTTACCTAAAACAACCTTGCTTCATTTTGAACAATTTTTAACAATAAAATTTGTATTCGGCTTCCAAGGCGATTACTCTCTCATAAGTCTCCTAAAGAGCGTAACATATGTAATACCGATTTTTGAGCTGCATGCATCGGTCGCGGTTGTTTCAATCTTTTCAATCTTTGCTTGAAATTGCATTTTGTGAATATTTATATACATTTCGTAAAAGAAGATCACCTTGAAGCAATCGCCTCCATTGGGAGCTTGTGAGTATCCTCCTGGACAAGGGCCACAAGAAACAATCGAGAACTGCAGTATGATTAACAGCGCAGGGCTTCTCATCTGCAATGAAAAAAGTTTTTTGAAAACAACGGTAAATAATAAATTCTCAAAATGTCATCGCGAATATGCCTCGACTGGATCGAATCACTCCGGCTCTCGCGTTATATTCTCTTATCACCTGATCGTTTTGTTTTGTGTCATGCAAAAGAAAGCGAGCGTAAGCGCTTTATATTTTTATCTCTCAAACATCGAACTACAAGTATGCACAAAATCAACAGTGAATATATGACGAATAAAACGTAATGCCAGAGTGAATATAATAAAAAAAAGTAACGTTTCGAAAAACGCTATGCCTCCTTTGTATTAGTCGAGAAGGAATGAGATGGTCGATATGCCGCATCTCGTGGCGCAGTGGTTGTGTGCCAGGAATGCGTTTCGAAAGTCACGAGGTCAACTCGCCGCGCCCTCAGATCCACCCAAACCAAGGGGGTTAAGAAATGTTGGAAGTGGGAAACCACGGCGAAAAGAAATCCCCCACGACGTGCACACAACACGGGCGGTATAGGTCGCGGACAGACCGGCTGCTGAATTGGCACGGGGGTGGCAGATCCCGCCTTGCGAGGATACGCCTAACGCCTTTACTAGTCATAAAATAATATTTGGAATAAAAGGCGCGCAGACAAAGGCTAATCGAGTTAGAAAGATTCAAAGTGACAGAACGAAAGTGACGAAATGTCCCATTCAGAGAGAGAAGTGTTGAAGCGAGCATTTTGGAAGAGATTATTCCACTGTGAGAATGACGAGTAGATCGGGTTCATTTTTCGAGTTACGTTTCAGGCTCCCACCTTCTCGTGTCAAATAGCGGGATGAACAATAGTTTTCTCTCAATTTCAAATATGATTCAGATTACAGAAACTCTGTTATTTTTACAGAAAAATTTAATTCAACGAAAAATTTATAAATTCCGTTTAGACATCCCTAGTGTGAAACTCGTTTGGCGCGAATTCACTTGCAACGTTTTCACATCATTTTCACCAATCAGCATCGAATTCTTCCGCGGAGACCATAATCACCTAAATTACCATTCTTAGGTGCTGAAAAAAAACAAAAAAATATTTAGACGTCACGTCATCTGATGCCAACGACGGCTAAAAATAGACAATGGGTATGCCCTGCGTCATCAGCACCCTCGAGAACCATTTCATCAAACTTTTGAGCCATTTTTGCAATTTTTGATCTGTGCCACCAGTTGTCCGACTCTATTTCAAACGGCATCATAGAGCCAAATGGAGTTCCGGTGATCTCTGGAGGCATGGCGAGAAAAAAACGAAGATGGCATGGGCGTTGCCTGTCATGGAGTCATCCTCAATCGTGACTTCTGGTAGGGAGGAGGGAAGCCAGCAGAGACTTCAGCGTACTGACCTCCTCATTCATCGACTCGTTCCACTTCATTTGCTTGTTCATGGCTGCTCTCAGATGGAGGTATATCACTTTGAGGTAGAGCTCGAGATTCGAGTCGCCGTCTCTTCATTTCGCACACTCTCTCGGCCGGTCTACTGACGAGAGAGTACGGAGAATGAAGAGACGGTGACTCGTATTTCGAGCTCTACTTTGTGGTCTTCCGTGGTCTTTTCCTCCGCTTTCACATAACAGATGATGGGTAGATGTTACCCAATCACATTTTCGAAACTCCTGTTCTACAATTTGTTTCATTTTGAACTGTGATATTAGCGCATGTCTGAAGGCCAATCTGGCATGATCGTGCAGGCGCTAATCCGAAGTGTGTGACAGGAAGTAGGAAAATATAGAGACTGAAAATATAGAGACAAGGAAGGTAAATACAAATGGCCGTAAGTCGGATGAAGTGAGCGACTAAGCTATTCTGAGAGTTGCCAACCACTGGTATGCCAACCACTAGAACCGAATTTGTAACCGTCACGCAAAGAAATTTTTCTTCAAAATATCACTTGCTGCGATTGATTTATCAATAAGACATAGGAAAGGGAACAATGAACTTGGATGGGATTGTGATTATCTCGATACATTTTCTCGACTGTGAGTGATCTTGGACTCTCATCCGGCTTAGCACACGATCTCGTCATTGGTGATGTATATATTCTTTGCCTGAAGTTTGGCAATTGAGTGAGGATATCTGGGATTCAAAACCTACGTTCTCCAATGCCGTTAACTTGCAATACCTCCCAATTCTCGGGAAATCTTCTCCTGTTGGGAGGTAGGAACAGTAGTCAAATTCTCTAAAGGTCTCCGCTACCCCATTTTTAACAAAGACCTGAAATACGTACTCGGGTATGGCCATTCAATTGTGAAAGTTACCTTAACATAGTAATCACCGTTCCGAAGCCAGAGTTCGAATACCGTTGAGGACGAAAAGGCTGGCGTATTTCCCTGAAATTGTGGATCTCACTGACAATAAAGTTCACTATTCGATTTAAAAGAGGAAAAAAATACTTCGAAGAAGTCGAACGCCCCTGCTTGCATAGAGAAGACATTGAGTAGTGCCAGCTCATTAACGTCATGCTGAGTAAATCGATGATTTAAAAAAGGCAAGTAATGCACGCTCACTACTCGTTATTGTAATTGGGTAAAGCTGGAATACGACAGCATACTTAAAGTTTTTAAAGAAATACCAACAGCATAGTAAAATATGCTCATTTCGTCATAGGGGTCAATCGTCTCCGTATTGTACTTGTAACGCTCCGTCATCTAAAAAATGAAAAGGCTAAGCTGTACCAATGCTACTGCAGAGAACATATCTAATGCAAATATGTAAAAGCCTTACGTTCTTGAACTTGTTGACGATCTCAGTCGCGAGCCGACCCACTGTGCGCTGCAATCGAACACGTGAGGCAGTGTCGTTCGTTCCGCTTCCTCCCAGACGCGATACGTACTGAAAAGTGTTATATTTGAATATTATACTGACATTTTTTTGCCAAATATGTAATTCTCAGTTCATTCCGAAAATATTACCAAAGGGGTAAATAAAAAAAAAACTTACTCTATACATAAATTTAAGAGCTTGATCATTTGCACACTCCTGTTGGGCTGAAGTCAGAAACGGCGAAGTTCTCTTGTTCGTGTTCTCGCTTATCACCGTGTCTGATTGCACTGAGGGAGGCTGAAATCATTTTAATTAAATCTAGATTGTATGGATATTCGTTATTCCAGAATTGGCTTTTCTGACTATTAATTACGATAATTAGTTTTGAGCATGTTCAATGTATATCGAACGAGGAAAGGAATTAATGACAAAAAAGTTACAGAAGTACAGTTCCATTCCCTCTCACGCATGCACTCCAGAAGGTCGTTCTGAATACAGAGTAAAATTCCGAAAACTCGTGTGTCACAAACAGCCATTGTGTTAGTTGCATTGATCCCGCATAGTTCCGTGATGTCATCCCACCCCTGGACACAGTCGTACTGGATGGCCAAAAGCTGAATCATTTTTGTCATTTTTGAAGCTCATAAAATTACAGAAATAAAAATCACTCACAGAGTCTTCGTGGTAGGGAGATAGATATATAGGAGCTATGACTGAGTCAGTTCTAAAGTATGGCATGTTCAAAAAGACAGTTGATTGACTTGATACTGGAAAATTCCCGCGGACTCGTGCTGAAATAGTCCGGAGGAGAAGCTCCCTGCAGACATCAGAACCCGCGAAACTTCCGAAGCCCGGAACGAGACCTGAAAATCATCATCACTAGCGATTAGTTTCAAAAAAGCAGATTCAGTTGATCACCTCTTTTGGATTAAAGCGGACATCCATGAACTTGCCGTTGACGTATACGTCGCGGTAGGCTTTCCCGGTCATTCTAGCGTTAGAGATCCCTTCCTGAATAACGATCGATATCGATGGTTGTTGGATATTTCCCAATAACCAAAAACATTGCTGATCCACAAAAACAAAAGCAAATCAGCATGAGGGCTTCAGAATATTGAGGCACTAATTTGCGTTGCCAGATAAAGTGCACTACTTTTCTTGTTACGCCTTCTTTGGAGCGGACTGACCGATGTAAGCTCGCCGGGCCCACGAAAAAACACTTCATTTGCCTGACGAGTTATATACTGATCGTTTTGGGCGGCACGGTCCCCGTGGCGAGTGATCTTAATTTTAATTATCTCATTACTGGTTTTAATGTGAGGCTACAACGAACACTCTGGATCATTACAAGCCAGTCGCCCTGGTCCGAGACGCCAGCTACATCAGCAGAAGCCATTGGAATCCCGAGAAGAAGAAGGCAGAGCGAGGTGCGCAAACGCATATTATCCTGAGATAGTAAAATATTTGTCGAGAGTAGCAAGTAAGACACCAGTACTGTTGCTTGTTGTCACATGTGATATATATACGGCTTGCGGCCTGTTGAATGTTTGAACTTGACTTGAAGGAGATGACACATTCTCTATTCAGTACGGAGGAAACGAATACATTATACGACGGGTTTCTCATTCACATCGTTTATGGACGTCGTTTCATTTCGTCAACATGGGAAACCCAAATTTTATGATGCGGTTTCACGCGCCCGATTTGTATGTTAGGCTATTCATACGTGAAACGTTTTATTAGACTTTTCTCGTGCACAATTGATCACGCGTCATTCCATTGCCAACCGATCACACATGTGAACGAAATCTGTGTATATAACGAAGGTGGCAGCGGGACTTCAACAACTGTTCCGAAAGTATCTTCTCTCGACGATCGGTGCCCAAGGTTATTTTCTAATTGCTTACTGCATTCATCGAGATTCCATGTTTCAGTCGATGGATCTCCTACTTGGCATCATCTCCATTCTTGGAATTCACCTACTCACGGTCCGTGGACAACAGCCACTAACATCTATCGTCGACATCTTCCTGGTCCGTGTAAATTTTACTATTTTGTTTGTTTGTATATTTCATAATTATTAAAAGTATTTCCTCGCAAAAATATTCCAATTTTTGAATTTTTTTTCATTTACAGAAGCCAGGTGCCATTGTGGATGAACAGCTCGTCCGCGACTGTTTCGATCAACCCTCGAAGAGTTCTCCCTTCTCATCGCGAGCCTATATCTTCAGAATGGTTAACGGTCAACACGATAATGATGCAGTGATATCCAGCATCAAATATCTATACAAAATAGGTAAAATAATCATTTTTAAATCCTAACTATTGAATCCTATTGATTTGCTTTATTGTTCAGGTGTGAAGAAAGTGGAAGTCTATATTAGCCCCTGCCAATCTTGCCCTACGGAGTCGAAACAGCAGGTATTGAGTCTGTGTTTGTAAACTTATTCTGAAGGTACCTAAGTTCATCTCAGCCCAGATCAAGCTTTTGCAAGAAAGAGAGAGATATTCAAACAGTCAAATACAGTCAGAGAGAGAGAGCGGCTCACAGATTGAGATTATCGTCATCATTATTTCGGACATTTCAGGTGATCAACGCAGTCAACCTCCTACGAAAAAACAACATATACGTGGATCGGATTTGGATTGACGTGAACCGATTCGGCTGGCTGCCAGATCCCGTCAGAATTTTATATGATTTATTATCTCTTGACTATGTCTGAATTTCTTTTTATTAGATTATTTACAAAGCGTTTTTGTAATGTTCTTGATTGAAACAGTGAATTTGCAAAATATTTTGCACTTTCTCAAAACGGAATTAACGGATGTTCATGAATTCCGCTAATTTCAGGTATATAATCAAAAGTACATTGCTAATATGACCGAGCAAGTACGTCATATGCGCCTGAAGGTTAGTTCTTCCTTTTTTGTGGGTCGTTCTCGAAAAGGGCCTCAAACACGTCGATGATTTTGGAATTCAGGCTGGCATTTTCACCAATGATGATGCATGGGAGCAAGTTGTGGGTAGCGCGCTATGGTATGGACAGAATCAGTACAGCCTGTGGTGGAGAGCTCCAAACACATGGGTAAATTTACAAATTCATCATTTAAGAAGAGTTCAAAAATAAAAATAATGTTTTAAAACAACAAACGACGTATTCATAAGTCGTATTGATCAGAACCACTTCAGGCGGGAAAAATGTTCTGGGATTGGACCCCCTTTGGAGGATGGTCCCGTGCAGAGATGAAACAGGTATTTTTTCACATTTATTGTGCAGGAGAATCAGTTGTTCACTTTTTAAAAACTATTTTTAATTGTAGCGCCTTGAAAGAATCAAAGTTGTATTAGCTGCGTAATTTGAACATTTCAGTACAAAACCCGCGACGGCTCTGGTGACGCATATTGTGATTCTAAGATCATCTTCAACCTTAACAGCCTCAACATGATCTTTTCAACTTAAACACTGAGAGAGATTCCACATTATGTCTCATTTCCATCATCAGCCAATAAACTGTTTTCTTTCTCTAAAATGAAGAAGATTGCTTACGCTAACGACTGATTACTCCAACGACTACTCCAACGATGGGTAATTTGCGTGGAGTAGTTGCTCCGCGCGAACTAATCCGAAGCAGCTCGGCGTAATATGGCTCACTTTAGCTGATTAAAGAAGGAGTGGAACTAAGCGCTTGTTTACATACCTATAGATGCCAGAGGGTTAATAGGCGCGCTCTCTTCATTGCACACGCTCTCTCGCCCGTTGCCTGATGTTGACGGTCTTTGACACAACTCGCTCTAACTCGGATCAGAAACCAGATTTATACATTATCATTTCAGTATTCTGATATGAGCCCGTTTGCGTAAGAAACGGGCAACCCTCCACCAGGCTCCGTACAGGGTAAAAGGTGTGAACCGAGACAAGTACATTTTTTGATAGAGGTTATGGTGTGGATTTCGATTAGCCCTATCACTTTGCATGCAAATTGTTGATTCAGTCGGTAGCGTAGGTAAAAGATCACGCATCTTTTCACCTTTTTGAAAGGGTGAAAAGATGCGTGATCTGGTAGTAACTTCGGTTGCGAAGAGGTAACGTGCCCTAGAAGCATTTTGAAAGCAGAGTATCGTATTCCCATCGAGCAAGTCGGCCCGAGCACCACCTAGCGTAGTCGAATTTCGACAGTAAAATCGCTTGATGTGGCCGCATTTACCTTTACCTTTTTGAGAGTATCTCGATAACGGATGAAGCAAATTAAAAACGTTCAAGAGAGACTAGGCCTCATTTTTGATGACAAATTGAACTGTGTAAGTGATAATTGATTATCACCAATAGCTACCGAATTCGCAACTGTAACTTTTTCTTAAAGATTTGTACCTATTTTATTTAATGTTGCGCGATAGAGCATATCAAATATGAATTTTCCACGTCGCTAACTCGCACAAATCGGTCGCCAAACGAAGTTGTGATGAAAAAATGAAGGTGAATTTCACTCATTTTCGCTCAATATCAGTTCTTCCCTCATTCATTATCATTCCTCTCATTTCCTCTCTCCAAGTCTCATTTCTCATTGCCCGTTCGCAAGTGTGCGGTGAAGGAGAGAGGAGTAAGAATGAAAGAGGGGAGAATTGAGGGAAAATGAGTGAAACCAGATATGGTTGGAGATAGCTCAAAGACTGTTGGCACTCAAACTTTGTTATTTCTCCTTCTTTAAAAATAATGTCAAGATCAATGCGGATCAATCATACCCCCATAAACAGAGTTTGAAGAGTTTGCTAAAAATTGAAATGCTTACCAACGAGTTTTAAAAAAACAGATTATGAAGATAACTTTGAATGGCTTGCTATTGGGACGGAATATCACGTTGTTTTGCGAGAGATGCGAGTAGTTCCGACTAGATCTCGCGAGGTTCAAAATGTCTATTCGCTCAAACTTTGCCTGAGAGATCGATGGGATCTTGAGTGATTTCATAGTGCCGCAACTATTATTTACCACATTCTCAAAATTTGGTCGTATGGATACATTTCACGAATCGAAAATCGACCATAAGAAACTATATCTCAAACCCCAGCGCTACTACTGAAGAATATTCACCCATCGTCACCTGACGATAGTCGTCTGATGTGATAAATATTAAACCCCAGCTACCTGGGGAATGCAATTTCACGAAAAGAATCAGGCGATCCTCCCTATAAGCCCTAGGAGTTTGGATATTGGGATATTGAGATTACTCTGTATTTTTCACAGCGAGGGTCGCTTTGAAGTGACTTTTTGTGGATTTTTGTGGAAACGACCTACTATGTACCGACTTCGTAAGTCATATTTCTGAGGAAACAGATCAGATAGCTATACCGCTTGTACATTTCACATATATATCCTAGAACTGTATGAGTTGCGATTTTGAGACCAGTCGATAAATCTAGAAGTCTAACATGATTCTTCAAACTTTTGTAACAGTAATTTTGGCGCACCCTGTAGTATCTACTCAAAATGTCCTTCCTAAACATGTTCGTACCACTTGAAAATCATAACCTCCACGACCTCTGTTGCATCTGGAATTCCTTTACTCGCCCAAACGTCTTTCTTGTCAAGAACTTTTTTTATATTGGGCAGAAAAAAGATAGATAATGCCGGAACATATCTGACCAGGCTATCGCTATGTGACCAAGCTACTGAAACAGAGCCAAAAAATAGGCAGAGCATAGATATATTCGAATTTTTTTGTACTGCCTGGAGTGGAAAAAGACAGGGATTTATTGACAGACGCAACTATTGCATGCCACCAGGGAGATGGCTTGATCCCTGTTTCGAAAGAGTGGCGGAGGATGTGTAACTGTTCCGAAATCGGAACGGCTATTTGATGAAGCTATGGATGTTAAATTTTTTCTAACAAAATAACTGCAATTATGCTTATATTTCCCGTTACCTTACTTCATCCGTTGCCCTACCCATATTTCTCAAACATGATTCGCTTGTGACGTTACCGCTGTCATTGAAGCAATACCAGGAAACCAATGAAACCGCTTCCTTGTTGGCAATTCACGCAATGCCTACTTCCATCTCGAGTTTCGCTATTGAAGAAGGCGCGTTTATGTGTTCGAAAGTCAAACATTCAGGCTGAAATCGGTATACCAGCTTATTCATAAAGCAAGGGAAATCTACCTGACAAGCCAGCCGCGAAAAAAGAATTTTCGTTGCATAGGAACCGAATGCGTTTGGGAACATAGTTGATTTTGTATTATCTGATAATTCACATAGAGTATCTTAACTCCATTAAGTTTCTTCTATTTGCCAATCAATTTTATCAGGGAAATATCGAAGTTTCGTTGAGTCATCTCTTTCAAACATTAACCATTCAGTTTTCAGCAAAATGCTAGAATCCGAAGCGAACGATAAGAAAGTGCCAATCAAAAATGCTTATGCAGAGGAGTGTCATGAGGTTCTGAATTCTCCCACAGAACAAGTAAGGTGCACACACCACGTTTGTGGTGACAATGACATCGTTTTAAGGGATATGAAGCATTGAATGATGAAGGCACTGGTCGCACTGAATTCGATGCTATTCCTTATGTACCTTTGTTCGAGATAGGCAAGAAACTAGACGGGATCGACCAGAACAATTTCAGTCAGGTAATTCACGAGAGTATTTTATCTATTCCAATTCCCACTTGCAGAGTTGCCGACAGGTACACAATGCAGTGAAAATTAAATTCCGCGATGTGCTGAGACTTACGCAGCTCGCTATCACCAAGGCATGACAATTTACCCTCCTTTTTGAAACAGAATAAGGGAAACGTTGTTCTCGCAGTTTCCTCTCGGAGTATTCAATCCTTTCTTTGCGCTAATCTGCTGTACTTTGGAAAATGAGCAGGATTCTAAATTCTTCAAGCGAGTATCTCAGCAGATTTCCCCCTATTCGCCGTGGATAGTCGATGATGAGGTTCGCTTTAAATCCATGCGTCCATTTTAACCGCACCATTGCAGCTGTACTGTACATACGTTGCGGGAATCGTGTCAAACCTGAGACCTGTATTCAATACACCGAAGCTGCCAAACAATCGAATTCCGCTTATTCAAATACGGACATTTGCACTCTGCTATGAGGAGTCGCGGAAGGTTTGATTGAGCGGTTGCCCCCCTAAAGCCATCATACTCAGAGCATTTTCCCCGATAGGGAGGGATTATTCCTTGTGAGTCGTCTCATGCGAGGACTCAACTGGGCAGCACTTTCCATGCATCTCTGCCTTAACACATCAGCGATGGACTACCTGTTAGTTAGTACTTTGCAATTCGCATTATGAAAAAATCTCGCCTTGTAGCCCATCAGGCGAGTTACTGCAGTTCATCTCCGAACGGTGTCATTATTATCTCCACCTGAAGTTCCACAATGCAGGTGAACAAATAGTTCGACGTCTAAGAGCGGGTACTTTTTGTATGATACCAATTTTAATATATAATATAATCTCACAGTTCAACTCTTTGAGCGGCTTAGAGCTCTCCCCGAGCTGTACAAGTTGAACATTGAAACCGACGAGACTTGCCAGAGGGATCCTTCTCAGGTTGTTTTATCATTTTTTTGTTAAACATGAGAATATACAGGATGATACTATCACCTCCATTGATCTCATCGACCTAATAAAGGGAGGGATCATCCAGATTCATCTAGATCGCGGAATCTCCTTCCTCGACTCAAATGTTAGCGATGAAGCAACCGTCGCCTCCCTAGATAACATTCTAAAGGTAACATTAATTTGTATGGCATTTGGCAAATTTTCTGTTATAGTTTTTGAATGGCGAGAGGACACGTATCTCGGGAAATTATCAGAATTCGAAGCTTCATACAATTTCAATCAGCTGCAACAGACAAGTTCCCGAGTGGTTTCCGAACGGCGAGGATATTCACTTCTTTGAAGACGATCTGGCCTCAAATTTCCTCATTCTAATAAGTTGTAAGTTTCGATTGATCAATTATCTTAGCAAAATTGTATTTCAGGGTTCAATTACTGGGATGGCCCGGGATCGATGCTCATGATTCGAATTTATAATTCCATCTTCATGTGATCGCGCATTCCCTCACACCAATATTAACTTGCTTAGTAAAGAATTATTCTTGCTTTGTGTTTCAACTCTTTATTATATTTGTCCTCCAAAAATAATATTTCATATATGCCAGCTGTATATTAAATTTAGAGTTAATTTTGTTCAACGCCTAATTTGGAGATGTAATCTACGTGACGTCAGGAAGAACGTTATTAAGAAACATTCGGCCTATTTCTCATATTTATTTTTTGTTGTAGGGGTCACACAGTATATATTTCTGGCAGCATGAACTGAACCAAAAGAGAGTCAATCGCTGCATACAAGAAATAGTTTTTTTCCGCCGTCATGGATCCGAAAAGAGTGACACGATCGAGCCTATTGTCAAGCGCCGAACAGTGATTGACAGGGCGTTATTCAGTTACAATTAGTCAGAGAATCGTGAAAATTTGAAATTAAAATGCCCAGTTGGTGGCTACACAAATTAGAGCTAAACGCTTTCTTGTCGAAGCCCCGGTCTCATAACATTTTCACGTCACATTTTAGGCGTTCTTAATCATTTTTCAGAATCTTGATCGGTTGGATCTGTACAAACTTACTTCCTTTGTGCGTGACATAACCCGATAAACCGTGGATGCGCACAATAGGAAGGTTTCGCCCTCGTTCCATTCATGAGTGTTTGCCTGGTTTATCGACCTCGTAAATGGAGGAAATCTTCGGAAATGCATTTGCGTGGCATTATGCTTTTTTGCACGACTGCATTAAATCAGATATCGGGTTTGAGCGAGAGGGTGGAGAGGATATCGACCTCGTTGACGGTTCTCTCTTCGCTTACACTCGCGTTCGCCGCTCTCACCTGCTTCTTTGCGTCCATATAATGAAAAAAACAGCAAAAAGCAAACGACTTTCAATTTTCAGCAATTGGCAGATACCGCTTCTGATCCTCCGGAGGATGAGGTTTCTCAGGAGGTGTTTCCTGATGTCACAGAAATGCTTCTGCTAGTGCAATGGCCCTCCGATGTTCTTCGCTACATCGGCAGATTTTTCGACCTCGCAAATGCGCGTGCAGTATGCCATGAACACTGTGCCTACAGATTCTAATCTGTTCAGACTTCACGAGGGTTGCTCAGCCCCTTCACTTCCGTTATCGAAAGACGCCAACTTGATGCAATTTACTTCGATACCATCCACTTGTCCACGGTAAATTCTTCGTTTACTTGAATTTTCGATGGAAATATAGCTTACAAGGGAAAAAGAAAACTATTCCAAAATGCAGAAATACTGACGCTTTGATGTGTTTTATCTTTCGATTCAATCTTTCACGGATTCAAATCCATTTCAAATGCACACAAGGAGAGCAGCCTAGCAGAAACTTGCTCACCCCCACTAGAGAGGGTTAGTAACTTATTCAATTATTAAATACATCAAAATGTTTTCAGTGCTGAATCAATTATCGAAAACTAACTTCTTTTCGCTAAAATTAATCGTTTATCCATCCAAAAACGATCCGAATTTGGTACATTAAAGAAGCCGTCCCACGAGTTTTTCGTAGAAAATCTGGAAGCGCAGCCATGTTTATCCCTTGAATCCTAGAGTAAATCCAAAATGGCTCATCTTTGAAGCGAGCTATGCGCGCGCAAAGTTTTCCGATAATTCAGGGAAAATCAAGATGCGCGGTGCAAAGGGAAGGAGGAAGGGGGAGAAGGGAAGGGAGAGGCGACTAGGGAACACTCTGTTTGTCTGACTCTCTCGCTCTCTCACCCTCTTCCCTACAGTATTTTCTAATCGCAAAGCACGTCAGTCGTGGTGGGAGCCCACCCGTTCACCTCAAAAGGAGTCCCACGAGGTGAACGGGTGGGCTCCCACTACGACTGACGTGCTTTGCGATTAGAAAATACTGTAGGGAAGAGGGTGAGAGAGCGAGAGAGGAGTCCCACGAGAAGTTCAAGGATTTCGTAATTTTGGCTATTTGCCAAGATTTCCACCGTAATTCAAGGGATGGGCGGCGTTTTTGCGTGGTGGGAGTCCCCCATTTTTGGTCGTGCCTAAACATCTTTAACTATTTTTTTCATTATTCATTACTCTTTTTCAGGACGCTTTATCGTTTGTGGAACTTCAAATCCTCTTGCTAGGGGGAGTAAGAAATATTGACTTATCAATCGGATTCTTTTTTATGACTCAGCCATCGAATTAGAGACGTTTCTATTGACGTTCAACTCTTTCCTTACAGTATGTTCAATCACTTACCATGAAAATTAAAATATTGCAGGTCTTGTATGATAACAGATCCACTTTTGACGAAGGCGAACGAGTCTGCATTAGATGTGAGAGGAGAGTTCCATGCGATCTACCTGAAGGAGCCCTAATCTCATACTCAGGAGTAACGCGAAGATGTGACGTGGCGTTTTGTTGGCCAATTGTGTTTTTTATATTTCAGTTCGCAATTGCAAAGATTACTACGAGGAAGGATTTGGGTCCATTCTGAGCATTGTGATGTAATTTTGTTAACTTCATTTTTGGACTTATCAGAAGGAGAGTTTTGACTTTTTTCTTTGCTTTTGGTTAGATACATATATCTTATCATTTATCAAGTCAATTCTTCAATTTTTTGTTTTTGTTTTATCACAATTCACCAGCGTCAAAAATAAATGGATTATTAATGGATAAATGGATAATCTTTAACGAAGTTTTGATCAATCTACACTCAAACCACTCAAACTTTCCTCGGTAAGGTCTACATATCATTTATACTTGCACCCTGTATTGAGTGGATGCAAAGACTTGTGTGAGATTCGTGTGTGAATTGATTATATCTGCAGTTATCTGAAACACATTTGTTTCTTGATTTTTGTTTCTTCTCTATATTCTCCCCCGTTTTTCCTTAATGGTGGGTAATCATCAGCATCAGTACCAGCCACAGCTCAGTTTCCCGTCAACCTTATATTCTCCCCTATTCTACTACCTTCTAATACTGATTTGTCATGATCTCAACAAACCATCCTTCCCATCGTATATGACAAGCAATAAACGTCCATGCGTACACGCTCTATCTAAGGAAGCGCACAAAAGGGAACGTTTCGTACTCATTCTATTCATTCGTGTTTGCCTGGTGTATTGGCCACTATCGTCAATGAAGGAAACCTTCGGAATTTCCTGGCTCCGAGTCATCCTTTTTTAATCTAGTTTCTCATGCAATAATAAAATGGAACCTGATTTTGGCATCGTCTCACGACAATGAACAATTATCTAGGATCCGCAATTGCTATTTAAAACGAGAATTTCAAGAGAATTGATCCCGTTTGTTATGTGAATTAAAGGAGGACTATACCTCACGCGTCCCACGACGAAACCCCTGTGCGGGGCAAAATCAGTTTGTGATAAATTTTTCAGATTTTTAATTTTTTCATTTTTTTCGGTGGTACGGTAGCGGCGAGCGCGTCAGCTCGAAAGTTTTTCAAGTTTACATTGTTTTCTTGATTAATTATTCATTGCTTGTTGTTATTTACTATCTTGATTCTCGCTAGAACCTGTGTGCCTCGTTTTACCATATTCGAGTTCCTGGATTGACGAAATATGGAGTTCATAAGCGACCTAGTGCGAATTTTGTTTTTAATCAGTCGTACGTTTTGTTTCGCATTGCCATTGCATTCGTTTTGCTACGAGCATCTCTAGTAAAATAAGAAAAAGCATACCGGAGTTGGGCTTATTAACAACACAGAGACTAGTTCTGGCTTTGATAACTCGCGCAGTCCTTTGAAAACAGTTTACACCTAGAATCTCGCCTTGATCGTTGCGTTCAATTCCTTATTTACTCCCCGCTCGATTGTTTAGCCTACTTTCATAATTAATATTTTCACGTACATGCGTGTCGTCCGTTTCACTTCTCTAATTTGATATTTTCAGGTTCAGAACGCTGTAACGGGCCCTAGTCGCACACGGAGGCGCACTCGTCGCTTCACCTGACATGAGTAGGACAGGTTTGTGAATTTATTCTTACATGCAAGCGCTATTTGCTGTATTTAATTAAACTCCAGAATTTTATCATTAGAAATATAAGGCGTGACTTTGTTCGACAGTTTGCTCGAGGATAGTATTACTCTCAATCTGTTATGATAAAGAAAAGGAAGACTATCTCTTCAGGTGCTCAGTTTCCATGCAGTCTTCAATTTCACATCGTGCTTCTACAATCCACCAGCGATCGCCCCTGACAGCCCATCCACTGTCGTGAGTCTCTCTCCTTCCTTTCCTCCTCCCCTCTCTCCCCTCCAATCAATTCTCTATCAGGATACTCCTTCTATCCTCATAGCAGCAAAAGGCGGAATCAAAATCCCAAAATGGTAACGGGAGAAATGGCCCACAACGTCACTCTCGAACTACTCAAATTCATGTGAGTTCCCTCTTTTTTAGCAAGATCTGACTATGGCATCTAATTCTATTCTGTTGTTCAGATCCGACGATGAAACTCGATATTAATTGAGAGCGTCTCCTAAACTTCTGGATGTGGCCCTCGGCAAAGAGAACGTTCAACATCTCCAGATTGCTCCACTTCTTCCGTTGAAAGAAATTATTAATTTCAAAAGAGGGTAAGTGATACTTTGACTGAGACGATTGAAATTAGAATTTCTGATAGAATGACGATGAAATATTTCTCGTTTGTCTGTCACACATGAACATAGAAAAAGTATGCAGTATTATTTGGAATGTCCTTCCCCTCAATCCACTATTTCTCTCCATTCTCGATATCATCCATTTCAGTCGTGGTCGTGGTGGAAATTCCATTCGAGGAAGAAATTGTGATCGAAGATTCGGAAGTAATCCCACTCTGAATAACCATGAAGATGGAATATTCCCTTGTATCTTGTACTATTCCTTACTTTTATTGTCGATGTTATGACTAGGGTTGACAATTCAAAGAATTTATCCTTGAATAAGGAACGAGAGGGAGACGAATCCTTGAACAAGGAATGAGAGGGAGGGAATCATTGAACAAGGATAGGATTCCTTGAATAAGGAATTGGTTTTGGGGAGAAATAGGAGAGAGAACAAAGAGATTCTTTGAATAAGGAACTACTCTCCCCTTTGTTCCTTGTTCAAGGATTCAATTCCTTGTTCAAGGATTCGTCTCTTTCTCATTCCTTGTTCAAGGATTCGCCTCCCTCTCATTCCTTGAATAAGGAGCGAGAGTGAACAGACTCTTCGCAAGGAAATTCAAGGATCCTTGAATTGTCAACCCTA
>LS575343.1:69856-87656 GCA_900490775.1 Pristionchus maxplancki
CCCCTTTCTGTACTCTCCCGTCAACGAGGAAGACCACCAGCCAGATGGAGGGATTCGATCGAGGAGTATGCGAAGATGCCATATAGTGTCGGACGTTCAACAAGGTCGTCCGTGAACAGAGTGCAGTGGCGACACTGGACAACGCGCGCCCGCGATAGAGAAGACTGGAGGAATTGTGATCCACGCGGCTTCGCCCGCTTAGGATGGATCTACTAAGTAACTAAGTAAGTAAGTGACCGAATACTGAATCAGATCCTCTTCGAAAATGGGCAGCAGTTAAATCGTGCGGACATCTGTTTCTACACATCTGTTTCGTTTGGTACATTCATCTTTACAAGTGAGGAAAACTCACGCGTTTGAGCCGTTCTTGCTTTGATTTTCGAAACTCGGTTACTCGGAAGTCATCGAAGTGAGAGAGCGAATTTAACTTGAAACTGTATGCTACGCAAACGATCTTTTCTCCCTCGTTTTACTTGCTGTTTATCGATCCCTATTCGTTTGGCATCTCGCATTAATCGATCCCATAATTTTGTCGTACTGTCTGTCTTGGAATGTATTCTATGACTAGCCCATAATGTATGCCCTCCTAGGTTATTGATTCGTTTGTTTCTAGATTCATTTTCTCATCACTTTGATATACTCTGATCTTCATCTCTTCCTCTAGGAAGCGATGAAGACCAGAGATTGTCTGTACGTTTCTTCAGTCTATCGTATCATGCTATTCTCTTTATATTGCACTAATCCATGGTCTCCAATGACCAAGTATTACTAGCTTCGTTGGTTCCGCCCTCTTTCCTCTGAGAGACCAGATCGTTTCTTGCGCTTTCCTATTCATCGATGCAACTTGCAACGTATTTTTTGCCTCTCTATCGTTTGATTTTTAACACTGAACTGGCATTCTTAGGAAATGGGACGAGTTTTGATTCAAATTTGTAGGGTATTTGGGTTTTATACCATTTCCTGTGCTTATTTTCATTGTCGATAAAGTGGTTACTCAAGTTAATTATGAAATAGTTTCCTCTCCAAGACGGTGAGATCTCCACGGATTCGGATTCTACGTACGTTTTCACTATACACCTGAAAAATTCAGCAAATTTGAAGGTGATATATGAGGCCGGTCGCGCTAGGTTCAACAAGGGTCGGGAACGGGTAAAAAATCGGACAGGCTCAAAAATTGTTTCCTGGGGTAACTTTTGATTCTGAATCGGGCCATGGTTTTCGTTTTTCGCTAAACTCACTCCGGACGCCGATATGGAGCCGCGCAAAAAAAGTGCTAAAAACGTTCTTCGGTGTTTTCTCGCCGGAATGTGGTTAAAATGGCCCGAAATCTCGCGTTTACCACCAGAATTTCGAGCTCTTTCAAATGGCGATATTGCCGTATCATGATTTTTTTCGTTTTTCTGAAAAAATCGATTTTTTTTCAATTCAAGGAGTAAGCTCCAATTTGCTGCCCGATGAAAGAGAGCTCGTTCTCCCGGTCATTTTGGTATATTGGATGAAGGGTTTTGAACTCGATTGAATAGTTTTATAATGGATTTTCCATATTTTAGCGCTCGTTGATCTGATGCCAACGCTACGTCGGTATGGTCGACCCGGTAAGGGTCGCAAACTTACCAATATATATGTCGTGGGTTCGACCCCCGGTGCCTGCAGATCATTTTTGCCGATTTTTGGCTATTCCGTAATTCGCTTTCCGAGGTAGCATCGAGTTTTTCGTACAACACTCAAACAAAAAGTTTCAATAAGCTTGAACTGATTTCTTTTTTCTTCAAATTGCCAAAAATATGATTTAATTGTCATACAAGGTGTTTTCCACAATTTGGAATGCATTTCTTCGATTCTAGCAGAAGTTAATTTTTTGAGTCTCAGATGCCAGGAGGAAAAAAAATCAACGGTGGGCGAGAAAACTCATAACTCGAGAGAATGGATGTATGGTTTCACCACTTCTTGCCACTTCTCGTACATTGTAATGAACCAGTGATGATCTTGAATGTGGCTCTATCTTGACAGGGAGAAACGCAGAATCCCGAAGCTATGTTTCAATTATGATTTATTCGGATACTTTTGATTTGAATTTCATTCAATCAAATTTTCCAAATCAATGAAAAGACAATCCGACTTATTCGCTACTTACTCGAGATAAGCTACGTATTCAAGAATATGAACAAAATAGTGTATGCACAACTTCGATTAACGATAATACTCAAGTCGATCATCCATGAATCTGCTCCACCTCCAGCGTCGCCGCTCGCTGGTACTGTCTGTAGAGAGGTGAGTCCTGGTTGAGAGTCATCTCGAGCGGGTGATCGACTGAATGGAAAGGGGTATCAAGGAAGAGAAAGGAAGTACTCACAATCGGCATCTGCATCTTGATCGAGTAACCAGTGCGTTTCCATCACGCCTTTGCCCTGGAAAATATATATGTTAAACGTTCGATATCTCTTACTGTAGAATAGGCAGCAGGGAAATGAGGTTATACCTTGATGATCACTTCCCCTCTCGGCTCGGTGCGGAACGCCGGAAACATGAGATTGAGCAGTCGACAGGCGTCCGACGAGAGATGAATGTGACCGGCTGGAGAGATCAAAGATCGGGGAGGTGGAGTAGATCAAAGATCAAAAATCAATCAGTCTCTCACGCTTGCCGTTGCTCTCCATTCTCGAAGCGGTGTTCACCGTGTCTCCAAAGAGGCAGTAGCGAGGCATCGTCAGGCCGACCACTCCGGCTACGCAGGGACCTGGGGAGAGGGACGATGAAAGGGCGAAAGGATGGGGGAATTAATCAAGAAAGTGAGCACCTGTATTGATGCCGACGCGCAGGTTGATCCTCTCACCGGGTAGATGGGGGATCTTGAAATGCTTGAGGGACCTGAACACTGCGATATTGCTGATCGAGCCCTTTCTTTTGAAGCATTGTCGACTTTCTCAATATCGCTTTCGTTTTCGAATTACATTATCTCTGAAAGCTTTATCTGAAGTGTAAAATGCATACGCCATGAACGCTAATGCCATCGAGCAGATCTCCTTGACGTGATTGTGTCCATTGCGATGAGGGAGACCTGAGACGCACAGGTAGCCGTCGCCGATCGTCTCGACCTTAGGAGGGACGTGATCAAAGAAAGCTGTAATGAAGACGTCATCCATTGATACCACTACCGAAAGAATCGACAATATATCAGGGTGGACACCTTGTACGCGTCGTGCTCGTCGATGATGCCGTCGAACGTGCTGTAGAGGTCGTTGAGCAGATTGACCACCTGTCAATGTGCCGAATTGCCCATCTCATTCCGTTCTCTCGCATCTCAGTCAACGATACCTGCAGTGGCGTGCACTTGGCCGCCAAATTCGTGAATTTGACGACATCCGAGAAGAAGATTGTGACTGATTCGAAGGATTCCGGCTCGACCGACTGTCCGAGCTTGAGCTTGTCGGCGACTTGTCTGAAATATGTCTGTATTTCCACTCTGCCAAAACCATTGATATGAAGAGCGCCAGAGTAGTTTGAAGAGAATGAAGTACCTCGGCAGCATTCTGTACAGCAGGATGTCGCTCTTCTTCTTCTCCTCGGTGAGCTCCCTTGTTCGGGCATCCACCTGAGAAGCAAGATCTTGATCATTATCAAGGATAATCAGAGCGATGTCTTACCTCCTCCTCCAGCGAGCCCGCGTAGTTCTCCATCATGTTGAACACGTGGTCCATCAGGTTGTCCGATCTGAGTTTGAACCTTCCTTATTTCACTCTATCAGAAACGGAAGCTAGGACTGACCGTCCGTTGTGCATCGACTTGAGCAAGGACTTGATTGTGTCAGATGTCGGTCGATCTCTCACGCTCTCGGACCAGCAATCCCGGATGAGGTGCAGCTGAATCGACGCTATTTAATTTCTGTATTGGTCATCGATGTATCTTTCCATTCTACTAGAGACTAGAGTTCACCACAGCAGCTGTCCACTTTTACGCTATTTCTCATGTGGCTGGAGTTCAAGAATAAAAGCTCCAGTGTAGTCACCATTAGGGATGCCCATCCAATTACCAATTGCCGCGTCCCCTCTCCCTTGACTAGAGATGATGAAGGAGGCGGTGAGGGAAGGCCCTGCCGCCCTCGCACGGCAAGGAATGAGAGGGAGGGAAGGGGAGGGGAAATGGGCAAAACTTGCGGAAGGGGTGAAGAGGGGAATTGGTCGCTTTCGATCGTTTGACGACGTAATTGATTGCCAATTGGCATGGCATTAGCATAGACGCTTGTAGATAGTATGCTAGACCCATTTTACATTTTTTTTGCATATGAGCTCTTTGTAAAGAGCTAATTCCCCCGTTTTCCCTTCCATCTCCGTTGATCTTTCTTCTCTCCTTGGTTTCTATCGCTAACCAGCTCATCCTAGACTTCTCTCAACCGTCCTGAAGTCCTTTACGATACTTATTACCAAACGACTGTACTCGGAATCAGGCAACCGTAAGCCTGCCTACAGTACCCCAGTACTGCCGTACACCGTTACCGTACTCTCGCCTTCGGTATCTAGTTTTCGAGACCCAGTCTACTGTTCAGTCTACTGTTACCCCAGTTTATTGAAGACGGTCTTCCGCACATAGGAAGCGGGGTACGATGGCCAGGGTTACGGTAGTAGGAGATGATATACCGTAACCCATCATACTGTACATGGCTTTCTATATCGTACTCCTGTTTCCAAAACAAGACTACCGCCCCCGGCTTCCGAATCCCTGTCAACAGTATCAGACTACCGTACACCGCTACTGTAATCCACCTACCATATCCGAGTATCCTACCGTACTCGCTAGTAATCTTAGTATATATTATTTAACCGAAAACAGCATCCGAAACTAACATATCCATTATCATGGATTCCGTATCCTGGAATACCCTGACTACCATAGCCTTGAGTACCGTACCCCGCTTCCTATGTGCGGAAGACCGTCTTCAATAAACTGGGGTATGGTAGTCAAGAACAGTGGACTAGATCTCGAAAACTAGATACCGAAGGCGAGAGTACGGTAACGGTGTACGGCAGTACTGGGGTACTGTAGGCAGGCTTACGGTTGCCTGATTCCGAGTACAGTCGTTTGGTAATAAGTATCGTAAAGGACTTCAGGACGGTTGAGAGAAGTCTAGGATGAGCTGGTTAGCGATAGAACCCACAGAAAGAAGAAAGATCATCGGAGATGGAAGGGAAAACGGGGGAATTAGCTCTTTACAAAGTGCTCATATGCAAAAACTATGTAAAATGGGTCTAGCATACTATCTACAAGCGTCTATGCTAATGCCATGCCAATTGGCAATCAATTACGTCGTCAAACGAACGAAAACGGCCAATTCCCCTCTTCACCCCTTCCGCAAGGGGTCGACCCCTTGCGGAAGGGTTCGCTCATTTCCCCTCCCCTTCCTCTCATTCGTCGCCGCGCCGCGCACCCTTCCCCCTTCCTTCATCATCTCTACCCTTGACCCCTTCCCTCGATCCAATTGTTGACGAGAGATCGCACTCTCTCACTCAATCAATTGGCGAGGGGAAGAGGGTAAGACCAATTAATTGGTTTTTCCAAGGGATTGAGCCTGCTCTCTCCCCCCTCTTCCCATCCCTCTCCTCGCGTCTCTCTCCCTCCCCTGCCTAACCCCTCAAAAACCAATCAATTGGTCCCTTCCCAATTGATTGCCTCCCTCTCACTGCGTGACCCCTTCCCTACCAATTGCGGACGAGAGAGTGTGCTCTCTCAAGGGAAGAGAACCAATCAATTGGTAATTGGAATTGGTTGGGCATCCCTAGTCACCATGGCCGGGTTGATGTCCATGTTCTCTCCTAGCGTGAGGGTCGGTCGCATCGGCATATTTCCTCCCTTCTTCAGCATGTAGATGAGCTCCTCAGGTTTCTCGCTGCGATTCTCGAGATCCCACGGAGAAGTCTTCGAGATGACCTAGAAAATGGAGATTAGGTCGATAATCAGGCATTGTGAGACAAAGAAAGAAAACCTCGCTGGCCACAATAGCAAACGAATAGATGTCGCCCTCCTTCGAACCGAAGATGTCCTCGCTTCTAAAACCATAACTCAATAAATTGTGCCTGGTAGGATTGAATCAATGAACCAATCGCAACCTCAGGAACTCGGGCGCCGTCCACAGCAGGTCCTTCTTCCTTCGCTTCTCATGGCTGCGGATCCAGTGAAGACCGTAGTAGGAGATTTTGACCTGGAATCTCTCGATCAGCATCACCTTAGACTACATCACAACAATTTATCTATTACTCCTGATATTGCTGTGCCGTTGGTGGGATTAAATGGGATGGTGATCAAGCGATGTCTTACCACCCATCGCTCATCCACAAGACAGCACTCGGAGCTCAAGTTGCCGTGGCAGACTAGGGGAGAATGGTGAATGTAGTTGAGGCCCTGGAAGATTTATTTACTGTGCTGAGTAGATATTCTATTGACGTACGTTGATAATGTCCCTGAGAATGGAGTAGATGAAGAATGCGTCGAGCGAGATCTTTCCCTGCTTGATGACGTCCTGAAATCTACTACCAATAACCTGATCTATTCCAACGGAGTTGTTCAGATGCTCCAATTGTGTGGAACCGGTGGATAAAGTGTGGAACCGGGTCTACCTAATTAAAATTGTCCATACCTGCAGACTTCCTCTACTGCAATACTTCCAGATGCTCATCATCTGCACGCCGTCCGTTGAGAGGCCAATGAAGCGATTGAGGTTGTCGTGCTCGATGAGACGGAGCTGTAAGGAAGCTTCTTTCGACGAACGTTTTGGAGCATCTTCGCTCTCATGCGATGCTTCTGTGCTCTATTATCGTAGTGCTCTCAGTCTGTCTAGATGGCTTCACAGAGCAGCTCGTTTAGACATTTATACACGAGACGAGCACATCGTCCCCTCAACCAAGACTTGAAAATCAATCAGACAAGATGGGAGCCAGAATGTCCTCATACCATTCGCATCTCCACTCTGTTCTCCTCCATCAATGCCACTCTCGATGAGTATTTAGAGGCCACGACGATCTCTCGATTATAGATGAAGAAGCCGTAGTGGAGCGAGTCCTGAGAAGGGTCATGTAATATCAGATTCCTTAGATTCGCCTCCCTTCTTGCTGTCGATCGTCATCTTCGTAGAAGTCGTGCTGGGTCCCGAATTTATGGAACTTAAGAACGATTATCGATCGATTGATTGGAGCGGTGACCTACCGCATGCTCTCCATGCCGACCTTGCTCTTTGCTTTGATCAGGGAGAGGGAGGGGATCTCCCACAACTTGTCCGCACGCTCGTACTCGTGCTGTTTTGAGCTAAACGATGCACCTAAGCGCATGAGGGAGAATGTAGTAAGGTCCGCGAGGTAAATATTGAAACAAACATGTAGAAGTAGATGCCCAGCGCGACGAGACAGCCTCCCATGAAGAGCACGACGGCACATGCGCCCAAGACGATGCCAAGATACTGTTGGTCCCTGAGGGAGTGCGGTGGATTACGAAAGCGTTAAGAAACAAGCTAATCCTCTCACCACGACAGCGGACAGTTGTCTCCCTTGAATCCGCAGAGCGGTTCGCTGAGAGGACGCTTGAACCCGGCGCGATTCCACCACAACTCATCCTCGGACTTGTAGTAGGTCGTGAACACCTGAACGGGACACTGGCTTCAAAAGAAGGATCTCTTTGATTGAGTTATCCGTTTGGGAGAATTGGAAATAAGAAGGACGAAGGAAGGAGAGATTTGGCGCAACTTTGCCATTCAAGGCAACTCACTGCGGATTTTCCATCGACGAATACGTTGCCCTGAGTAACGGTCTTGCTGTTCTGGTCCAGAGCGGAGAGGAAGAAAGTGGGAGATCGAGTGCCGTTCTTATTTATGCTCACACTGCCCGACCAACCTGAGGTATTGGTCTCGAAAGTCATTAATGATTGGTCGATTACAAGAAAGAGACTCGCCATCGAACGTGACCTCGGATTTGTACATGATGAAATTGCCGTCCCGGTATTTGTCCGGCTGGGGGGAAGCGAGGGTTCGATTGAGCGCACGAGCGTAGAGATAGACAGCGTCGTGCAGTTGGCCCGCGAAGACGGCCGCCTGTGTAGAAAGGGCACTAGGTCGAATGAGAACAGGAAGTAGGCGAGAGACAACTGTTATATCAGAGACGATATTGCTAAATAGTTCTCATCCGACGCAGTGCCGTAGAAAGGGGTAATTTGCAAGCTCTGGAACGTCCTAGTTCCTAGGATAGGATCGACTATGCTGCTGAACTCCGGAATAACCAAACGAACAGTCTGAAATTGCGGATCCGCACAAGCGGTCGTACAGTTGAAAGGCGCATCGGCCATACGACGAATGACTTCTTTGCCGAATGCCGTGTAGTTGGCGCCGTCCGGAATATGCTGAAAGGAAATCATGCGGGACTAGCTCTTTCGAGGGTTTGTGGAATTTTTTAGGGTTTTCTAAATATTGCAGTGAAAATGGGAGAACCAGTGCAATCGTACATCCGTGAGGATGAATATTCTCTGAAAGGCGAGTCGCGCATCCTCGTCCCGTCCGTCCTTCTCTTCCTTTCGATCCACCCACACGTCCGTCATCACGCCGCCCTCGAACGTGACTGCAAGCAGAGAAACATAACCGACTTCCGAACCCAAGACGCAGTTATTCTTCTATGAAATTTATATCCGGTGCGAGCCTCTCTCTCAGTGCGAGCCAGATAACTTGGGGAAAGGCTCCGAAAAGGGCACCTGAGGGAAAGGGCATCGAATCCAATGTATCTGCGTATCCAATAGAAGTCCCTCACCGAATCCCCTCGCGCGCGGGTCGACGAAGATGTAGACGTATTCGTCGGTGAGCATGCCCGCGTCCGTGAGGGCGAGCGCAAAATCTCTTTTCATCCCATAGTTGCCCGAGAGACAGACGGCGAAGACTCAAATAAGAAATAGTACAAATTGTTGAAACAAAAATGTGATGTAATGAAGAAGAGTCAAGAGTGGTGATGGCCACACAAATGATTTTTCAAAAAATAGCTGTTCTCATCCAGTCGGTTATCATCCGACCTAGTACCCTTACTTCTCGCCCGCGACTTGAGTGCTTTGATGTAGCGAGTGGTGTCGGCCTGCGAATAATGAGGATTTTGAAGATCATCAAGGGAAAATTGTTCACTTGGCTGATGAAGTAGTCCGGGAACTGGTAGAAGAAGGAGATTTGGATGTCATCGTTGAAGTCGGCGATGGCGTTCTAAATAGTGCAATTTTGCCGTCTCTTCACTCCCCACACTCTCGTTGTCGAGTGGCCAACGGTATTTCTCGATGCCATCCTTTCAACACGGAGCACCACCGTCGAGTACGCCCTGCTCCACTCTTTCTAACCCGTCGCGGCTAGCACGCGCGACCTCTACTCACTCCAATGTCCTCCTTCAGAACCGAGCACTTGTCGGCGTCTCCCGCCGTCGAGTAGACGAAGGCGAAGTCCTTCCACCCGTACTGCCGCATCATCTGATGGAGAGCCACGCCGAGGCTGAAGTTCAAGGGTTGTAATTGCACGCTCGAGCGATGCATGAGAGTTCCTTCGGCACTAGGTCGTATGAGAACTATTTCGCAGTACGTAACAGTTGCCGTTCCTTCACTAGAACTCCTTACCGCCTTTGCAATTACTACCGCGGGAAGAAATGCTCTTCGAAAACGCGGGTTAGAGCAAGACGTACGCGTACGAGCCGGCATTGAGCGTGACCACAGTGGAGAAGCGGATCTGGTCGTCGAGAGTGCTTGACGTCGCCAGTCCCCACGGGAAGTACGGCACGTTGTAGAACGTCGCGATCGTGCCGAACGAGATCGACGCTGAAATAGCGTACACTAATAATTGACGTCATCACAATCAGAGAATGGGTTACGATTCGTTTAGCTGGACTTATGGTAGATTGGATGGGATTGGTCAGCATGCGAATAACGATATTTGTGATAGGTTAACTTGAGCTGGACTTGACTGGATTGGTCTAGAGCTTCCCTGATGACTTTTTCGTTAATTAAGTACGATATTTACGTAGATTGCAGTTCGGACCGATGATCGCCGTCACGTTGTCGTTCGTGATCATCCGCGTTCCTAGACCAGACGCAAGGGATTCCGTGCAGTCGTCGAAGTCGATGACGAATCTGCAACTTTCTCGTGCATCTGTTGCCCATTTTCCGGGGCGAACGGGTAAAATAACTAATTAGGTTATTGCAATTTAATCCATGCTAAAGGTTTTGCTCACTTGATGTCGACGTTGGGCAGCAGATTCTCCGATTTAATTCGATCGAGCGCGATGAGAGCGGCGCCCGCAGTGCTTCTGAAAGCAAATGCTGAATATCTGCGGAATTATTACGAGTTAGAGCTGCGGATATCGCATCATTCCCATCAGAACGTTCGAGCGCACAGTTCTGATTGCTTACCGATAGTCGACGTAGGATTTGTTGCGCGTGAAGAGGAAGCCGAGAGTGATGTTTAGTTTTTGAGAGGAGACAGTCTAAATAATAAAAATTCATCAGCAGCAATAAAATTAATGCAAAATGACCTGTAAGCACAGCAGACTGCCGAGCAGTAGGCGAAGCATTCCCTGAGAATTTACAGGCGTCCAATAATAATTCACTCACAGACTTCCTCGTACCCGAGAGCGGTGCTCATCTTTTGCTTATATTGCGCCCATAGGAGGGCGGCCGGACTAAACTCATAACTTGCGGGAAGGCTTCGCTACTTCTCACGTACAATGGTCAATGAACCAGTGAAGATCTTGAATAAGGCACGTCTTTTGAGAGATTGCATGCAAACTGGCCCGGTTCAGGAACCAGGAGAAAAGCATTCAAAGAAGAAGCAAACTCAAATCTTTTTATTCAATAGTCGAAGTTAACAGTTACGACCAGGTGTTTGCTAGCTGCTCAAAGTAGAGTATGGATGCACTTGTGCTAATCGGCTTCACGATCGTTAGTGTCGGTCTCTGAATTCGACTATTACACTTCAAGGGCTGACGCGAACCAACTCTCTTCATACAGATCAGTCGAACATTGTCGAAAGCAGACGTTTTGAAGACATCTTCTCACCCTTAGTCCAATCGAGTCAGCGAACCGCTGGAAGAGGCGAATCCTGAAGAGTTGCCGGCGGTATTCCGGCATCCAGAGTGTCAAAAGGACGGCGATGACCGGTGCATATCTGAGAACGTGCGCTTTCGGCATTCCTGCACTTTCCCGAGCATTGTCTGCTTCCAACCTTGCCAACCCCGACCAACCACAGTGCTAAAACCTTTTTTGGGTCTCTGAAACGCATTTCAATTCCACCCGATTGTCCGGGAAAGTGCATTTGAAAATAGAAAGGTTACCGTTCGGTAGCATAGATTGTTTGTGCCCTCGCTATTTGCTGATGTTTATACTAGCCTTTATTGTTTAGTATTATTTTTGTTTTCCTCTCTGCACTGAAAGCAGTATTCCAAGCGATCTTCGCTTTTCGACGTTTCGGGTGGTCAACGATCTACAGTTAGGAGAACTCGCGAGCGGCGATTGCATTACCCTCTCCGGGACCGAGTTTCTAGTAAGCGCGATCGTGGAGCGGTACGCATTGCAGAGTAACAACAACAACAACAGCAACAGCAGCAGCAACAACAACAACAACAACAACAACAAACTGACATGGCAATTGAGAGATCCACTAGGAAGATGCAGCGGGAGAGGGCGAAGGGAATCGGCCCGAAAAAGTAGAAAGCGAAGAGGAGAATGAGCAGAAGGGCGATGGGAATACTGGACACGAACGTGAGCAGAATCATCTGAAGATTATGACATTTAATGGGCTCAAATTTTGTTGAAACCATCCTGACACTTTTTAGTAATACATGTGGGGCCAAATACGGAATTAGCCATTCCTAGTTGTCCGAACCTTGATCACAGCCAGGTTCTCCTTCACTTGGAATGTCTCGGCGACGGAGTAGCTGTCTGTGGGGAAATCGCGCAGCTGACTAAGCCGCGAATAGTTGCGGTAGATCACGAACAGGAAGAGCTGCAAATGTATTTTTCGCCTCCTCTGAAATTCTCTAAAAAGCTCACCAGTGAACCTCAGAAAACGATGACGCAGCAAGTGAAAAAGTATGCAGCGTGTGAATAGAAATCTGATGGGAGATTGTAACTGATTCGAATAAAGGGTGAAAAAAGAGAAGAACATTACCGAACTCGCAGAGCAGCACAATGGCCAGACTGGGCACAGTGGCGATCAGCTCTGAGACGAGAAAGACGAGCAGAGTGGACGGCCCGCGACGCTCGTACCAACTAAATACGCATCATTGTGCATAAATTGATCATCGGATGCCGCGATTTGCCCCTAAAACATAGTTGGGCCAACTTACCTCCAGAACCGTGTCGCCACCGACCGCTCGAAGGAAATTGCGCACAATCTGAGCATTTCGAATTTTCATAGAATTATTCATAGAATTTTTAACAAACTGGCAAATGAAATAGCTCAGAAACTGGTCCCGAGCAATGTCACAGGCGAAAATCAGCGCGTCTTCTTCTGAAAAGTTGTTTCTGCGTGAGAATGGAATGCGCAAAGGTCACTTATAATCGGAAATCCGTTCAACTGATAGTAAATTATGATGAGTCTGGCGAGCAGCGAGGTTGCATAATGCGCTGCGATCGAGAAGTTAATGAGGCGGAACACCGGGTGGACGACTGCTGAAACGGATGTTTGTGTTATTTTGTTGCCAAATTCGGCATACTCGCTCGGACGATCGAAATGCACAGCAGAGACAGGGCAATCACTAGAAAAATGTGGAATGCTATCTAAATTAAATGCGAATTTAAATTTAAATTGAATAAGACACCTCAACGCCCACGACACAGCGGAAGGTCCATGGCTGCAGAATCTCGTATACGTTCGAATCGATAAGGAGAGGAAACGGCATAGCAAATTATGACTAGCACGAAGAAAGTGTACGGCGTTGATCAAGCCGTTTTTATAGGGTGAACATAGCGAGATATGCGATTGCATTAACTCCAAATAGCCACATAATGAGCTATTTTCCTGTTCGCAAATGGCTTCACTTTTAATGGAGAACTAATTTAGAGTCCGTCACGTGATCGACAGCTAGTGTGTGCAAAACGAAAAAAGGCGAGTTTCGCAAGCTACAAATTATGCTCTCTTTCTGTGTTTTTGGTCGGCTACAGTGAGCATGCGCACTGGTACATTCCATGCAACACCGAACGCGCATGCAATGCGCGAAAACAGAAGTGATCAACGTAACGCGACAATCATTATGTCCTTGGCAGATTTTACAGGGGGTTTGAAATGTAGTGTAGCTCGGTATGTGAGAGTGGCCGTAGTGTGAGGGGTGAACGGTTCGCAGTGTGGAGTAAGAGAGGTGCTAGAGTGCACACGATACGAACACGTGGCTTACGAGGAATGAACACTGCCAGAATGGAAAAATTGGCAAGCTGACGACACGCGGTGTCGCTAGTGAGCAGTCTTTTGTGCTGCTAGGAAAGAAGAACCTTTGAATGTTTCAGGTTGCCTTCCTCTCATTGTCTTGTTCCCTAGTCTTCAGTAGAGAATATATTACAGTCTCCGATAAAGTACGTAATTCGTACTCGCACAGTGAAATGCACATCAATGAATGCACGCAGAAGTAGTATTTACTATCCTTGAGATGCTTCTGGAAACTCATAACTTGGGATTGTACGGTTTCAGTTCTCGCGTATGTTCTCAATTCTCACGCACATTGACTAATGGACCAATAATATCGAATGAAGAGATTGCCATCTCATTGAAAGAAGCAAAAGCAGGGGGAATTAACGATTTTTTATTCTCTAATACAGCAGTTACGACCACGTCTGAGCAAGCTGCTCAAAGTAGAGAATGGTTGCACTTGTTCGCATCGGCTTCACGATGCTAGGCGACGGTCCCTGTAATACTTATCTTTGCCCATACATCTCTCTAGAATACCGCTATTCCAGCTCACCTTCAGACCAATCGAGTCAGCAAATCGTCGGAAGACGCGAATCTTGAAGAGTTGCCGGCGGTATTCCGGCATCCAGAAGGGCACAATGCAGATGAAGATGGGGGCATATCTGAAATCTGACCATTTTGGAAATCAACGCTATAATTTTTTGATGATCGTATACTAGTTTTCCTATTTATGGCCAGAGAGTGTTTTCTCTTTTTTGTCTTAGTGTTTTGCTTGACACTGCCCGTGTCTATAATCTAGTCAACGATCAACAATAATGAGAACTTGCGAACGCCCATGCTATTGTCCTCTTCGGTATCGGTATTATAGTGAATGATCGTCGCAAAGTGCTCACGATCACTACATTTCCACAATTTGATCTTAATTTTTCTATTTCTCTTTTTTCGCATCCGTGCTGCTAGTAGATCCGAAGATGCATGACAAAACCAAGAAAACCCACATTGCAATGGAGAGATCCACTAGGAAGATGCAGCGGGAAAGGGCGAAGGGAAACGGGCCGTGGAAGTAGAAAGCGAAGAGAAGAATAACGAGAAAAACGATGGGAATACTGGCAACGAAGGTGAGCAGAATCAACTGAAAAATCTTGAGCTGAGAAGAAAGATTAAAGGGGAAGAATCTAAGACACTAATTTGCCACTAGTTTTTCGTACTCCATCATCTCTCTGATCGGCGAGAGAGTACGCGAAATGAAGAAACTATTTTTTGCGATGTGCCCACTGCCGGTTTCTAGTCGATGCAGGGAGTGGTCGTGAGAGAAATACCTTGATCACAATAAGGTTCTCCTTCAGTTGAAAGGACTCGGCGACGGAGTAGCTGTCGGAAAAGCCGCGCAGCAGGCGCACACGAGCGTAGTTGTGGTAGAGAACGAAGAAGAACAGCTGCAAATGTAATGCTAGCATTAGAGAATCGCGTTCACTTACCAACGAACCACAGCAAACGATGGCGCAGCATACGAAGAAGTTCATCGCGTGCGAGTAGAAATCTGAACGTATAGAACAAGTACAAATAAGAAATATTGGAAAGCGCACCGAATTCGCAGAGTAGCACATTGATCAGGCTTGGCACGTTTGCGATCAGTTCGGCTCCGATAAAGACTAGAAGAGTGGATGGGCTACGGCGCTCGTACCAACTAGAATGGTTATTTTTAGATGTGTAAAGATTCAAGTGCCTTACCGCCAATAACGCGTCGCCACAGACCGCTCGAATGAGATGGCGCCTAGCCTGATAATAATTATTTTAGACATTTCATAGTTGTTGAACAAACTGGCAGATGAAATAGCAGAGAAAATGATCCCGAGCGACGTCACAGGCGACCATCAGCGCATCTGCTTCTGAAAGTTAGTTTCTCTATCAGAATCGAATGCAAATTGCTTACTCTTGATGGGCAAACCGTTTAATTGGTAGTAAATAATAATAAATCTAGCGATAACTGAGATCGTATAGTGCGCTGCGATCGAGACATTGATGAGGCGAAAAACTGGGTGAACAACGCCTGAAACATAACAATTGATATTTGCTTATCATCAGAAAACTATTGTTGTCCACTTACTCGCTCTGGCAATGGAAATACATAATAGTGGTAGAACAATTATTAGAAAAACATCCGCTGCTATCTAAATGAAATGCGTATTACTATTTCACCAGAAAACACAACCTCAAGGACAAGGATAATACGAAAAGTCCATGGCTGTAGAATCTCATTGACATTGGGATCGATCAGTAGAGGAAACGGCATAGAGAACTGGAAGTAAACAACTGGAAGAAAGTCAAGGGTAAAAATATCCTGTTATATCATGACAGTGTAAGCAACGCAGGTGAATAAATTATAATTGCGATCAAAATGTCACACAATGAACTGTTTTCCACTGTTAGGAAACGCTCGCTGATCAATAAAAGTCCAAAATCGAGAGTCCGTTGCGTCATTTGAGTACACTACAATTCACATAGGATTGTATGTAATGAATGGAGAGTAGGCGATCACGGAAATATGCAATAAGCACATGTAAGGACATTCTTCAGAACTAATAGCGACTCTTGGAACTAAATAGTTCGTAGCGCTAGCTAAGAACTGAACAACAATTGGCACCAAATTATCACACAATGTACTGACAGAAAAGAGGCAGATGATCATGATTGCCAAGGCAGGTGTGATAAAGGCTTCATAGTGTGAGGTAAGTAAGTACTTTGTAATTTCGTCATACACGGTCAGGTCAGCCACAAATAGAGCTCGCAGCTTGTTTTCCAGACTACAAAATGTGAATTATTAGATATGTGGACGAAAAGGAGAACATTTTGAGCCAACTACTACTACAGTCTACTCCTGGAGACTGCTTCAGGCTTGAAAAGAATAGAAATAAATTACGAATCACACATTGTTGAAGTGAAGTAGTAAAGGCAGTGCCCTCGGGCATCCCAAAGAAACAATTCCTTCCAGAGTTTTCATAAACGATGGTTCCTTGGCCAACATACGTGAGAAGTGCGAGCATACACGAAAAGTGAAACCATATCGTCCTGGGTTATGAGTTTCCAGAAGCCTCCTAATAGTAAGCAATAATGTGCATGCTTCGATGTGCATTTCACTATGCAAGTTTAAGCATCGCACTTTTATCGAAAATTGTAATGTTAGTGATAGCAAAACATTCTCTAAGTATAGAGATCAAGACGATGAAAGGAAAATTGTTGAGTTTGATAAAAATTGACTTTCGGGGGATTTCCTCCCTATCTTCACACACAGACTGCTCATCAGCCGCTCTGATAGCACCAATCGTCGTCGAAGAGGTTGGTGTGGTGGCGGTCGTCGTTGGCGCGAAGAAGAAATATTTTTAAAATAAGAAGGCTTTTCATTATGACGTCTGTGCGTCAACATTAGCTTCTTTAGAACCTGTTACTGAACATTTTATGTATTGGTTCATTGGCCAGTGTACGTGAGAAGTGGTGAAACCATTCATATATTCCCTCGAGTTATGAGTATCCTCACGCGGCCCATCTAAACAGCATCTCTCTGCCAAGGTACCAGGAAGTCTTTGAGCGAATCATTATTGGATCCCCTTTCATTCTTCAGGAATGTATCGCCTACTGCTCGGCAGTATGCTTCTTCTTCAGGTCAGTGAAGAATTCAATATTTTGCATGAAAGATCTTGCTCAGACTGTCGCCTCTCAAAATCTGAACATCACTCTCGGTTTCCTCTTCACGCGCAACAATACCTACGTCGACTATCGGTAAGCAACACGAACTGCTCGAACGTGCTGTCGCCAGCATGATGCAAACGCGGCAGCTCTAACTCGTTTCAGTTACCCAGATGTTCAGCATTTGCTTTCAGAAGCACGGCGGGCGCCGCACTCATCGCGCTCGATCGAATTAAATCGGAGAATCTGCTGCCGAACGTCGACATCAAGTGAGCACCTAACGCACTTTTATGTAGATGTACGAGAAAGGTGCGTTGCAGATTCGTCATCGACTTCGACGACTGCACGGAATCGCTGGCTTCTGGTCTAGGAACGCAGATGATCACGAACGACAACGTGACGGCGATCATCGGACCGAACTGCAATCTGCGTAAGGCGCTCGACTTTCGAGAACGATTATGTTCTTCTATTACCTAATTTGCAATTATCTCATTTCAGCGTCGATTTCGTTCGGCACGATTGCGACGTTCAACAACGTGCCGTACTTCCCGTGGGGACTGGCCACCTCAAGTACTCTCGATGATCAGATTCGCTTCTCGACTGTGGTCACGCTCAATGCCGGGTCGTACGCGTACGTCTCTGCCCTCCATATTTTCAAATTTCTCCTCCATCGGTAGTTAGCGCAAATGCGGTAAGGAGGGAAAGAAGGGACGGCGCAATTCC
>LS575343.1:94586-210716 GCA_900490775.1 Pristionchus maxplancki
GGTTTTGAATAAAAAAATGCGCTTGGCAGATGAAAATTTAAAAGTAATTCGATTTCAAAAACCCCGAAAAGCTGAAAAAAGCGAGCTTGCGCTCTTTCGACGAGACACGAAACAAGTTTTCCCAAAAGTTATCCTCTTGAAAAAATGTACGCAGGGGTAAAAAAGGACGGCGAACAAAATGAAAAAGTTTAATTTGCACGGGCCGACAAAAAAATTTTCATGGTGGAAAAAATAAAACTGTCGACCGCAATAATTTTTTTCACAGAAGAGTTAGCCTTTCACTTCCAACACAAAAAATGTTTGTCTCTTCGAGATCTACAAGATGATATATAATTTGTAGGGGTTTGGAGCGCCCCTCGCGAAATTGCATTTACCCCATGGCAGAGTGGAGTGTGCCACAGGGTATTGGGGGTTGGAGATACGGCTTCCTGAGGTCGATTTTCGAACTCTACGTCAAAAAGTACCCCTTGGGTCATTTTTTAAGCATAGGTTAAAAAATCGTTGTACGGCCCTATCTAAATTCTCTCAGATAGTCTCTGTTAAGAATCTAATCAAGTTTTTGAATCGATGCCCAATGACACTCATTAAAAAAGCAGTCTTTTGTTACCTAGCTACTCCCCTCTTCTCAGTTCCAAAAAGGGTTTTTTTCACCCCACTTTTCTTCGTGCCATTATGTCCTCCCTCCGCTCGAGAGGAGCCTATGCTCCTACTGCTAGCTGTGATTACTTTTCCGATCGCGGCACGCTCATCAAACTTATCTCATCATTTCACTCACTCTCTCATTTACTAGAGTCGCGATTTTCAGGCTTTCGCAGTTTGCTTCGTCTCTCAAGATGAAACGATTCCTCGCGATGGACTGCGAGTCTTCCAGTCTCCCTCACTCGCTCGGTGCAAGTTGTCCTGCATTCGCGACTCAACGGTTGGCTTTTTTTGGAATTTTCTTATTAATTGTTCGTAGTGTCAACGCTTCGCCTACAACGCCACACGCAGACTGTGCGTCTTTCATGGAGATCCTGTCACTACATGCCGTCGAACTGTCACTCCATACACTCGTCTTGTGAAGACTCAAGATGGATACCCTGGTGTGTTTCGCTGGCTCGTCCTGTCCAGAATGATAAAAAAAGTGTCGCCATCACTTCATTTGACTTTCTTACTCAATCGTTTGTTGAGAAATTATGTGGAATGATGAGACTATTCGCATTCCGCGTCACGCATTCCCTATCCGGCCACAATGGCATAATCATTGCAGACGATGATCCCTTTTCTAGAACCAACTCCGTCCAGCATCGTATCTAACTACGTCACTGATCCGTGTCTGCAGTCGGCCGTTTACTCACCCGAGTACACGTCCACCGACCAGGTTTGTACTGTTTTACAGGTCGCCAAGAGACGTGAAGAGGGAAGGTTCTTCCTGCTTGAGGCCTATTCCCAAGCTGAGTTCTTGATTTTTTGGGTGTAAAACACCACACTGAAAATGCCAGTTCCATCTCTCAAAATGGCACCCAGCCCTTTCTTCTTGTCCTTTAATTTTATGGATCGGCAGCATCAAAAATAAACTTTGCGGTAGTTCGTCTTATTCTAACGACCAAGTTATTTGAGCAGAACACATAAACGAGGGAAGGGTCTGGGGAAAGGCGGGGCAGGGAAGAGTAAAGGAAGAGAGAATGACAGATCAGCGCTTCATTCTGTTCCTTCACCCCTGTGCCATCTTCGAATAGTTAGGTCCAGAACTTCGAGACTGACACGATCGACCAAAGATTTCTGCACAATGGACAATGCGTCATACGCCCTCTGATAGTGAAGTGCACAGCCCATCCCTATCACTGTCTTGCAAGTTTGATTGTCAGAAGACGCAACGTTCTCAAGAGATCAGTCGATCAGAGTGCCTGGGTTTTTTTCACTTCTCGTCCGTTAGTTCTACAAAGTCCACTTCCATTCACGGGCCATCTGTTACTCTGTTCTCACCCCTTTTTGCGCAAGAATGTGTGTGACTCGCCCCGTTATTTCTCAATGGCTTGTGTTAACGTTTTTTCGCATTTTGTGAGTAAGGAAGAAAGAATCTGTACACAACAAGGGCTACGTTTCTCTAGTCGGTGTTTCTCTAGTCCTTTCTCTAGCTATACTTTTCTCTAGTCGGTAGCATTCGCTAGTGATAACGCCCAAATCTGAGCGCTATGACAGATAGCTTCGCTATCGCTCTCTCCATTTCGCACGCTCTCTCGTCGTTCAGACAGCTCAGATCGGGACATCCTTCTTATCTTCGGGGGGCCACGCCGCACTGACTAATCGTGGAAACGTCGAGTCATCAGCTCGAATTGCCTCCTCCCTATAGCTGGTCACTATCACTTAGCTTTGATTGCTCGCATAGCATGACTATTGTCTTTTTGAGGCGCGCCCCTATTTCTCCGCTTCTTGACGCATTTTCAGCGCAAATTATCATTCTAATGCGCTGACGGGCTGCTTTGCGCCGCTCATTTGCGCCTCTTTATAAGCGTTCCGCGCCGCTTTTTGTGTTCTCTCAAAGGACATGGCGTTCTCGCCTAAAACGGCGAAAGGAGTCATCCCAGATATTTCGCCATTTACCCATCCTGATACGTGAACGTTTCCTCCTCGCGTTTTATCGTGTTTGCTCCCTTTGTCATAGTTCGACTAGGGTTGACAGGACTCCTCATTTCTCCTTCTCTTCCTCTTTTTCCTTGCTATGTTCGGCCCGGCATTGACCTTTCCTTTCAGACGACGGATGGTTGCTGGCAGCAGTCACTTTGCTGCGGCCGGGATCGACAGTGAGCAGCATTTTCGAAATTAATTCAATTTACAAGCTCTCAATAATTCCAGAAAGCATGCAGTCTCTACACAAAAAAAGTCCAACTTTTTCGAAATTTCGTAGTACTTTTTCGACCGAAAATGAGCAAAATAGTTTCGAAATCAGTATAATTTACCCTCCAGCCTGCTTCCCGCCGATCGCCCAGACACCCGTCGAGCTCATCAAGGGCAATGAAGGATGGAACCAGCTGGCGACCGATTTCATCAACGGAGTGACGAGCGGACTGTCGAACGAGTTGATTGAGGTGATTATTATGAATTTTTGATCTAGAACGGTGTTTTCGCGTGCTTTCGAAAAAAATCATTATTTATCATCTGATTGTGAGCAATTTTTCCTTGAGGAAGAACGGGAGAAAAGAACATGAAATTAAATTCCAGGAAATCGGCAACCTCATCTTCGGAAAGGGCGGTGACGCTTCGAAAGTCGCCACGGATCTGTTCAACTCGCAGGTGAGAAGCTCCTTCTTTATGCTTTGTTTCTACTCGATAAGCTCCACAGAATACAGTGTGTATCTATGGTGCATTCATTGAACCGAGCTGATTCCGGATGGCGAGATCGCTCTCGTCTGAAGTTATAGACATCAAATGGCCCATAAACACTAGCAAGCTCTCCATGATTCTGTTTCCCTGGCCTCTAGTTTGCCCGCTAACAACTGCACCGAACGATCGCCTTTCTCAGTTTGCAATGCTCTCTCATCGGCCAGAAAGAACTAGAGATCAGGCAAAATGCGGAGAGTCAGACCAAAGCTGCCACACCCCCTTATCATTGCGTCGTCCCCACTCTTTCTCATGCTCAAAGATAGGGAGGAACAATACTTGTCACTGCTCTCTCGTCGGTCAGAGTGACGAGGGAGCATGGGGAATCGAGAGAGACAGAGACGCCGTCGAGTTGTGAGACAGAACGATCTACAATGGCATCGTAAACGTGGACATGTCATCGCGAGAAAGAACGACGATTCATTGGTTTTTCATGGCTCGAAGATGATTCAGCGGCGCCCAAAGTTGCGCATTCTTTTAGTGCCGGGCCGGCTTTTTGCGTCGGTTGAGGGATCGGCGCAAACGTGTACGATTGAGCAAGGGATTGTCAATTTTTGTGCATTTTTCACTAGTAGCATTTGCAAGTCTCAATGATGGGATGATCAAAATGATTCAGAAAAATCACGCAGCAAATGAGATGACAGATGCAATCGTGCAACGTCAGCGTCGAGAGAGCGTGCAAAATGAAGAGACAATAGACTCCGATTCATCGTCATCGTCGAGACATTTCAGACGCCCATCGTCATCTTCATCGCCGTCGGCATCGCCTTCTCCGCTCTCACATTCATCGGCGCGGTGGTTACACTCATCTGGGCCTGCACTTGCCGGTGGAATAGCAAGGGAGTGAGTGTCCCTTCTTTCTGAATCACCTATAACCGCTATGAGAGAAATAATGTCGTGCTTATGGCACATTCGAGCACTAGGTAGAAGGTGATTTCAATAGACACTGATGACACTGATCTAACTAGGCTTGCACTTGCAGGTGGAAGAGCAAGGGGGTGAGTGTATTTGCTGTAGTAGAGGGTCGCTCACTTGTGTTTCTGAGAGTTTACGCAAAATGTCAGGTGAAAATGGTAGTGTCAACACTGATCTAGGCATGCACCTGCAGAGCAAGGGGGTGAGACAGATCAGCACAAGGAATAAGTAGATTTTCGGATGGAGTAACAAAAAAAGGATAATTGCGCTTTACAGATCAAATCGCAGTGCATAAATATCACCGGCATCATCCTTGCGTTTATTTCGTTCGGATTCGTTGTTTCAGGTATGCAACTTCCAGTTTCTTCCGCTACCAATAATAGCAATGAATCTCGATACCCTAGAGAACAGAATGGCATAAAAACTGATAATTCGAAACGCGCGATCGATAATTCCGGGTTCCTAAGGGGGTCCGAGATCCGAAATCAGACGATAATTCACAGTTCAGGCATCACCCTCTACTGCCTGTCCGTCGACAGCTTCGTCGACGGCGTGCTCAAGGCGCCCGAGCAGCTCACTACCATCGGTGGCAGTGAGTCCAACTTATCCCCACAATCACAACCACACCATTTTGATCCCAGACTAACCTAGTGCACATGTCTGGCAAGAAGTGGGGGACATTGCACTCCAAAATATAAGTAAATGCGTTGAGACGTGAACACGTTCACTACGGGGGCGGCCAGTCAGATCAGCTGCTCGGTCAACAATGGATTCGGCCAGATTAGCACCGAGGTGGAAAAGCTGCCGGATGAGGTGCGTCGGCTCTCTTTGATCTTTGGAAAATGGTGAATGTGGTAGCGAACTCCGACGTCAAACAAGAGTAGAATTGCAGATCGTCGACCTGTTCAACACTGCTCCGGGCGTCATTGATGTTCTCAGTGTAAGCTGCTGGTTTATTGATTCGAAACAGCGAATCGGCACAAGTTTTTTCTTGGAAGTGTATGTCTATTTTCCAGCCCGACTACACCGCACTCGGCAAGACTTTCAGTGACAATAAGAAGGCGGTGGATGACATCGTCGCAGGACTCACTACGGCGTACAATGTGAGCACTCGCAAACCATTTCCCCCTTTTCTAGACCTTATCATTGCGCTGCAGCATTGCAGGATTGCTACAACCCTCTCGATCTCATGCTCAGAGAAAGGGATCGTTCATTTCAGAATCCCCAGATCGCGGCGAATGCAAATGCAAAAGCAGCAGTCAAGACAGCACTCGACGCGTACACCGCATTCGACGCCCTCCTACTGCCCGCCACGCCCAACAACATTCCGACGGTGCGTTTCGTTGCGTTTACTGATTTCTTGGTCCTTTGAAGACTTCGCTACAATCGATGAAAATTGAGCTCCCAACAGCATCATGAGGGAATAAAGAAATAGTGTGGACCTATTCAGACGCTGACCACGCTGGGAGGACAGGTGAAGGACTTCCAGACGAAGGTGGACAAGCTGATCAAGGACAATGTGGGCTCATCGTTTTTCTTTTCATGCAGTCTTGCCGGTCTAGTAGTGTGCAGCAGAGTATAGTCACATGCCCTCATGTGCCTGTAGATCTAGACGCAAAGCTTGAGAATCGAACTCAACTCGTCCATTAAAAAATTGTGCTGTTCAGGCCGACCCTATCGCCCAGTCGGCGACCAAGTCGATCACCGACATGCTTGCCGCCGTGAACGTGAGTGTTGCTAATTCGTTTCCATGTCGTGTCTAACGTGAGATTTTTTTAATTTTGCAGAGGTGCGCGTGACTTTTCACATAAACTTTTCAATTTATTCGCACTCTTTCACCATCTTGACTAGTGAAAAAGGGGCGAGGACGATTACTCGCAGGGCGCCGTCGACAACATCAACCACACGATCGACGACTTAGTCAACGTCGTCAACAACGTCGTCGACTTCTTCAACCAAATCGAGACGAACCTCAACGAGCATGTGAGTGATCGTCTACTTTCTCCCGCAGCCTCAGATATGGTAGTGCATAGCAGTAGCGACTTGACACTCGGCTTACGGAATTGGATTTGAGTGATAATTGGATTTGAATGATTTGGATTTGAATGATTTGGATTTGAATGATAATTGGATTTGAATGATAATTGGATTTGTATGATGATGTCATTCAGGACGAAGTGACAGGCTGGATCACGGCCGGCTTCAAGACCGTCGTCACGGCGCCCTCCGTCCTCGCCCTCTTCGCCGCCTTCGTTGCCTTCGTGGCTGGATCGTTTCTGGCCTTCAAGAGGAAGGTCAGCTGAGATATTTTATTTCTATTCAAACGACAGCGTGGCAGCAAAATGATGCGACATTTGCTCTCACTCCTTACTTTTTTACAGACCGTTGATTAATGCAGTTACTTTCTGACAGAACTGTCCAATTTGCAGTCACTCCCTTCGAAGGGCTGCTGCTCCGCCTCCTGCACACTCATCGTCTTCAGTATCCTCACGCTGGCCATCACCTTCATCGTCATGTTGAGCGCGTCGTGAGTTCACATCAGTCAATCTCCGTCCCATTTATAGCTTCATTGACGCAAAATTCGAAAATGTCTGGCAGATTCGTGATGACGCTCGGCTACGGCACGCAGCTCGTCTGCCAGCCCTTCTTCTACGATGATAAACTGCAGGTGTGCTGAGATTCCTTGAACTTCCAAACGGAGCAGAAACGCCAATAGGCACCTTGTGGAGTGAATGAATGCCATGATTGACCACTCAAAACGAGAGTGAAATGGAGTGAGTAAAAACGTTCTTTGAAGGCCCTCACCGCCGTCGACAACATCATCGGCGACGACATCCCGCCCATTCCGTCGATGACGCCCGGCAAGACCGTCACGCTCAAGTTCAGGTACGATTACGAAATTGTGGCGCCGTCTAGCGCGTTCTTCACCAAATGTGTATGTGTCTGAGCCGTCGATAAGTCGGGCGCAATGTTATCCTGACTACATAGACACTACATAGAGCCACAGGCTAGGGTAGGGAAAGAAGATGGGTCAGACACGATCTGAACCCGATCTACTAAAGATTTGCGCATTCTGAGCGGAATATGGAATATTATTATCAACTCGAGAATGTTGCAGTGAGGTGATGATCTCGTGCAAGGACACGAACACGTTCATGCAAGCTGTCAAGGGAGATGAGATCATCGACGTGACTATCATCACCAACGCGATTGACGTGAAGAGTCTGACGGATCAGGTACGCACTCTCTCATTTCGCCATGCACTCTCGTAGGTTAGAGAAGCGAGAGAGCATGCAAAAATAAGAGAGCGAGATCATTCCCCCTCGATTTTGTATTATCTCTCGTCGATCAGCGGATAATAGAGTTGAATGGAGAATCGAGAGTGTAAATGCATGCAATTCCAGCTCGACGCAGCCATTGACACGGCACCAATCGATCCACTCAACATCGATTTCACCGGACTGACGGTGAGCGAACAAAGAAATAGTCAAGCGATTACCGCCTTCTCTCTCTTGATCTGATTCTGAAATAGTGTATGATGATCAATTCTTTCAGACTGCGCTCGGCATCAATCTCGTGCCCGATCTATCTGCAGCTCAGCCGGTATGTAAATTCGACGATTTAGTGATAGCCTGACTGATAATGAAAGGCGAAAGAAAGTCAGAATTACCTGTAGTGGAACAGCGTGGTGCTCGTATCCGATAGGGCGAGAGAGTGTGTGAAATGGGGAGAGTCATTACTCCTACACTTTCAGTTCGACTCCGCCGATATCGACGCCGTCACCGCGCAGATGCAGGCGTTGAAGGCGGCACTGCAGCCGACGATTGATACGTGTAACAAGGCCGCCGCCAGTGCCCAGGTTTGTCGAGTTGAAGGCTACCGGTAAGCCCGTTTCAAAAGCCCGATCCCATCTTTGTGTTGTAAACGTCAATAATGATTATGTTGAGCGGAAAAAACGAAGAATAGTGCCGATTCAGGAGTTCAACGACCCTAAGAACACGAAAAACGTGCTCAAGTCAACGTCGAACACGTTCATCCAGTCCCTCTCTACTGAGTTGATCAACACGGCCAATCAGTTCTCGGTAATTCTTCTTCTCCGATTCCTTTAGAAATATACTTTTTTGTCTTTTTCTTGCTCTGGTATCCGTATCTCCACTGCATAAATTAAACAGAGCTAAAAAGAAAAAAAGAATGCGCACAATTGCTCTTAGTTGTAGAAAATATGAAAATATGACTAGAGGTATAACCATTGCTATTTCAGACCGACCTCATGTCGAAGACTGCCCCGTGCACGCCCGTCTATCAGTCGTACGAGGACGTCGGACATCTGGGCTGCGAGCAGATGGGCGGAGGAGTACAGGGCATGTGGGCAGGAGCCGGTGAGATACTCTCCTCGTTTCACACGCTCTCTCGCCAGTCTGACCTCTGAAACTGATGTGAAATTGAAGAAAACAGGCAATAAAATGTAGCAAAAGTTTGCGACCACGGTAGGGATCGAACCTACAATCTTCTGCTCCGTAGGCAGACGCGTTATCCATTGCGCCACGCGGCCATGTCTCTCGATCGGCAGAATCAAGTAGTTGTCAATCACTTTTCGCGTTCATCTCTGAATACGGAGCGCATAGGAATGATCACTACTCATTTCTCTATTATTTCAAGAGTGTGAGATACCTGATTTTTTAAAATTCATTTCGAAATCTCAGGTCTCGCCGCTCTCTTCTTCGTGCCCACTGTGATCGCCGTTTTGTTCGTGGCGAGCGCGTTGAGGGGAGGAAAGACGACGGTAAGTGAAACATGAACTGGCTTTATTGTCCATTATTAATAGGAAAAGACTCGGGAACGAAATAATGGAGTAAAACGAAAGTATTCTTTGCAGAAAGTGAATCTACCTGACGACGAGAACCCCTACATCTCCGCATTCAACTCTGCGCCCATGGTCTCGCGTGAGTTGCGATTCGTCTTTTGCGTATTCTACTGCCGAATTGAGTGGATTTGAGTGGAATTTATTCTATGCCTCCTTGCAGCCGACATGGACCAGCCGCCTCCTTGGGCATCAGAGGCCAAGCAGTCTTCGCCATGGGAGTCAGAGACAGCAAAGCCTGTCCCCGCAGCTGCAACGTATTACAGTGAGGCCGTGAAAGCAATCGCGTGAGCATTTTCAAATTCTACTCTTTACTTCAAAGGGTTTTCACACAAGCTAATAACGCGTCGAAATATCACACTCTTGCATTGCAGACCAGCTGAGGACGACGACTCTGAATCAGAATGCTCCATGCGTCTATAACTACGGATTTTGTTATCATAATTATTGTTAATATTCGAAAATTCATAATCATAAACATGTTATCATTCTTGTATTCACTTGCGATTCACAGCGTAACATTATGGTTCTACGCTATTTATGCATCATTACATAAGAAGAAAGAAGAAGGAAGGAGAGCAGATCAACCACTCTTCGACCATGTCATGTTGTACTGCGAGGTCAGCATCACCGTCTGCAAAGAGAAGGATGATCTCTCATTCCGCCCTGCTCTCTCGTCGGCGAGAGAAACGAGAGGGCATAGGAAAGAGAGAGAGAGTCAGACAATTTGATCTCACATTGAGAGGATTCATCGCACAGTTCCACGTTGCCGGCGTGGATGCCGCCTTTGCTGCGTTGATCATCTAGAATTAATTTCTCCCTATCATCTTCTGTTTTCGCACTAGGGATGGCTTGACTCTCTTCATTCTGCACGCTCTCTCGCCTCTCTGTCCGGTGAGAGAGTACGCGAAATGAAGCGACGATTACTTGAGAAGCCATCTCTACTATCCACTCGACAGACAGCAGACTTCTACATGCTTTTCGGGAATTTTTTTTTGCTTTTCTTTTTCTGCCCCGCAACCCTCCAAGGAAGAGTGCTGAGTGCAACTGCGATGAATTGATGGGAGAGAGGACCGGACCGAGGATAGACCGTACCTTCTGCACGAGGTCCTTCGTCAGGGCCGCAGTGGCGATGGTGTACGCCTGCGTCGTCTTCTCTGCGGTCGCCTTACCCGCTAGAGTCATGTTCTTCATCTTGTTCGCGATCTGCAAGATTCTCCCTCTCATTCTGACTTTATTTCCTTTTCTCTGAATGCTTCCAACCACGTGACCACTTCCTAGTACGGGAGCAGCCAAACGCAGCGTTGAGAGTAGTGGATATTCAGTGATTTTCTCAAATTCCGCCCTTTTGCAGTGGTCATGGGGCACCAGAGTGTTCTTCTCATCGCTCACCGTCGTGTACGGCGCGGTGAGAATCTTCTTGAATGCAGCGGAGAGCACGCTCACCGCCTCGCTCAGGGAGGATCCGGCGTTCTGAACAATGTAATATAGATTACTGTTGGTAAATCGCTGTTTGCACATTTTCGCAATCGTTTAGCCTAGGTATTTGGTTGCTGGACAATTTGTTCGACTTCGCTAGTCATGTCTGAGATTGAAACAGTCCATTATTTCGAATATTATCTCCGATATTCATGATTAGATTTCGAAATATGGAATCTTACATCAAGACAACTGGAGAAGGTGGTGAGCATGCCCATTGCTGATAGATACTTGGTGGAGGGAACGAGAGAAAGGGCATTGTTCATGATTCCATCTGTGATCTGTTCCCAGGTCGATTGATTGACGAGATAGTTGCACACGAGATCAGTTGCCTGGAAGGGACTATTTCGAAATTATTAATCGGATTATCGCTCGGTTAGAGAAGCGAGAGTGTATGGAAAAGTGAGAAAGTCAGGTGATTCCATGATTCCTGTATTCACCTTGGGTTCATTCGCTCCCAGATAAGTTGTGATGAGTGTCGTGACTTTCTTGTCGAAGTTGGCCTTCTGAGCGCAGGCAATTGCGGCGAGAAGAACGAACAGAAGAAGGGAACGCATCGGAAGAAAAGAAGATGGAATCCATTGATCACGATCTGCCTCTTTTTATACCCGACGCCAAATCCGTGTAATTGGTTCAATATTAGAGTGCGAAGTGTGGATAAACGTCTCTTCATTTTGCGCACTCTCTCGCCCGGTCGACCGGTGAGAGAGTGAGCGGAATGAAGATACGATTACTCGTATTTCGCACTCTATTCAATATGGTCGGGTCGAATCGGGTGCTCTAGTGGAGGATGGACACAGCTACGAAGAGAGGGAAGAGGAGGAGGAGAAAGGGGAGGTGAGAGAGGCGTTCGTCCGTGATCTCTCTAGTTGGCACGATGAACAAAGTAGCTAGACGTAAAAAATAATTGAACAGAGGATCGCACGGTTTAAACGGATGGAATGTTGGAATTGATGTTTAGATTGTATTCTCTTCGAAATAGTGTTGTTTCACATCCAATGTACACTCACTAGTGCAATAAAAATAAATATATTTATATGGTCAACAATCTTTGATTTCACAATCACACTGCACAAGCGCACCGGTACCACAAACAAAGACGATTAGACAACGGAGTAACAGGGGAACTTCAATACTCGTATTCCTCTTTCACTTCTTCCTTGATTTCCTCCTTGATCTCCATCGTCAGCGTCGGGGCTGCATCAGATGTCGCCAGAGGAGCGACGACCTCGAGCAAGGCGGGGTCCAGCAAGGAAGGTTTGACGTCCTGGTAGTCCTGCAATAGATGAAGATCATAATTGGGCGACATCATTCTCCCAGCCGAGGTTGATACTACGTGTGCTCTCTCAGAGGAGTGAAGAGAGAAGTGTGATTGAAAATAATTACGAAACAAAAAAGGATGCAAAAGATTACGACCACGGTAGGGATCGAACCTACAATCTTCTGCTCCGTAGGCAGACGCGTTATCCATTGCGCCACGCGGCCATATCACTAGGGCGACAGAACCCGGGTTTTACTGCATCGTGTGCTTACCTCGCTGTACTCTGGCTCTTCCTCCTTGATCTTATCGGTGTAGGCGAGTCTGCTAGGCACCGCTACCTCTTCGCCCAATTCCTCCTCCTTCAGCACGACCATGGATCCATCGGAACTGAGCGGATCCACGGACCCATCTGAACCGAAGTGGCCCTGGTCGATGGGCAGAGAGGGCTTCTCGTCCGGTAAAGAGTACTGAAATGAAATCTCTACGGTCTGGTACAATCGATGATCTAGTTACCTCATGGAAGTCCTGCTCCTCTTGCTTGACGGCAGGACTTGGCCTTATCGAGTTGAGTGCAACTGAAAGTGGATTATTGTAGAAAATCTTCCTGTGTAGTCAGCACATTTTGTTAAAAATTGTACAACAATCTCACCTTGCGGTTCTCTCCTGATCTCAAAAAGAGGTTTCGACATTGAGAGAAGAGAGGGCTGCATGTAGTTGCTCTTCAGTATCGCTTGGGCTGGAATGGGGAGTATTTAGAAGCAAATGGATACCTTTTTGTGTATGGTTTCAATGAATTTTTGCTGCAATTGAGGCCGGCAGTAACAAAATTTAGCTCAAATCATTCACCAATCATGGCATCATCCTCCTCGTCCTCCTCCACATCCTGCTTGCTCCACCAGTACCCGCCCTTCCGCTTCGTATTGTAGCGAGCGGAGCGGCCAATCGAGTGGGCTGCTGAAACAGGATCATGAGGTTAAGGAACCCAACGATTCATTCTGTACTACCTTTGATAGCCTCATTATCCTGCCCTTTCTTGCTCGCTTTACCACTGGATTTACGGGCAGCAGGCTTGGCGTTGGCTCTGGAATACTATTCATGATTCAAGATTGATTTAAATTGAAGAGTACATAATATTAGTGAAAAATGAACCTCTTCCTGCTTGGTTGTGGCGCTGTTGCTGCCTGTACAACTGAAGTGCTGGCGGAAGGCCCATTCTCGGTCGTCTTTCGCGGCTTTCTCAGCGGAATCACCGTGACGTGTGACGACATCTGAGAAAAATAAGAATAATCATTAAAAGGGGAAACATGAAGCCAGAAATGATGAAGAGCAGTTATTTTATGGAGTAGAACAGATACCAACAGGCGTAGGCATTGGCGAAGTTCCTAGTTTTTATGTTATTCGACTATTCGGCAGATCGGAAGTTCCGAAATTATCATTACAGCGGAGAGAGACAAGCCATACCAGCGGGTAAAATAAAGCACCCCTTCAGTTTGCGATTGGTTGTAGTTTGTATGCACGGCCGGTTCTTTTTCGCGGATACAACGGAGAGTATGGAAGAGAGAAAGAGGGAGGAAAAAGCCAACTCTTCACTTTACGGGAACTGCTCGCTTTATACTACGAACTGTCTGCAATTTACCAAATAATCTGTCTCCTTTGCTCGCACGTCGCAGTTTATTCACCATTGATCTTATTTCGCTGTTTCAGTTGTCTACTTCAACTCGGTCGGCAATTTCAATGGTCCTTGTACAACATCTACTATGTAATGACTAGTCCACTCGATTTGGATTTCTTCTTGTGGAAGTAGATTGTACGATTGTTTGCCACGACGACGTGAGGATGTATCTATGAAAATGCCTATGTTTCCTCTTTTCAGTTGGATGATTCCAATCATCAGGTCTTGAAGTTAGAAGAGTGCAGGATTAGTTGATTCACATCGGCGCACGTTGAGAATGAGAAGAATATGTTCGACTGTTTTGTAAAAAGCACGTAAACTCATCCAATTGTGTAATAAATAAATCATATTTACGCTAATGACATCTTTGTTTCAAGCACTGTAAAAGCACCGGCTGAGCCTAGCAAAAATTCCGGATAGGAACGGGAGAGGAGAAAGGAGACATGATCTGCTCTTTCCAATTGCGATTGAACGGTGAGCAAGCAAGACGCGATTGGAGAGAGACAGGCAAAAAGTGATGGAAAAGGATATAAAAGAGGGAGAAAGGAGGACACTCTTCACTATACATATAGCGCTTGCGTGTCGCTCCTTTTCATTCTTTTAGTTTTGTTTCTCTTGAATAATCGTATTCATTTGATGCGATTGTAGCTTCTTGTTTCAGTTGCCTACCTCAACTCGGCTGGCCATGTGAACGGTACACGTCAACATCCATGACTCAATTCATCTCTAATCTATCCCACAAGACGAGGATTTCACCTAGATGACAAGAATGATGTTCCAATGGAATGAATCTAACTACATAGAGTACTTTCTCAACTTCATCACGAGGTGAGAATATATCCTGGAAAAAAATCATATTTTTTTCTATATTGCAGTTGGAAAGTTACTATTGGCTAGTCCTACTGTCAGAAGAGCGCAGAATTCAATTATTATCCTTGATACTCGTCAAGAAGAACATTTTTGCCAGACCGCTATGCAAAAAACATGTGGATACACTCGATTGTGGAATAAATGTTAAATATTTGCGAACTCTAGCACAAAATCATCGAATATGGCTCGGAAGCGGGACTGTTTCCAATTGCCCGATAATGGCGTAAAAGCAAATTTCCAATCGCTTCACAATGGGCAGCTGTGGGCATGTGGGAAGAGAGGAGAGACGGCGGAAGGATAGTGAAAAAGAGTCATAGAGAATCAACGAGATGCGATTTGTATAATGCACAGCATGACAGAGACGCCATTTAAAAATAGCAGAGGAAAAAGGGGATAAAAAAGCAGTAAATATCATCAAACGTCAAGCATCTATCAATTTCATCATTTAGCCATCTTCGATATTCATGTACACAGTTTATCCACGAAATTCAGAGACAAAACAACGAAAACAAGCAAAAATCAATAACAGTCTACTCCTCTAACCTCTCTACTGAGATCGACACGGGGGCCATCAACCAATCAATCGATAATCGATAATCAATGATCAGTCAATCAATCGATAATCTCCTCCTTACTTCGGGTACTCCCTATGCGTGTAGCCGGCGTGCATCAGATTATGCATCTTCGCCGCCTGCGGGAGGCCGCTCAACTGCGCCTGCAATCGATTCGTTACAGTAATCCACGATCTACCGCCACCTACAGTACCCTCAGCCCCCGAATCGCCAACTGAACTAGTCTACCGTTACCTACAGTAACCTTAAGAATCGAATCGACAACTGAACTACCGTATCTTTCATCTACCGTACCTTGGTGAGGGTGAACTGCTGCTTGGGCGGCGCGGGCTCGGGCGGCGTGTCGAGCACGCGGACGGGCGGGAGAGCGCGCACCTGACGGTGATTATCGATTTAATGATCAGCTACCGTAGTAATGATTATCGATTTTTAGCTACCGTATAATTTGATCTAGGCACTCGAGACCTACCTTTCTGCCGAAGTAGCCGTCCTTCTTGTGGAAGAGCCCGCTGCTCATCTTGTAGCCGAATCTACAGCGAGAAAAATATTGTAGCATCACCGTGAGATTAGGGGTTCACGATCAGATTATTGCAGTGGCACAAATGATCAGGGCAATGTGATCCTCAATGCAGTTGATAAAAAATTGAGTTTCTAAATCGTCAAGAAAACCCCAATTCAAGTTTCACTCTATCTAGTTATCTTGCCTACTTTTCTAACCTCGTTACTTACACGCGATGCAGTATTCTACCGTGTCCCTAACCTACCGTAACCACACCAACAGTGCCATAATTATCCAACAGTACCCTAAGCTACCGTACCCTCCCCTCCCTTACCTGCGGTGCATCTGCGCCGATCCGAAGATCTTGCCCACGATGTCCACCGTAAACCCATAACGTACCCACTATCTCCGTCGCACTAACATTAGCCCACTTATACCGTAACCATATCGTAGCTGCTATATCCACAGCATCCTACAGTACCGCTAACTCGACCGTACCTGCGGTGCATCTGCGCCGATCCGAAGATCTTGCCCTCGATGTCGGCGTGCGACAGGCGGCCTACCGTCGCCATGCACTCGCGATGCAGCGAGAACTCATGCTTGTGCGGGAGCTGAGGAGGGCATTATTATTGATGAGTGAAGCACGGAATCACCATCACATCACCATCACAATCGTAATGTAAAGGGAGAATATTGCAAACGACGAGACTCACGAGACGAATCGAGATTCATACACCGTAAACCGTGCCCCATAAGACTACCGTATGACAGCAAAGCATGCTGCAGCTACCGTGCATTTTCTACCGTACCTTGACGACGACGAAGTCTCCCTGGTGGCGCACGATGGTGGCCGCCGTGCCCGCCTTCACCACGAAGACTTCCGAGTCGGCCGTCGGGTAGCGCTCCACGCTGCGAAGGAGAAATAGTGAATTTAGTATTACAAGAGAATGCCTTTATGCCAGCTCAGAAATATTTACATCATTCAGGTATATTTGAAATTTATTCCAGAGTGTAATTTTTTTATCTTGCTATGGAAACAGGATCACATGCTTTGCTCAATAATGTGTCATCCGTGAACCAAAAATAAATAAAAACTATAACCCACCAATTTTAAACATTCTCTGATTTTTGACATGCTCTAGGAATCCCCTTTCAATTCCAATCGCATCTCTGCTCACCAATTGACCATCGTGCCGGGCGCCAGACTGCCTAGCGGGTACGCGTTGCCCTCGATGCCGATCAGCGGGTTCTCCGTCAGGTGCCCGCTCGTGGTGATGATCTGGCCGGCTTGCATGCCCTCAGTGGCGAGCAGCCAGCTGGAAGAGAGAGAGAGATTGGCTTTGAGACGTTGGAAGGCAATCACAGACAGAGGAGCATGAGTTTTACTGACTTGCAGCGGTGCAAAAATTAGAAAGTAAGAGGAAATAGAGAGATTGGCTGACCGCTTGCCCTTCTCTCCGGCGACCAGCGCGATGTGCGCGGAGCGATTCGGGTCACGGCGCACCTGGAAAGCAATTGATAGAAGAAATGAGAAAGATTTACCTTAAAAATCTCATTCGCACACCCGCATCATTAGCGCAACAAAAATATGTCAAAATTGGAGAAACAAGCTGTACTCAATGAGAATCGCGAAGATGGTTGCAATAAAATACTTTTTTTCAATCAAACCAGAAATGGTAAGGAAAATCCATCTCTCAGAAAATTTTACTCACCTCTAGTACCCTCTCATCGTACGTGGCGCCCTCCTCGGTCGGCCCCCTTCGATGGAAGTCGACCATGAAGTAGTCGAACTTGACGCCGCCGCCGATGTGCTGGTTCACCTTGCGGCCCGTGTCCGGATCGCGACCGCCGAGCCTGCAATAGGGCTCATGCTTTACGTTCAAAAATATATAAATAGTGACGACTGCCACATGCCAATGTTCGGTTTCGCATAGTCGGTATATTGCTCAGGTTTCAGTTCAGCTGGTGTCGACCCATACTCTACTGTGTAGACTAGTAGAGTATGTGCAGGCATCGAAAATCGCCAATAATTTTTTAGGTGATAACAACATTGTGGCTTCCTGTTTCACGAAGTCCACATATTCCGAAAGATCCTGAGGACTTGGTGTCGACCCACACTCTGCTTTGTAAAATAGTAGAGTACGCGTCGGCATCGAAATAGGCAGTAAAAATTTAGATAACAACAAACTTGGCACATTCACGCCACTCATTGTCCACATATTTCGAAAGCTTCCCTAGTGTCGATGCCGATTCACACTCTACTTCGCTAGTAGAATGTGACTCGGCATCCAAATTTGCGCGCGAATATATTCCTAGTTTTTGTTTTTGTTTCACATATCCATCATATTTCCAGTGTGACTACTCTTTTAGAATGTGACTCGGCATCCAAATTTGCGCGCGAATATATTCCTAGTTTTTGTTTTTTGTTTCACATATCCATCATATTTCCAGTGTGACTACTCTTTTGATTAACGCGTACATTCTCATCATACATGCCCCGCAGACTCTTATCAATACCCAAAGTAACACGCAACGCGCAAGATTGGTTATTATCCCTCCGACGTCTAAATATAGACTGACTGATTCAAGGTTGGATAAATTACCTCTTCACCCGCAGCGGCTGGTGCGTGTACTCTCCGCCCGTCTGCTCCTGCAGATCGCGCTGGTCCCAGAGGTTGCGCGGCAGCGGCTTGGTGCCACGAGCAGGGAACCCGCTGAACGAAGGTGATTATGCACTCGCAGCTGATTTCGAAACTGCCAGAAAATTATTCTCGTAAGGTTTCGACAAAAACGAGACATTCTCTATCGATCTTTTTCTTCGCAGTAAACCACAAACGACTCCTTTGGACCTACCGCTTGGCGACGACGGCATTGCTCGTCGCGGCGCTCACTCGCAGCGTGCACGCCGCCATCTCGCGACGCAGCGCCGACAGCATCTTTACCCCTGACTAATTAATTAATTAATTTATTATATTTCATGTTCTAATGGCAACGCTAATACCTGATCCAGATAGCAATCGTGGTCTATAACCACTCGGTGATACATGAATACTGGTTGTTCATTCAACATTTCTTTACACACGCAACGAGAAATTAACAACTTTCTGCACATAACAAGCGTAGTTAAAATACAAATCGATAATTCACCATGAACAACAGACAACAGGCAGGAACAAGTGGCGCTAATCGATACCGTACCCCACTCTACCGTATCCCTCACTAATCGATATCTACTCTACAGTATCCCTCAGCTGGACGTCCTCTGGCAGGTAGATCATCGCCGTGTCGTGGAAGGCGAACGGGAACGGCTCGAAGGGAGGGAGGCGGCGGATCTGTAAATAACGCTGATTTGCTACCATTCGAAACTATGAATTGCGCACACTAATTCAGCGAGTACGGAAAATATTATTAGTTCAATAATCTCCAACAAACGAATATTATTGTTCTCAAGCACCACTTTAACTGCTATGGCTCATCTATGAAACATCAACGTCGCTGCTAATTCAAAATCGTGTGTACCCTGACACACCATCACCAAGGCTTCTCTAATTTGTTCCCACGTTTCTTCTTGAGGTTACCTATCATATTCCTTCTTTATTAGATATTTACCTTAAAACCAACCTTGGCCTTGCTCACAAACTCGCCCGTCGCCGGCATCTGTCCATCGATCGCTCCCGCAAACTCCTCTCCACTCCATCCGCCGTAGTCGTTGCACACGAGCACACTGCGCGCCGTGCCGCCGGACTGCAATTAATAAACTATGAGTCATTTTCGAAAAAAATAAATTTTAAAAAAACAGTTCCTGGGCGCAGTCGGGTTTCATTCTGTTCTCTAAAGAAGCTAACCATAGTTGTCACGATCGAGATTGCAGTGGCACTCAAAAATAATAACTACCATCATAGGTCGAAAAGCTAAGTCGGAGCTTTTTTTGAAAATTCGCAATACTTTTATTTTTGAGAAAAAATCTGCCGGTCTTTAGAGATTTAGACTCGTCTCGAGGCGCTCTATCCAAATATGTATTGCATTTTATCCCAAATCAAAAACCAGCGAAAATAAATCTGCCCGACACTTACAACGCAAAAATCAAATTTTTGCTGTTTTTGAGGATTTTGATGCCTTAGATTTGAGAAAAATCTGCCGGTCTTTTGCGATTCTTACTCCGTTCATAGCCCTCTATTCGATGGTATATTGGTTTAGAACCCCCGTTGAGTTTCAATCTGCCAGACAGCTAAGTCGGGTCCGACTAGCTTTTCGACCTATGACTACCATGAAATGTATCGCTCCCATTACAATCAATTACTATACAGCCTGGAATGCCAATGCTTCCACCCTAATCCCAGTACTCTCTCATTCCCTCACCTCCCACTCGCTCCTCAGCAGCTCCTCCATCAGGCCGTGCGGGTTGTGCACGAAGAAGACGAGTCGGCAGCCGTCCTGAAAATATCCTGGCTATTTTATGTTTCATCTCATTCGTTTAGCTCTCCTATATAACTGATTCACTACCGTACCTCCCCGTCCATCTCCGGTGGCCTCATAACTGTCTGTCGTCGCACTTGAACGCCTCGTCCCTTCAGCCAGTCGCACTCGGCCGCCGTGCACTGCGGGTCTTGGAAGTGGATTGAGGCAGAGGGGAAACTGCAATAGTTAAGGGTGAATAATTAAGTATGATTCTTTGTAGTTCAATAGCCAATTGGTATAATTCTAAGAGCAAAAGTAAAATATGGAGTGCGCCACGATCGTTTTCAACAAAGTTTCAACAAAAATACTAAATGCCAACTGTTTGTGACAACAGCGCCAATTTTCTCGGGTTTTATTTATTTGCCAAAACGTTAACAACGACTTCTATACAACCACAATCTGTCCTCACCTCGAAGCACAAATCCACTGACAAATAATTAGTGAAAAAACAACAATTCAACTCGTTTTCTCACCTCTCAGCCACCCTGAGGGCGAGGGCGAGCTGCACAGCGCCCGGTTCCAGCGGCCCGTCGAAGTTGCCATTGCCCAGGATGAGCACCTGACAAGAACAATATTATTATTATTATTGGTGAAAATTGGCAAGTGAAATAGCAATGCAAGAATAAAAAAATGCAATACGCAAATAACAGCGCAAAGCGGATTAGCGTTCGTTGTTGGAAGCACAATAAGGATGCTATTGTACCCACGTGTCTCCGCTATGACTTGAACAACCAGTGAAGCACAACAATAACCAGTGATAATTGCGAAACAAGTGAATACTCACAAATTCCTATGTGAATCTCGGCATTTATAACGCGACACATCTGCTTTTACCGTCAAATATCGCCAAATATCGTCACTAGTACAGCCAGAATTATTAACCTAGGACCCTGAAGCTCGCAATTACCGCAAACAGATTAACAAATCAAAATAAATTGGAAAACTAGAGCCGAAAGAAGCAAAATAGGGCGCTTCGAACGTTCACTAACGGAAAGCCAGCTACCGTGTACTTTTAGCGATGGCGCGCATCATGGGTCATGCAATTTTATTTATTTATTACTAATAGCAATTAATTAACTATTTTTTCTTATTTTTGATATAATTTTTCATTGAATAAACACACTTGCCGCAGCGGCCTTCCTCTCAGCGCGCGCTCCAATTCACGTCGTGTCCACGCCCTAGAATAATCAACTTTTGCCCAAATCTACCGTACTTTCTCATTCCCCTCCCGCCCGCTCACCCACAGCAGCTCTCTCTCCGCCTCCATCCTCTCGCCGGCCCTCCTCATCGTCGTCTCCACCTCACTCACATCGCCGTCCACTCGCGTCGTGCACGGCGCCGTCTTGCGGGGGCCTTAATTAGTTTAAATTAAATGCTTTATTATTTCAATTGATCCAGCAATGAGCCACGCGGTTCTCGTTGCCCTGACTTCCCCTCCATACACTATTTATCTTCCCTTCAGTTTCTAGCCATGGGTAGTGTGAATGACTAATAGACCCTTCCCCGACGCTGACGTCTTCTAATACCCACCTGCAGTTGCTGCACCTCCACCCGCCGTGCGTTGCTTTTTCGACCGCCAGACGCGCGTGAAGCCGTCGTCTTCCATGCTAGAATCGACGATATTCCGGCCATTCTCTATTCCAAAATAATCTCAAAGATAGAAACCTGGTCTCGAACCACTCATGAAAACACACAACCACCTCATTCAAATAATTTATGCTGTCATAATAACACACGTGAATCACAGAAAACCCGGCATTCGAGAGGCTAACCGAACGGAAAGTATAACGGTAGGAACAACCGGAATCATTATACTGGAACTCGTGAATTCAAAAATAAACAAGGATAAAGCTGTATGAATATCAACAATTGAGAACGGAATCTATGTAACATTCGAAAAGGGATAAAAATAGGGGCAAATCATACATGAGAGACCTGCTCTCCATCTCATTGAACACCGAAGAAGTCGCGCATCATGCTCCTCGCCTCTCTCGGGAGGTTCTCATCGTCTTCCTTCTCAGTCTTGGGCTCGACGGGCGGGGGCGGGATGGGCCAGGGCAGCATCGTGTCCTGCGGCAGGAAGACTAGGCAGGCGCCCGCGAGTGCCGGGTCGGAAGAGGGCAGGGGCACTCTCTGAACAGGCAATGAATCGTCGCCATGCATGATAGTTGTCCAATCAGTTTGCACACCCGCAGGAAGAAGCTTGGAGAAGAATCTCTAAAACCCAAATTGAAAATGATGTTTTCTACAACAACACCCTTATTTGCTTCATCAGTTGATGCCGTGTTTCAGGTTTTTACACAGAATATCCCACCCAATCCTCCCCGAAACCCACCATTGCCTTCTTCAGGAAGTATTTGGTCGCAGCTCCTCCGCCTTCCGACCAGTTCTCGTGGAATTCCTCATCGTCCGCCTGACATACAATCAATTAATTTTGTTTCAATATGCAATAATTGTAAGGTACTTTCACTACCCTCCTTTCATCTAAAATCCACACTGTCCTCATGACAAAAATACTTACGCCATCCGGCTGGAAGTCATCGTCCGTCCAGCAGTGCTCGTCGATGTCGAACTCCGGCTTGAAGACGTTCGCGCCCAGAAGGAAGATCGTGCGCGCCGTGCCGCCGCTCTGCAAATAGTACAGTGCACCATTCCCGTAGGTCAGACCGGGAAATGGTAATCCAAAAAAAGCAATAATTAAGTAGCCCGAGTCTCCTAATTTGGGAGGTGTATCATTTTAGAAATGGTCATTTTGGAACTCTACAGGGGTCAAAAATTCCGGAAAAAAAACACTTCCGGAGATGGAAATGACAAGAGTTCTAAAAAGACCAGTTCGAAAATGATACATCCCCCAAATTTGTCGAAGTTTAGCCCTATCAACCGCACCTGCCATTCCGCCTTCATCAGTTTCTCTAGCACCCATCGCGGGTTGGAGAGGTGGACGACCAGTCTGCACGCGTCGTCGGGTGCCTGCAAATGGCGCGCATTTGAGAGAGCTACCGTAACTTACCATCTACCGTAACCCTGGCAGCTACCGTACCTGACGCGGCATGGCTGGGGGAGCGACCTCATTCTTCTTGCGCACGACGACGCCCTCCTTGCGCAGCCAGCCGAGCTCGGCCGCCGTCGGTTGCGGCTTCAAGTAGAAGACGTTCTCGTTGATGTGGAATCTGCAATCAACATGATAACAACAGGTTAATAATCGGACAATAATAGCAAAGCCCACCTCCTCTCACACGTCAGACGCATCAACCTAAAAACTAATACATGTTGTAACTTGCCACCTAGACGGGGCAGGAAATAACAATACCCTAGCTGTATTATTATCGGGAAGAAAGAATTCTAGGTTACAGAAGACCAACTTTCAATTTCGATACACACGCTGCAATGCGATGTAGAGTGTGCACCGAAATCGGAAAATTTTAGGAATATGAAGACTATGTGAAACGAGAAAGATGGTTGTCACCAAAAATGTAGGCTAACTTGCGGTGTCAATACATACTCTACGTTTGGTTACAAAGTAGAGAATGGATCGACACCAACGCACCCTGGAACACTAGCTTTATAGCGTTTATGTGAAACAGGATACTAGAAAGTATGCTGCCACCTCAAAATCACGGGCAAACTCTACATTGAGACTCATTGACGCAATCAGGTTTCAAAGGTCAGCTAATTAGCTCCATCGCACCTTTCAGTAACCGCCAGGCCGAGTGCCAGTTGCGCGGCGCCCGCCTCGCCGGGGAAGTCGAAGTGCTGTTTGCCCACCACGATGAACTGCAATTAATAAATGTATTCATTCTAATCACGTGCACGCTGCAAGTCCACGTTTCTACTCCGAAAATGAATCATCATAAGTAGAATCAGACTCTTTCGGTAAGGAAGCGTTTAAATTCGAAAAGTCAGCTATCGATCACTTAATCAAATAATGATTACTGTACCTGAGCGAGCTCTCGTCCCGCCAGCGCCGCCACCACTTCTCTCTTCAGCCACTCGCTGAAATTAGCTGATCTTTGAACTGTTCATTACACCCTACAAGAACGTAGTATTTCGTAAGTAGTCTTCGTCAGCACAGCTACCCGGAGAGCTCCGCTTCTGTCGCCCATGGCGGGGGCGACGCTGTCCTCTCCCCCCCCCTCTCCAACCCTAGTACTCACGCGTCTCCGCTCTCCTTCACCGCAGCCTTCGCTCCTCTCATCGCCTCGTCGACGTCGGCCGCCGTCCCGTCACTGCGCTCGCTGAAGGGCGCGCTCTTGCGGCAAGCTGCAAGAGGTGCACGTATTGATAGGTACAATTCGTCCCCCCTCCCCTCTTCGCCAAAACATCAAAGCCATTCCTCTCACACTATCATCTACTGTGCCAATGGACACACACCTTGTCTACTGAAGCACGCACAAACACGTAATTGCCTACGCGGGCGAGGGAATCAACGCAACCCACACCAATCTATTGTAACTTGACCAACTGAGCCGCATACACGTCTGCTTTACCCATTTTCCTTCCCTTACCTTGGCGCAGCAAACACTTACGTTTGTTGTGAAGGACGATCTGACGTAGAACGTCGCCGTGGCCGACCGTCATCCTGATTCGTCGCCATGATCCTTTCATTCTCGTCAAACCACTAGGAGATACATTCACCAGGTATTGCAACCATTCGTGAAGCAGCAAATCAACCGCATTTCGAACACATCGTTTATCACGGTAATCCAAACGAAAATTACAAGATCCGCGCGCATTTACACTTACCCGAGATCTTACAAGGAAACAACGGATCTCTCGGCGACAAAAATAAGATCAATAATTCAACAATATCAGGCAGTAACTAGATGAGGTAGGGTGGCTACTGTATCTAAGCAATCACTAATCAATATTCGATCGGTCGACGGTCAACCAAGCAACACTTTATTGGTCGGTAGAAGGAGAAGCGATCAATAAAGGAAGAGCTAATCAATTGATACATCGATAATCGGTAGATCAACGAATCCATTTATCGATTGTCGATGATGACGTGGGTGATTCGGGGCGACGTCTTCGTCTCGACGAAGAGGAAGCGCGTCTCCCAGCCGCCGTCGCGTTCTACCACCTCGCACTGCGCGTTGCCCTCGGCGCGGTCGCCCTGCCAGTATCATGTTTCAATCGAGGTTAATCTATCTCCACCCATTCTCGCGCGTACTTGATTTCTTCCATATCAACTACTGCAATCGACGTGCTACAGTATCCCTCGCCTACCGTACCTTGATGTGGAAGAGGACGCGCACGCGCTGCTCGCCGTCCTTCTCGTACTTGTGGCTGGCTGGAAAATGGTGGGTTTTTAAAGGGTAGTTTCATGTTTTACAGATTCGAGAAACCACCAACGCAATTGCTGAATCTTACCTGAAAAATGTCAGCCAAGTCAACTTTTCAACAACAATCACACTAACTCGCTCATTCCATGCCCCCCCCCCGTCCCTCCCAATTCGGAACTATTTTGATTTGTACTTTGCAAAGTTCCGCCACAAGTAGGGGAACACCTGGTTTTCGTGTTTTTTTACCCAGGGATTTTGTAGACAGTTCTGGACTTTGCAAAGTTTTGCACAGCAGGAGAACTTGTCTTTTTTTTACTGTTCTTCTGTTATGATAGAGCTTCCCCCCTTGTTCACAAAAAGCAGAGAAGGCCCCCTCTTCAGCCCATCTCCTCACCAATATTATTCCTCCTCCGCTTGCCCTCTCCGAAGCCGGCGATGCTCGCGCCGAAGATGTCCTGAGAGCGCGGATCGTCGCGGATCTGCGACAGCGCTCTGCAAACAATAATTTAACCTTGGAAACCCGGCTGAGCTGCGTTTCATTCTCCGAGTAAATCGATTTTCTTCCAGCGATCGAGAAAGCGTCCTTGAAAACACTAAAAAAAACAAGGCTGCACTGTGTTGCACTATCTTGCTATAGTCTGACGAATAAAATGTACCCATTGAACTGATATCCGTGAACACTTTATTTACTTTCTCGGTCCCTACTCTCCGTCTCTTTCTCGCCTCTCTGCAAAATCGTGGAGGAGACCCTCCCTATCACTACTCATCTCGACTCCGCCCCCTTCTTTCAAACCGCTGTTCTCATCTCTTTTTTCTCCTCTCAATCGACCACAAACACTGAATACTACTTCTACAATGACTGTTAAATTCGACATCGCCATCGCGAGCCAGGTATCCTTTCCATTCCACGGTTCCGCTTCTCGTTCAGACGTCACTAGGGATTATTTGAAAAGACGCAAATCTCATCATTTCGCGTGTCTTCTGTGATCGATGGCCAAGCACGTGAAATGAAGAGACCATTTCTTATAAAGCCTTTAATCTCAAAATTTAAACAATTGTTTGAATTCTTTTCCATTTTAGACTTCGTCCCCTCAACTGGTCGTTATCGCCCTGATGCATCGATTGCACACGATTTGTGTTCAACTCTTCCTCACAATCCTCCAAATTATCGGGAGCCAATGCGATGACAAGGAGGCTACATCGCCCGCGTTCACTGACGAGAGTCGCAGCACCCGCCGACTCGCCGAGATCGAGGCCCGGGTATTGTTTACCTTCCGCCCTTCCTTCCTTCCTTCTCTACTCGCCAATTCACTCGAAAACAGAAATTCCCTCAGTAGGCATAATTTTATGATAAGGATGTGTGCGTGCACAGTGTCCCGTTGGTGAGGGGACCGATCGATCTTTGATAAATGTCGCCTGCCTTACAGATGCTTCGACGCGTGACGTCTTCTATCGTGGAGCACAGTCCCACTGAATCCCGACGACATCGGCGAGGCCAGCCGGCGTCTTGCCCTCCGTCTCCCCAACTATTCGCCATCGACGAGGAAGAGTGTTAGGTTCAGGGGCATTATTCCCTCGTCTAGGAATCAGAGTAACAACTGCTACCTCACTTATCTAGGCCTCACTTGTCGTTTTCCTCTACGGATGCCGCTCAATATTACATGTAACCAACTGCCTAGCCTAACGGGCATGACCCCAATTGAGTCGTGTTTTGTCTCTTATCGCTTTCGAAGATCTCAGATCTACACTGGTAAATCGGTTCCTCCTTTTGCGTTTCGCGTGTTGTTTGTCTCACTCGCTCGCTCGAACGTTCTTACAACTTACTACTCAGGGTGTGACAGTTGTTACGTCAAGAATAGAGAAGAGGAGGGAAGCAAGGGGGAGAAGGAAGGGGGTGAGAAGAGCTAGGGGACGACCCTTGACCAACGAATGTTGCGACGAAAACAAAAACACGAGGAATTCACGTTTTGCATTCCACAATAATGATAAGCTAGCAGGTATTGTTGAGCACGCACTGCGGAGAAAATGGCGCCCGTCAGTACGTAAGCAAACATATCATACCTAGTTCTCAGGGTCCTCAAACGTACAACCATTACACATCGTCGCCTCCAATGCATTACACAGTCTTGTTGCACAAACGGTTTCGGCAGAACCCCGCCAGGTCTATGTTTCACCACTCCATCCCCTCGTGTATTGGGACGATCCGCAGCGAAGAAAGGGTCGGCCAGCACGTAGGCAAATGCATAGTTTTCACTGTCCACTCTCCCGTTCACAACAAATCAATAAAAAAAACCCTCACAATCAGCACAAAACAGTCTCAATAGCAGCTAATTGAGCTCGTTTCATGTTTCAACTCTTGTACTCACATTCATTACAATCCACCGCGAACTCTATAGGTCAGTTCCAATATACCGGCACACCTACGTTTCGCTCCCCCCTCACCTCGTGTAGATCTTGCTCGTGCTATTATTTGCACTACCAAGGCAGCGCATAGCCCAAATCCTATTTTAATCAGTTCCCGATCACTCCCTACCGTACCTCGTGTAGATCTTGTTGGGGCTGTCGGAGGCGAAGAAAGTGTCGGCGAGGACGTAGACGAAGGCGCCCAGCGCCGCGATCGACGCCGCCGCCGCCACGTACATGAACGTATTCTCCGCCTTCTCGGCCACCTGAGCAAGTAATAATTAGCATATCAATCGATAATTAAAAAACAAATAAAAATGGCAACACTTCTGCACTGTGCATCAAAACGTTGATTTAGAATAAAGAATAGAAGTGGAGAAAATAAAGAAAATAATTTTTTAAAAGTAAATAAAGGCTGGCCTCACCTTGCCCGTGAACGTGGTCGCCTTGGGCTTCTCGGAGAGCAGCACCTGCAATAATGATAATGAATAATGGTAATGATCCGTTGCATCTCCCTCTAGAACTCAAACATGTTCATCAATTTGCAGTTTCACTTGTTCAGCAGAAACTTGATCGTAAAATCGTAAAATATTGCAACACGCAAAACCACAACACGAGAATACTTTTAGCCCCCTCACCTTCCAATTCTTTTCCTCGAATTCTAATCTGCCCCCCCCCCCTTACCTCCTCGAGCACGGATTTGCTCAGCTGGCTGTCCTCCTGCTTGGGCGGAGGCTGCTTGGCGGGAGTGGCCATGGCCCTTCGCAGCATGGGCTGCAGCTGCTGCTGGCTGCGTGCCAGCTGGCGCGCGAGCACAAGTGCTGTGCCAAGTCGCATCTGGGACACGGTAAGACTACTCGATCGCAAACTGACTTGCTTCCTCTCGGTGGATACGATACGACCGAAGGCAACGGCTAGGGCTGACAACAGCAAGTGGGCAAGCAAATACAGTGAATTACTTTATCGGAGTACGAGTAATGTACATATTACGGGAGAGAGCTACAAACGAATAATCTTCGAACAGCGGGGTAGGTCATTACTAAGCGATGATGAGATAGCGGGGGGTACAGAATAAGAGCCTTCGAGAGAATGAGCCACGTCAATTAGACCAAAGAATAAGCGGGAGTTTGTTCACCACACAAAAAGGCTGCGTTAAGGTCGATAAAAATGGGGTGCGGAAGGAGGGATATGATGCCGTAGGTAAAATTAGGATCCAGCTGTTACAATCGTGTATTATTGGATAGAAACATGAGAAGTGAGAGGAGAATCCTGCTGTGAGGGAAACAAATCCATAAACGGGGTTGGGAAAGGGGAAGAAAAGTCGATAACCCGCTGCATTCTGACCGTGTCGGGGAACAGACACACTTACACACACACAGACAACATCCACATCATAATTATAAAGGTCTCAAAGACAAGCAAGGGGATCGGGGGAACCCATGATGGAACAAGAAAACTACTAGAGAGAATATCGTGGGAAAATTGTACAAATAGGTCCATACTATGCGATGCAATTCGAATAATCAATAATCAGTGGGGGGAAACGATAACTAGTGAATAGGAGGTAGAAATGAGCCGGAGTCTTCTTGCTTCTTACGCGAATCCGAATCCCTCGGTGCACTCTCGAATGGCGAGAAGGAGTGCCTCTCTCAGCTTCTCGTATGAGTCGTACACCGGAAGGTCGAGTTGATTGAAGCTGCAATCAGGCGGGAATCAACAAGTATCATAGTCTGTATTCTGTACGTTATTGTGCATTAGGCTACAGTGCCCTTAGAGAGCCCAAAACTACCGTAATCAACGTACCAAGTGTGCGCGGCGGGCAGTCGGTTGCCGCCTCGCGAGTCCTGGTGGATCGAGAACTTCTGCGCGCCGTTCATGCCCTCGAGCGAGCCGAAGCCGTTGAGCGGCACCTGCAGCAATCGATAATTGAAGTCACCGTAATCCCCAGCATGGAAAAAAATCGATAGCTACCGTACCTTGGAGGTTCCCGTGACGAACTGCAGGAACTTGGCGCGGTCCTCGGGCTCGAAGGAGCGGAGCGCGCGCCAGAACCACTGGATCTGCAGAGGGTATCGATTAGCTACCGTAATAAAGTCAGTACTCGATCATCGCCCCACCCCCCAACCGTACCTCCTTCGAGTTCTTCGTGTACGAGCGGTACTCCGTGTTGTTGGCCAGGTCGTCGATGTCGACGTCGGGCAGGCCGGAGATGAGCAGCTCGAGCTCCTGCTCGTTGAACATCGCGATCAGCTGCTTCGGGATCACCTGCGATTAATTAGCTAATTAGTGTTAATTAATAACTAATTAGCGCAATTAATTAATAATAACCTCGTAGAAGCCGTCGAGGAAGGCGTCGAGCTGGCGACGGATCGAGCTGGTCATCTTCATCTGGCACACCAGACGGACGTACTCCTCCTTGTTCTCGTCGGTGACGACGAGGTCGGCGCCGCCCTCTTTCAGAGGACGAGTGGAGACCACGCCGAACTCCTCCACCTGTAAGATTTTGATTTTGAGCTGTTCTATACCTACACACATCTCTCTCCATTCCGCCTTCTCTTTCGCCAGTTAGACGAAGGCAGTGAGCATGGCCAATGGAGAAAGCTAAATAAATAAATTTACCTCCAGCGTGAAGGTGAGGTCGATGCCCATCGTCTCGACGGGGTTGTTGAGCAGGTAGTCGAACGACTTGTAGAACTCCGGGTCCTCGCTCTCGAGGTCCTGCAATGCAAGGATAGATTGACATCTACTCACTTGGTGTTTCACGGAAACTACAAATCTCCATCAATCAATCTAGTACAGATTATAGTCCCTTATCGAGATGCCAAAAAAACTCCCCTTATCTGGTACTTGTCCTCCAGGTTTGAATCCGCTAATTTCATGTCTCACCAACAATTAAACTCCCCTTACCTGGTACTTCACGGGCAGGTTGAGGATGTGCTTGTAGAAGGCGCGCGTGAAGTAGCAGTCGAGCAGCTTGTTGTCGTGGATCGCCTTCGCGATTATGCGACCGACGAACCTGCGATGGTTATTCAATCAATAACTGCCGTAAGTCATCACCATCTACCGTACTTCTCGACTTAATCCCGTCTACAGTAACCTTTATCATACTTTCTGTCTACCGTACTCACTTGAAGTAGTCCAGATGCTCGGGATTGATGTAGGACGCCTTGTTGATCATGTAGGTGGAGCGGTCGCCGGGCGCCGTGATGAACAGCGCGTAGTTGGGGTTGAAGATCTCGCGCGTGATCACGGAGAACCACTCGCGCAGCAGACCGCCCGCGTCCTGGCCCTCCTCGCCTGACAAGGAATTATTGATGGTTTCCTTCGATCGCACCTCATTTCACCCCACTCAAAACCGAGAGGAATTGTATGCCTTCACAAGAGGCGTTCATGTACCGGAAATTTTATTCTGATCACATATGGTCCTTGAAACGGGAAAACGCTAATAACACTCTCCTGAATCCCCAGCCACTCACCCTCGAACATGATGTAGAAGCGGCTCTTCCACTCGTTGCCTCGCAGGCGGAAGAGCTCGCGGAACGAGTCGGAGAAGATGTGCGCGCGGCGGATGCGCAGGGGCACGTCGTCACGACTGCAATGATAGGGTTTCATTGGACCCACTTCACCATCCAACCGCCCACTATTTTTATCGCAAACAACAATCCTTGTAGAAAAATCTTTGAAAATCAAAAAATTAAATTAGCTCCCGATTCCCCCTCCCTCCACTACCGTAACCGCTACTCACCGGTATCGCTGGCGGTCGTCCATGCGGCCGAGCTGCTTGCGGAAGTGCGTGCGCTTCACGTCGAAGTCGAGCAGCTTCGGGCACGCGGCGAGGATCGCGAACGGACCCTGCAGAGAATTTGCCATAACTTCCCATTTTGCACCACAAAATCACCCTAAAATCCGATGTAAACATGGAAAACGTAGCTCCAAAATCGAAAAAAAATATCGAATTCCTCACGTCTTGCAACGAGGCCTGGTTCTGCCGCAGCACCTGGTTCAGCACCGAGCGATGCTTCTCTGAAAGGAAATACATTAAATCAGTCAGCGATTCGCCTACCGTAACTCAACTATCGAATCCGCTATCTAAAACTCACCAGCGAACTGCAGCAGCTTGGTCGTGTCTTCGTCGCCGGCGGCGACCGCTGCGGCTTCGGACGAGGCCGAGTGCGCGACGGGGGCCGGGGCTGCAGCTGCAGCTCCTGCAGCAGCCGCCTGCTCACGGTTCGCGGCCGCCTCGCGGGCCTTCTCTGCGGTCACAGCGTGCACTAGGAAGAACGCCTGAAGAAGGATTAGTATTGTAATTTTAAAATGTTTCATGTTTCAAGCAATATATACAACAAGGTTCGGCCACAACAAGCGATTTTACAATCGAATTCGACAACCACACCTGCGCCAAGTACGTACTTGGGATTTTGAAAGTCCTAGATGAACGGGCTGCCGTCAAAATCGTGGATCTTTTTGAACGGGTGGCCGCTGAATTCTAGTCCAAAACAGACATATTTTACACACAATCCGTAGAAAATCCATTTTTTTCTAACGGGTTGCCGCTATTTTTCCAGAATCCTAATTTTTTCAACGGGTGGCCGCGTACTTAAGTACATAAGTACGCAGGTATGTCGACAACGCTAGGTGGTGCTTATCGGTGGGCCGACTTGCTCGCCGTTGATAGATACAACAGTGACACAATTTTGCCACACAGTGAAACTCGACACTTGTGAAACATTTTACGCAAACTGCAAGATTCGCGTCTCATCATCCCCACTTCATCTCTCGCACCACCCTCACCTCTGCGGCCGGTTGCAGCACAAGGATCGCGTGCGGGTCGGATGCGCGGCCGAGTCGCATCAGGCAGTCGGACAGCACCGACCACAGGCCTGCAATTATTGCGTTTCAACATATATTCTTGCAAACAGTAAACTGATTCGAATCTAGGTTTCTTTACACTACCAATTCTCGTACTCTTTACAAAAGTGTGCAGTGATCGGTAATCTACCGTAGCCCACAACTACCGTACTCACCCTCGAGCGACTTGAGCTGAGCGCTCAGCTTGAGCTCCGGGATGGGCTCGGCCGTCTCCGGTTCGAGGAAGTCCTCCAGCTTGGGCGCCGGTTCGGCGAACACGAATGCTGCAGGAGCTGCAGGGGCTGCAGCTGCAGGCGCCTCATCAGTCTGCGTCGAGGCCGCAGCGACGGCCGTCGAGTCGGTGGCTGCTGCGGCTGCAGCAGGGGCGTCGGCGGTGGCGGGCGTCTCAGTGGCGGCGGGTTCTGAAAAATTGAAATATTCATTGATAAGTCTCTCGTCTTCATCGCCCTTCAACGTTCTCTAGCCTATTAAAGCGGACCCTGAAACCCAACACACACCAGTGGTCGTAGCCGGGGCGGCGTCTGCAGCAGGAGCTGCGGCTGCAGCCTCTGCAGCAGCGGCTGCTGCGGCGGCGGCGGCCTCCGCTTCGGCCTTCTTCTTCCTCTCGTCGTACTCCTTCTTCGCCTTGTCCAGCTTCTTCTGGGCCACGTCCGTCCTCGCCCTCTTCCTGTCCGCCATCAGCAGCGCCAGCGTGTCGCGAGTCTGTAATGTTTGAGTTTCAGCAAGTGCTCATCTTCGTCAATAAGCGCTCAGGGGCGATATGAACACGCCAAAAAAACACGCCGACCAAAATCTAACAATATTTCCAAACAGTCATCTTCCTAACAATCTACCTGTTACAGGTCTACCTACCTGTCTACCACGGTCCTACTGTAATCTACAGCAACCATGAAAAAGTAATCTGGGCCAGATTATCTGGCTACTACAATCCCTACCGTAATTCCACCAGATTCTATCAACAGTTTAATCTGGCTACCGTAACCTTCCCCTCTCCTCACCTTGCACATCGTCTGGAGCGCTACGAGCAGTGCTGCCTGCACTCCACCCTTCTCCTGGAGTGCGCGCACACTCGGCACCTGCATTTATTATTATTATTTGATTGTATTCCAATTCAAGGCCGTCTATCAATCATCCTTCTGTTGATTTACAGTATTCATCCTTATCGTGAAACGCAAAAGTCGGCAAAAAAATCGACAAAGTAGTTTCTTTCCGGTTTCACTCCCTTTGTAACCTCAATCTCACCTGCAGCTCGGCACAGGACGACATGACGCCGGTCGGTCGCTGGTCGTTGCGGATCTGGTGCAGCGCTTGGAACATGCTGCAATGTCACATTGTATTATTCCTATTCACGACACGATCCTCGAAATCAGTATCCACTTGAGACACCATTGCAATATGACCTGGCATCGCTTCACAAATTTGCCTCGCTAAGTTACATTTATGCTGGTTCTAACTCCACCGTGCAACCCCAATCTCCCCCACTCACTTCTCCCGCTCCATCTCCGTCCTCCTCCGCTGCTCTCTGCTCAGGTCGGCGTCGTACTTGGCGGCGCCGGCCTTGCTCGTCGACGGTCCGCTGCCTTCCGGCACGGCGCTCAGCTCGCCCAGCATCGTCGTGATCTGCGGCTCCAGCTGCGAGCCGAGCAGCTGCAAAGATCGTTCGAGTTAGAAAGTCAGTCCTCGATCAAGAAATGGTGTGCTACCGTACCTCGATCCTCTTGACGAGCATCTCGTAGATGCTGGCGGTGGTGCGGAAGTTCATGGCGCGCATCGCCTCCACGAGCAGCAGCCGGCCGTCGTGCAGTGCCTCGGTGGACAGCGTGCCTGATAAATACATGATTTACAATTAGTTTGAAAAACCAACAATTCTGGTGCTTCAGCGAGCTTACATTGTATTTCAATGACTATAAAAATTAATGAAACGGGGATAACAAACTAAAAAAAATTAGAAAGCGACAGCTGGCGCTCTCGTATTTCAATGCAGCTACATCCAAGGGCCCCTTCCAGCTGGCAACAATGTGTAGCCAAGAAACGCATATTCTGTTCTGGCATACAGAGTCACTACGTCGCCCAATAACCCGGATGGTATTTCAGGGTTTCATCAAAGATATATTTTCTTCAGCAGGTAGTACAATACAATGAAACCTAGTGCTTCCGCGCTTCTCAATCCCACTAGATCCTGAATTCCCCGCACTGACCACTGGTGAGCAGCTCGCAGATGAGCTTCATCTGCTCGCCCAGCGGCGTCTCCTCTCCCGCGCCGTCGACCATCATCGCCGCGCCCGCCTCCTTGTCTTTCTTCAGGCGCGCCAGCGTGTCGTCCGGAAGGGTTTGCACGATCTGCAACGACGAAACAATTTAGCACTACCCCATATTCCACCTCCACGACAGTTAATATCAACAAACGCGAAAGCAATTGCCAGACAACAAGTTTGCAACTGTCATAATCTCCTTGAAATCCTTCAATCCTTTGGCAAATTTAGAGTAGTTCCAAGCCGCCTTTCTTACTCTTCCCCCTTCATTCACTCACCGTGTACACGAGTCGCAGCAGCTTCTCGTTCAGGCCGGCCGTCGTCTTCATCACGGCCGTCTGCAGCAGCTGCATGCAGCACGCGAGCGGCGACGCCTCGAGCGAGTCCACGCGGTGCTCCACCAGGTGCTCCTGCGAAGATGCGATTATTAGTTTGATGGATCGTGAAATCCGCTACTCTCCCAATTCACAATGGGCACTAGGCAAACCTCGAGAAGTTACCCTAACCCACCTGCATCCATACTAACTTGACCATGAATTTTAAAAATCAATGAAAACCCCGTCCTATTCTCGTCTCACCGATTACACTTGAGCCAAAGGCATCACACAAGACCAATATCATGCATGTTCATACTTGCAAAAAACAAATTTACCCCTAGCCACGGAACTCCCTTGCCAATCTACCTGAACCATACAGCTACCGTATCTTGGAAGCAGTAATCCCTGCTCAACCTACCGTAACCCACTACCGTACCTTGGCGCTCGTGCCCGGCTTGCTGGTCGTGTAGGCGTACACCGTCTGCCAGAAGTGCTCGAACGGCGGCATCGGCACGGCGCCGGATGACGGCTCCACGCCCTTGGTCGAGTTGCCGTCCTGTGAATGGACGAGCATTAGCGGTAACTGGGAAATAGCAAATCAACACAAGGTTTCCCCTTTCTCTGATGAAAAGAAAAGGCGTGACAGTATAAATAGTCTATTTACCACGGGTCTCCTGTAAAAGTGTAGGAACGCGTTCTGCAGAAATATTTTTTTAGTCTTCGATTTCGCTGAAAGTCATTTGACTAGGTAAAATGAGGGTGGGAAACATGCCTATCCACTTCGTTTCACGAAATTTGCATGTTGAAGTGGTTTTTTGACCTACAACTTCAAACGGCTGGTTCTCGCTTCGTTTTTGACCTGCCGAGTTCTATCCGGCACATGTCGATCCGAAATAAAGTTATCTAAAAATAACTCAACTAAGGATAAGGTCGGAAATTTGATCTTCCATGTGATTTTGCATGAAAACTGTTTTTTGACCTACAAAATGACTGTTTTCTCGAAACTTTCCTGTTTTATTTCAGAATCGGATTCCCCATCCTCGAATTGAGGTAACCTAATATTTCATTTGCCCTAACTCGTGATCCCCGATAGTGCTACTGTACAGGGGAATTTTGACTTCTCTGGACTTGGGATAATTTTCACAGCACGTTTCTTGACATATCTCGGCTCAGGCGCATGCAAATTTGCAAACTTACCCTATCAGAATCGTTCCTCTCGACGAGCCCAACAAAAAAGTCTTAGTGATCCGAAGCGTCAAAGTTGACCGTTTTCGAGTCATACTGTATGAAGAATTTTAGCCGTTGAAATCCCTGTCTGTGCCTTATAAATGTTTTCAAGGGTATATCTCGAAAACGGTCAACTTTGACGCTTCGGACCACTAAGACTTTTTTGTTCAGCTCGTCGAGAGCAACGATTCTGATATTGTAAGTTTGAAAAGTTGCATGCGCCTGAGCCGAGATATGTCAAGAAACGTGCTGTGAAAATTATTCCAAGTCCAGAGAGGTCAGAATTCCCCTGTACAGTAGCACTATCGGGGATCACGAGTTAGGGCAAATGAAATATTAGGTTATCTCAATTCGAGGATGGGGAATCCGATTCTGAAATAAAACGCTTATCCTTTAGAGGAAAGTTTCGAGAAAACAGTCATTTTGTAGGTCAAAAAACAGTTTTCATGCAAAATCACATGGAAGATCAAATTTCCGACCTTATCCTTAGTTGAGTTATTTTTAGATAACTTTATTTCGGATCGACATGTGCCGGTTAGAACTCGGTAGGTCAAAAACGAAGCGAGAACCAGCCGTTTGAAGTTGTAGGTCAAAAAACCACTTCAACATGCAAATTTCGAGAAACGAAGTGGATAGGCATCTTTTCCACCCTCATTTTACCTAGTCAAATGACTTTCAGCGAAATCGAAGACTAAAAAAATATTTCTGCAGCAAAAGGGGTTTATTTTCCTACATTTTTACAGGAGACCCGTGTTACGTCAGTTTTAGAATTATTGAATTATAGCTGAACTGTAAGATCGACGCTCACCTTCCTGAGCGAGTGCGGCACGAAGTGGCCGGGGTAGTGGCGAGCGATCGTCACCAGCAGGTCGACCACGTTCTTCGCCACCGTCGCCGCGTGCAGCGGGTGGATCGAGACTGCCAATTATATATGTATAATTACTTTAATAATTAAAATTAGCAAGTATTCAAATGCACGGAGTACGTATCAGAAACAACCAAAGCTCTTGCGAAATACGCATAGCATGAAACTCAATCGGGTATTTAAAAAAAATTTGCCTAACCAAATGTTCACTGTTCATTTATTCTAAATCCCCGGAAGCAACCCCATCCACCTGGGCCCAATTCCCTCCCCTCACCTCCTCCCTCTTTGTCTATCTTGACGACGCGCTCGTTGTGGCCGACGCCCGAGACGGTGATCGTGTCCGTCCACGACTTGCTCTCCGATTGCACTTGTCCTGCAATCAATAGCTTGATCAACAGTACACTGCAGTACTCCTCTACCCCTCCCAATCAGTTCTCGATCAAAGCTACCGTACCCTCCTCCTCGGTGTGCTTGTTCTCCGAGATCTGCTTGAGGATGGCGAGCAGGGCGTAGATCAGGTAGTCGCACGTGCCCTTGTGCGTGCACAGGTCGCGCAGCGTCTGCAAATTAATAATTATTTCAAGTTAATGGATATTGGAAACCACAGCAAGCCTGTCACTGATACGCATATCAAGTCATCGCGAAACATGAATTTGGCAAGTTTCCAAAATAAATAGGAAATTACAAATATCTGGCAAAGTATCGAACAAGGGTATATTGTTGCCTTCAAACTGATCCTGAACAAAGTGTCTGCACGCAGCGAGAATTCAGAGGGGTTGGGAACTCTCTAGTGATTCAGCCGGACTATTTCACCTCTAGATACTTCTATTTAAAATAACCCTACAACATTAAGCCACTAATTTATAAATGCAATTTCCTAGAAATCGCACCTTCTGCAGTCGCGGCTGGCTGAGTCTCGCGTCGGCGAAGAACATGATGATGAGAGCGGAGAGTGCGTCGCGGTCGAGCATCTGCAATAAATCAGTCAATACCGTACTCCTCACATCTACCCCTTAGATACAGTAATCCACGATATCGTACCTGCACTCCCTTGGTGGACGCCGTCAGCGTCGAGCCGGCCATCGTGCCGACGCCCGACTGCGCCTGGGCTGCAGCCGCAGCGCGTCCGGCGTGCAGCGTGCCGCGTGCGCCTCCGGGTGCGCGTACGACCATGCGCGGCGCGCGGTGGTAGTCGCGGTCCATCTGCATCTGCAACTGGAATGGTATCGATCAGTTCCCCGCACAATTTTCAAATTTAGGTTTAATATAAAAATTGCTAGCATGATTTTAGGACAGTGATGAGCACATGGTCGGATATAGGATGCTACCCCCGATTTTTGTCCACAAATTCTCCGGTGTATGAGCTCAGACCCCCGAATTTCAAAGATTTGAGCCACGATTTTCGTCCCATTTCATGGCGAACCCCCCGACTGTCGTCGAATGTCCGAGCATGGTGCTCTTCGCTGTTTTAGGAACATTCACGTTTCACGAAACTTTCAAAACAGTTGCATAGAATCAAAAGTTCATGATCAAATGTTAGCAATACAACAATAAACGTACTCTCGCGACGTGCGCTCCTCTCTCGGTTCTCAGCCGTCTCGCCTCGTCTTGCATGTCTTGCGGGAGTGCCTGCAATCACATTCATCTCTATCTTCCCTCATAATCACGTCTACCGTAACCCTACGGGTCCCCTCATCTAGCCTACCGTAGCCCCAAAGCCACCGTACTCACCGCGAGCACGGAGTCGTCGGCGTCGGCGAGCACTTGCGCTCTCAGCGTGGGCGGCAGCGATCGGATCACCTCCGCTCCGTCGTCGGCGGGTGGGGGCGCGGGAGGAGCCGCCGCTGCAGCCGCAGAAGCCAGCGCGGCGCGCACCGCGCGCTCGTGCTGCTCAATGATCTCGGCCTGCAGCTCGGGCGGCAGCGCCGACAGGAAGTCGGGGTCGAGCGGCTCGACGCCGGGCGCGCTGGCCAGCGGGCCGCTGGCGACGGGCGCCGCTGCTGCGGCCGCAGCCGCTCCGTCGGCGGGCACTGCGCCTCCAGCTGCAGCTGCATCGGCAGCGGGCGCCGCTGCAGTGGGTGGCAGGGCGGCTCTTGCCGCTGCGACTGCCTGCTGTCGCTGCTGTCTCTCGTGGTCGCGCAGCACCTCTGCTCGCATGTCGTCGGGCAGAGCGGCGAGGAAGGCGGCGTCCACGCCCGCCGGCAGTACGTCCACTCCGAGGATGCCGCGGTACTCCTCCGGCACCTGCTGCATCTCGGGCTCGGGCGGTGCTCCGGCCGCGGCAGCGGCTGCAGCAGCCTGCTGCTCGTCGGTGGGCGCCTGCTGCTCCAGCACGGGCGGCTGGGTGCCGGCCGCTGCAGCTGCTGCAGCCAGCTCTCCTCCTCCACTCTGGCTCGTCTCGTCGCCCATGGTCGCTCCCGTGCTGCTGCCTCCATTCGAGTTCTCGCCCGTCTCCTCTCCTGCTGCTGCTCCTTCTGTCGGGGGCTGCAGTGCCTGCTGCGCGGGCGGCGAGGTCGTGTCCATGCTGCAAGAACAGCTACATTTATTTCAGAATAAATTGTCGCAAAAATCGTTGGATAGAATCCTAAGGCACTCTTCTGCACAAAACCACCGTAACCCTTACTTGTTATCCTCCTCGTCCGCATCCGCTCCATCCGTATCCGCTCCTCCCGCGGCGGACGGCTCGTCGGGCGACGTCAGCGCCTCCTCCTCTGCGGGCGGCGGTTGCACGGGCAGTGCTCCAGGTGGCTGCACTGCAATCGTATACCGTAACCCACCTACAGTACCCTGGTCACCGTAATCCAAAGTATCCTCGATAGCTACAGTACTCACCCTCCATCTCCTCGTCGGCAATGTCCATCTCGGGATCCTCATCCTCGTCTTCTCCTCTGGCGGTTCTCAGTGTCTCGTCGTCCTCTCCCTCACCAGCAGGGGGAATAGTCACCGTCTCTCCTCTGGCCACTCTCTCGTCCCTCGCCCTGTCCTCCTCTTCCTTCTTCTTCTGCTCGGCCTCCTCCCGCTTCGCCTTCGCCTCGTCCTCCACCTTCTGACGCGCGTCCGCTTCCTGCGATCAGTTTATTATTTATTTGAAAGCAAAAATTAAAATTAGTACCCGCTCAATCAATGCTACACACTGCCATCATCTAGAACTGTGAAAGCAATTATCCAGTAAGATTCACTGCTCTCATTCTTGAACAAAATACGATCCGTGGCATCGACTCACTCTATTTATATCTACCAAAGGCTGTTCTAATAACTTTGCTACCGTAACCCCACCGTACTCACCTCCTTCTTGAACTTGTAGTAGACGATCGAGTTGGCGAGGGCGGCCATGATGTGTCCGTGGACGTCGTCCAGCACTCGACCCGACTCGCGGAAACGGTCCATCGTCGACGGGCAGCTCTCCGTCTGCAATGCAATATTGTATTTAACAATATTATTTTACACAAAAATTTAACACAAAAAACACAAAAAAAGTATTTAACACAAAAACTTTATACAACGGATCCACTTCCAACAACCAATGCACAACAATCCGATCACAAGAGAGGCCCTCTGTCTAGTTACAAACTTGGAGATTTTAAAAATGAAATGCAAAAACCAAATTCAACCCAGTATCTTCTATGCAACACTGTTATTACGAAAGCATCCGAACAAGCTAATATCCAATGCAGTCGAAGATTTCTCTAACCACTCACCAGCAGTCTGCTCGTCATCCTCGCGTGGTGGTCCTCGGCCGCGAGTCCGCGCTCGCCTCCCGCGCCCGCGCCCGCGTACGGACCTCCCGCGTAGCCGCCGAACAGGCTGTCGTACGCCGACTCGAGCGGACGCCAGCTCGCGTGCAGACCGCCAAACTGAAGGAAGGGCAATGATTAGAAATCATAATGGTAACAATAACAATAATAACCACAAAACAACAATAACAATAATAATTAATTACCGGATGGTCGGCAGCTCCGCCGCCGCCGATGCGCGCGTGCAGATCGAGCAGCCGACGGAAGTCAGCCTCGGTGCGGGCGTTCTGAAGGGAGACGAGAATAACATGACTGTGAAGCACCAAATGAGCAGGCTCCCAGGTCAGGAAATGATTCTCGATAACTGGGACGACGTAACAGCTACCTTCCATAAGCTTGGAGACAGGATCAGATAGGGAGGCAGCTGCTCAATGTCAAGGCAAACTTTCGTTTCAAAATGTTAGTTAGCAGTAAGTGCTCGGAAGTATGGGCTTCTATTAAATGGAGCAAGAACCCATCAACCGGCAAACTATTATTGCAGGGAGGACAGAGTTAAAAAGGTACCCCAGAATTGATGGTCAAAATAACTCATACCTTGTGGTTTTCTGGTGAAAATTGGCATACCTTGTTGCTTTCAATGAAAAAAATGCCAAAATAACTCATACCTCGACGTTTTTCACTCGATTTTTCGGCTAACCTTGTTATTTTTTGATACCCCCTTTCTACCCTTTTTAACTCTGAGGGAGGATGGCAGCTGTATTTCGAAAGTCCGGGAGGGGTGAAGGGAGTAATTACCGTGTCGCGGTTTCTCCTGACGGCGTTCTGGCGGATCAGATGCAGTCGGTTGCGATGCGTGTCGAGCGGGCCGACGGGCGCCCGCATGCCGAATGTGCCGCCGATGCGCTCCGATATGCGCGCGCGCTGCAAACGATAGAGATGCCACCGTGCCAATTAAGTTCTCTACTATATTGTAATTATGATGAGAGAAGCGAGAGAGGGCAAGGCACACTTGGGTTGTGCACTGCATAACTAGCTAGGCTGCACGGCAAGAAGGAGAGGATGAAAGAATTCGATCAAAACCAAACATCAGAGGCCATGTGCACAACGAAAGGTTTCGCATTAGTGTTTTAGCTGCAGCGCAAAAGAAGTGGGATGGGCAAATCGGAAAAGTTTCGATTTGGAGGAGAGTATATTTTCACTCATACAAATGCTCGTTGATTACTGGCTGATTATCACTATAAGGGTAGGCCAATCCATCTCCTCCTCCATCCACTCACAAGGTTCTGCGGCGTGGACGCAGCCCACTCGCCGGGCACGTCGTACGAGCCGGGTCGCTGAAGCAGCGGGTGCACGCCGCCGGTAGCGCGCGCCGTGCGCTCGGGCGACTGATCCCAGCGGGCGATCTGAAAAACAGCAAATAAAATCACTCAAATGGGTTTAGGAATGTGAACTGATGCAGACTTAATTCATTCAATTAATTCTATGGTTAGATTTTGAGGGAAGAAACTAATACACAAATCATCCTACAATATCTGTCCATTTACCAAAACCCCGCTACACCAAAATGACAGGTAACTTTTTCATCTTGTAAATCACAAAGGGCCATCAAACTACAGGTTGTATTGACTAAATTACTCACATGTCTGCCCGCTCCTCCGAAGGGGTCCGCTCCGTATCCGCCTCCGTACAGCATCTCCTGCAGCTCTCTGCCCCAGAGGTCCCTGCCCCATCGCGCCTCCATCATTCCTCCGGCCGCACGCTCGCCCATCATCTCCAGCAGACCGGGCGGCGGACCGCGCATCGAGTCCATGTCCATGAAGATCCGCTGAAGTGGGTGGTTCTGCACTGGCCGGTTGGGCGCGTGGGCGGCGAAGCGGAGCGGCGCGGCTGCTGCTGCAGCTGCTGCGGCCTCCTCCTAAAGACCACTCTCACTCACAGCCCGAGACTGCTCTGCGCTCAGGCGAGCAGTCCTCGACGGTATTATTCTTTCTAACAAGTCTTTCTCCGTTTTCTTTTTTAATGGAAAGAAATTCCTTTTTTTGGTCGAATTCTCAAGGTCAGCAAGAGGATGGCAATTTGCAATCTACACCCTGCACCACAACTCACCGCGGCGTCTCTCTCAAAGCCGAGGCCGATCTGCTCGAATCCGCCGAAGGGATCGTCGTCGTCGTCGCCCTCCACCTCGCTCTCACCCTCGTCCTGTAGAGAATCATCGAGTAAATTGAGTTATGGCAATTAGATATGTGCACCACTCACCGGCTTCACTATAGTGTACCTATAGAACAAATGTTCTGTTAAATTTCCAATGATGATCCGTGTTTCCAGAAGAATACTAGTATGCGAACACGAGAGAAATTCTGTCCCGAAAAGGCTTCCAAAACCACAAAATCAAAAGCAAGACGCTTCTTTCTTCCCGCATCATCTGTGTTTCCCCGTAACTCCTTTATCCCCACTAACCTCTCCAGTCCTCTCTCCCTCTCCCTCTTCTCCTCCAGCAGAGGCGGATGCGAGGGCGTGCTGTGCGCGCTCACGTTCGTCTTCTATAACAGTTTGATATATTTAAATAATGAAACTATTTTTTATTGTGTTTTCGTTTGTCATCTAGATTTTTCCTTAATCATCTAGATCTCAAGTGTACATCATGTCATTTGCAACAACAATCTCTTATGCTGCACCTGTGGCTTCTAATCATCGGGAGCGTGGAAAAATCAGAATCAGAAAATCCAAGAAAGAAATTATTATTGATCGTGTTGAAGAAATTAGGCAAGTTCCTATCGACTCCTATTGCTCCTCTGTCAGTTGTGACCACATTAGAACTCCAACCCTCCAAGTGCCTTCTCAAAAATCGGGTTTGATAGCTTTTTTTTTTATTTGTAGATATATTTCCTATATATTTCCTATCCTTTATATATTTCCTATCCTTTACAGATGTCGCTCATTAACGAGGACTGCCTGGTAGACATCATGCAGATGCAACCCTACTGCAACCCCAACCCTCCTTCTGCATCTCCCCTCACCCCTAGCAGCCTCCTCCTCGTCATCGTCCTCATCGCCCTCCTCGTCCTCATCATCATCGTCATCATCGTCATCGTCGTCTCCCTCGTCGTCCTCGCCCAGCACGTCCACGTCGTGGTCGTGGTGCTGCAACAAAGTATTAAAGTTGCAAAAAATCTAAACACCCCAATTATCTCAGTTTCATTCCACACTCAATACCGACACGCTGGAACATTTTTAATAACGTACTGATCCGTTCTATATAACAACAAAAAAATGCATAGAGCTGATTCTACTCCCTCGCCTCCCACCCGTCTCTCCTCTGCATAGTTGGAAAAGGGGCGTTGAAAAAATAAACGAACCCGGTTTTCTAACGATGAAAACTATCTAACCTTCATAAACGTACCCGGTTTTCAAAAAATATTGCCCATTTTTGACGTTTTTAAAACATACCGAGAATTTGGAAGGTTTTGTAACCTGACTTTTCCATCTATGCTTCCCTGTCTCACCTCCTCCTCATATCCGTCCTCGTAGTGCTCATCCTCCATGTCCTCCTCCTCATCATCCCCATCCTCGTCCTCCTCCATCATTCCTCCTCCTCCTCCGCCCTCTCTGCCTCCTCGCTCCTCCTCATCTTCGTGCTCCATCATCTCTGCGTCGCGCGGACCGTCGTCGTCTTCAGAGGACGCCGAGCGCATCTCGTCCAGCTAGAAAATAATTAAACTCAGTTATCGATCTACCGATACCGTACTCCCCCCCATCAATAATCGACCGTACCTCTCCGTCAGCCTGGTCGTCATGGGCATCGGCTGGCGCGGCAGCGGGCGGCGGCATGAGCGGCTCCTGCAACGCCTAATTTCCAGGTCTTTTATAGTCATTAAATTTAATTATTTTTCCAGGGTTCATGCCTAATTGTAAGCACGTTCCCGTTTCACAAATCGTTAACATGTGCATCTTCCACATCTCATTGCCACACATTCAGAATAAACTCTTGCCACCATAACCTCCAAACATTCGAACATACACTGCCTTTATTCTCATCATCAACTGAGTCTCGCCAGATTACCGCATCCCATCATTGCCAAACACTCAGGACATACAATACAATAACCTTCCCTGATACCGCACCCTCCTCTTAACCCCCTGCTACCGTAATCTTCTCCTCACCCCGAGCACGTGGGCGACCTGCATCTGCACCACAGCGCCGGCCGTCGGCTCGCCCTCTCTCGTCCGCCGCTCCACCTCCCTCGTCGCCATGTCCACTGCGGCATTCACGCGCGCCATAACCGACTCGAGGCCGGCCGCGTCCAGTCCGTTCACCTGCAACGCGTGCGGAGCGTTAGAGGATGGATTAGATGTGGAACGTTTAGCAAGCACCGCCCAGCACCAAGACTCGCACGTTTCCAACTCCCATGAAACACAAAACCCCTGGATCCAAAACTCACATCAATCTGCACGACTGCCTCGGTCATGTCCCCATTGGGGCCCACATCCACGCGTCGCAGCGTCGCCTGTGGCGCGCCGTTCGTTGTCTCCAGCGTGTAGTTGCCGAACATGTCGTTGAGGGCGGTCGCGAATCGGCTGCCCGAATCGGTGCCGCGCGGCAGTCCCTGCATGCCCGGCAGCATCACGGAGAGCGGGTTCGCCTGCAATGGTACCGTAATCATGCGGCTACCGTAACCCGGATTCGATCGCAGACTGACTACCGTAACCGCCGCACTCACAATGTTGCACGCCTTGGTCATCTCGTCGATGGCGCGTATCACCGTGTTGACTGTCTCGATGGACTCGCGCTTCGAGAGGACGAGGCGAGTGACGCATCTGAGAAGAGCCGGGGATGAAACACACATCAACCAGACGTTGTCCCCCACTCATGCAACCCGGCGCCATCACGTTTCTCCCATACCTGATCAGTTCATTGAGTATGCGCTTCTTGACTGCGAGCTTGACGATGCTGTTGGTGCCGGGTTGCTGCGAGGCGGCTGCACCTGCTGCTGCTGCTGCGCCCTCCTTCTTGGCCGGCTGCGTCGGGCACGACGTCATCATCGACGAGAGCACCAGCGCCAGCTCGTTGATCTGCAACACGAACTTGTACAAACATCGAAGATGATAGGGGTAAAATGGCTAGTTGTATTGTATTGTATACGAAGGGTATTGGAAATTGCAACGTCAGAATTTATTCAAGTAAGTAATAGTAATGAAACACCGCATCTCTAGGTCTATATTTATTTGTTTGTTTTTATCCAGGCCCTACGCTTACCTTCAGATGAACGTTAGTATGCGTCTCGGGCGCCGTCGCGAAGCCGACGAGGCAGGCCTTCATGTCGTTGAGGATGTTGTCGTGCGCCTTCGGGTTCGGCGTCACCGACAGCGTCGCCAGCAGCACGTGCAGCGCGTTCGACGTGTCCTGCAGGGAAATTATTGGTCTACAGTAATCCGCAGTCCTGAAGGGTTACCTTAATCGATAGACTATCGCCAAGTGACTAATTCTACCACCGTAATCTCAAAGAATGAATCGAGAACTGATTCTACCGTACCTTCTCGATGGTCGGGTCCGAATACTTGTCCATCAGAAGCGAAAGAACGGAATTGCCGCTCTCCTTGTCCTTCAACTCGGTGAGAGTGGTCGCAACGAACTGCAATAATTGTAATAAAACAAAAATAGATTTTAAAGCCAATATGACCGTGCAGTTCCGCACTAGCCCCGCACCCCGTGAAACCACAAGCTCGTGGGAGTTTACTACACACATTCATCACCCAACCGTGAAACACCATCTTCACAAGAGGTGAAACTTTTTGGAATCGTGTTTCCTATTACCAATAAAAACACACAAATTTAGAACGCAAACACTCACCGGGTAGCTCCTGACCAGCTCGGCGAGCGTGTAGAGCAGCGTGCTCTTCGAGAAGAGTCGGAAGACGACGCCGCCGGTCTTCTTCGTCGCCTCGGTCGCGCCCGGCTCGGCCGCCGTCCAGTCGCCGTGCGCCGCCTCGTGCAGCAGCATCTCCACGATCTGACAAGCAACACGATTATCAATCGGTATATTATTCGGTTAATGTTAGTCAAAATATAGCACGATCCGTCTGACAATCACAGGTTCAATTTAGACAAGGTATAAATCACCAAATGAAACCCATTCCCTCAGAGGGTCCATGGCCACCAGAAATAAACGCCCCAAGTATAGCCCCATTCCTCTGCACTGACCGCCAGTCCGGGTCCCGAGTACACGTAGCTCTCCTTCTTCTCCTCCTTCTCGTCGTTGACCAAGGGCGTCGCAGCGGATGCCGTGGGCGTCTTGGCCGTCGGCGTGCTGGGCACCTGCAGGCAAATTGTATACTAGATGAAACTCCATAGCACCGTGTTAGGCTCGATATAAATGTGTTAGACGACAAGCCTACCTCAATAGGCGTGGCTGCGGCCACGGTTGCCGGTGTGACGGTGCCGACGGGTCCGACCGAGACCTTGAGCACGGGCTCGCCGGGCTTGGGGGCTGCGACCGCTGCAGCTGCAGCCGGCGGCTGCTCCGCCACCATCAGCCCGTTCTTGTCCATCTTCACGAACTTGAGCAGCGCGTTGTAGTAGTGCACGGGCGATCTGCAGTCGATCAATAATTGCTATTCATCAGCTAGAGTATCCATGTCCGACCCTACTATAGCCAACCAACTTTATACCTGAACAGCTCGATCTACAGTGTCCAAACTACCGTAACCCTTTCCTACCGTAATCTAAAATATTCAGACTACCGTCCCCCTCCCTATAGTACCTCGTGGCCGAGTGCGCGACATAGGAGAGGATCTGGAGTGCGTCCTTGGTGTAGGGCGACGACTGCCAGCGGCCGCTCACTGTAGGCTTGACGCCCACCGTGCACGCCTGGCGGATCATCTGCAAAGAAGAAAGGGTGGATCGGCGATTCATTAATCGGCTATCCCCTGTATCTTTACTGTACCTATTAGCTCCATCTATTACAATGTCCGTCGAAGCTGAGCATATAAAAATTATCTGTAGCATGCAAGCGCAATGCCAATAATGCCATTCGCAAAATTTTATGCAGTCACGGCCATTCATCGAACCAGACGACCGATACAAAAACACGAGTAATTTGTGAAGCACGACATTTACAAGTTTCTTCTCCAACCTTTGGAAGATTACTTTTCGACTACAATTTATGTATTTTCCACAACCCCCTTCTCACCTGGTCGAACACCTTCGTCATCAGCTGCTCGTCCTCGACGCACTGTCGCACGAGCTGCGTGAACAGCGCCTCCGAGTAGCGCACCGACTGCCCGCGCACCTGCAATCGATCGATACCGTATCCAATACCACTGCTCAAAGCTACCGTACCTTCATCATCGCCTCGAGTCCCTTGTTGTTGACGAAGTGGGCGGCCACCTGCTCGTCTCTGGTGATGCGGACGAGCAGCTCGAGCGCCGAGTGCGCGCCGTACGACGCTATGTGGCTGCAAGGAATCCAATTCCCGTCACATTTTTGATATACTAACCCGCCACACTCCCGTTTCAGCCACACTACTTACCACTTGGCGAGGAAGGCGACGAGCACGTTCACCATGCGCGCCATCTCCACCTCCGAGTAGATCGGTCGCTTCTCCTGTAATTAGAAAATATTTAACCTAATATTCCAGCGCATAACTTTCGAAGCAGCATATGCGTTTCACCAGCCCCAACCAACACCGAGTGAAGCCTCAAGAATAATCAAGTACAGTGCTGCATGAGAAAAAAAAACAAATTATTGCACAAAAACTAGCCAGCACGTGTCCAGCTTCACCTAGTTTTAAAATGAGTGCCATGAACACTACAACATTATACTTTGGAATTCCTAGACAGTTCCCTCTAACTCCAATCCCCCCTCACCATGGCGAGGAACTCGTCGACGTCCATCTTCGCAGCGTCCGATTCCGCCATCATCACCATCACGTTCACGCGCTCACCCGTCGCCGTCTCCACGTTCTGCCGAATAGGATCAATTATTACAAACAAAAAATTAACCAGCTTCACCAATACTGAGACATTAAAAAAATTCGAGGAGTTTCAGAAAGATGGAAGTACCTGCGTCTGTACCAGATCGACGAGGTCGACGATGAAGTCGCGACGGCCGTTCTTCACCGCCACCGACTGCTCGCCCGCGAGGAACGCCTGAAACACAGATTATATTGGTTTCTAATCCTGTTGATGCCTACGCTTGATCACCTTATTAGAGGAAACCACCAACTTGTGGGAACATCGCAACGGGGAGTCACAATTTTTGAGTTTTGTCAATAAATGATTTCAAGCCCCGGTGGTTGCCCGTTTCACGCCCTCTTCCTCACCTTGGTCATCTTCTTGCAGGCGCCCGCCGTGTACGTCTGCCACTTGCCGCGCGCCGCGTTGTATCTGTCCTCGTACGAGTAGTAGGAGAAGGCGAGCGGCTGCTCGCACTTGGCGTAGATCTCGAGACGCCGCACGTAGTGCGTGTACTGTAAGCGCACGGTTAATGGCGATCCGGAACTGGTTTTATATGTTCAGCTATTTTTCCTACACGCTAGCACAAAATCATTCTATGTACCCCCAAACCCAACTAATTGACCAAATCAACCGCATCCTCCAAAAAAAATCAATAATCAATCAAGCTACCGTACCTTGTCGTACATCTCCAGCCAGAGCAGCGTGGGAGCGATCACGGTGCTCACCGTGTACTCGTTCAGGTCCATGTGCGTCGACGCGTACTCGATGAGGTCGAGCAGCGTCGTCACGATGCCCGCGCCGTCCGAGGAGAGCACCTGCGATCGATAATCTATTACCGTAATCATGATCTACCGTACTTTGCCAAAAAAGTCAATCAACAATCCAGCTACCGTACCCCAGTCCCTGATACCGTACCTTGACGTAGTCCTTGGCCATGCTCTCGAAGATGAGGCAGGCGTAGTGGAGGCGCGTGCCGATGGCGAACGACGTGTCCTCCGTCGGGTTCAGTCGCAGCTCGGCAATGAACGAGACAATCTGCAGGAGAGCGAGATATGATGGATGGAGCTTCAGTTGTGCCATGAGATTAACCCTTGCTCAAATAACGACTAATTACACAATCAGTGCAACGTCGGATCACCAAGATTTTTTTGATTTGGAAAATGATTGTTGTAACATTGTATTTCGTCGATGCATGATTAAAAAGCGCCCTTTTACAAACAGATATAATATCAGTGCGGCTTCATTCCACCTAGCCTCTACTCATGTTCAAAATCGACTCAAATCCCTCTAGAATCATCCTCAAAGTCCCGTTTAGCAATATCACAAAGTATATTCCCCTACTTACCTCCTCCCTGAGCGTGCCCTTCAGCAGCGTGTCCCTCTTCCACTCCTCGCTGGCAAACTTCCAGACGGCGTTCGTCAGATCGGCGACGTGGTACACGATGCGGTTCTCCGTTGGAAGCTTGCGCTTCTTGATCGACAGCTGCATTTAGTAAATTATTAATATACTAATTAATTTTTAAAAATATTAATCACCTGCAGCATGAGCGGGATCCATTCCTTGGTGGTGCGCTCCACGACCGAGTCCCACTGCAATGTATCTGATTTTGACAGAGATCTTCGCACGTCTCAAACCAAAATTGATCTGTAATTCATCCCAAACTGCAGCACAATCCCCCTGTCTCCCGTACTCACCTCCAGCTTGACTTCCTTCGTTGCCAGACTCTCAGCGGCCTGTGCGTCGGTCGGACTCGCGCCTGACGGACCGGCCGCGGGCTCCTCTGCAGCCGCGGGTGGTGCGGCGATAGCCGCAGCTGCAGCGTCGGCAGCAGCCGCGAGCCCTCCTCCTGCTGCGTCAACTTCCGCTGCCGCAGCAGCCATTGCCGCCGCCTCGGCCTGCAGCCGCACGAGCTGGTCGCGCTGCGCGACGCGCGCCTCGGCTTCGAGGGCGGCAGCGCCGTCGGGCACGCGGCGGGCCGCGGCGCGACCGAGAATCGCGCGCGCCATCAACGCCTCGGCCTCCTCGCCATCGTCTCGCTCCAGCCCGGCGATGCCCTGCATGCCCAGCATCACGTCCATCCACGCGTCACCTGCAAATTATCATTAATTAGCGATTATTAATTAGGATAATTACTAATCACCTTCTCCATCGGCGGCATCAGCCAGCACCGCGAATCGATTGCCTCGCTCCGCCTCTCGTCCGGCCAGGTCGCGCTACAACTATTGTGTTTTTTCGTCGCTCGAATAGGAAAACTACATAAAACCAACAAACCAAGGCACACGATTTCAGCCTGGATACATTTTCTATTCTCTTATCCCTACCGTACTCCTACCGTATCCTAGCCATCTTCGGTAATCCCTCACCTCCGCCAGCAGCACCTCCATCGCCTCGCTCACGCTCGTCGTCTCGGCGAGTGCCTGAATAATCAATAAAGTCAGTATGCAGTAACCCTTGATACTGGTTACGGTAGATTTCCCCTTCTGCCCATTCCAACTGTACCTGCAGACACGCTGCGCGCTCGAAGCCCATGTCCATCAGCGACTGCACCGCGTTCGCTTCCGCACCCGAGAGCGGGCGCTCGTTCGCAGCAGGGCCTTTAATTAATTTATTAAATAACCTTTTAATTAATTAGACTATAATTATCTAAATAATTACCATTCTCGACCTCCTCCTCGCGCAGCTCCGTCAGGTTCTTCGTGACCTGCAATGTTCGTGTTTCACCAACCGATTAAAACACAGTCTACAATAATTTGCCCATAATCCCAACTAATCGGTCTTATCAAAACAAATACAATAACAACAACAACAACAACAACAACAACTCACGTCGGACAGCAGCTTGAAGAGGATCTCGGTGAGCGACTGCTTCCCGGCGAATGAGGATGCGCCCTCCCTCAGCACGGGCACCATCGCGTGCAGCGCATTGAAGATGTCCTGCAGAATTCCGCATTCATTAAGCCCGGAGAAATCGTGATTCAACAATACTATAGGGATTCCAAGATTAGCGTCTCGTGATCAAGGTCTCGGATGTTTGGAAGTGAAAACTAACAATAAGAGCACTCTTTCGAAAAACCCAATAGATATTTTTACCAAGTAGAAGAACCGTTTCAGATGGAATATAAAATGTCCGCGATTTGTATGGTATGATCAGAGTAGCATATCTTCCTTTTCTAAAAAAAATTACAAAGCTCACAACAGGAGAAGCACTTCCCCAAGCCCAATATATTTTCATTTCACCCGGAGCACTATAATTTTATATTGCACTGCAGTGATCATAATTGCTAGCGAACGTAGTAGAAAAACAATTACCTCCATCCTACAGGAATCCCCACGCTTCTACCGTACCTCTCTAATGCAACTACCGTACTCACCGTCTGCAGCAGGATGTAGTACTTGTCGATGGGGAAGAGCTTCGCCTGCGCCTCGACCATCTTGTAGCGCGAGCCGACGAGGCTCTGGCGGGCGGACAGCGCGGTGACCAGCCGGCACCACTCGTGGAACAGCATCTCGTAGCCGACTGAACATTTCGATTATAATCAACATGGTTGATTTACGTTTTCAAGGTTACCTCAAAAAACAGCTCGGTTTCATAGATTTCAACTTCAAATTTCCACATGTTCACAATAAGGCAATAAAGAACCATCTTACATCAATAAAAACATCTATTTTAAAATTAAATAACAAATTAAAGCTAACTCGTCAGCTTCTTCTCCATGAGCGTGGGCACAAGGAAATCGGTGAGCATGCCCATCACCACCTTGTAGCAGCCGGACGAGTAGAACCTGCAAGTGGAATACGGGTTACGGAAAGTACTCAAGTCAGTTATCGATCGCGCCGGTTACGGTAGTCTGGCAGGTTACTGTAGCCACTCACCGTGCGACCAGGTGGTGGTACTGCGCGCGCTTCTCGTCCATCAGCAGCGGGAAGATCGACGTCAGCTGGTCCGTCATGTAGATGGCGCTGCAAGTATGGCGGAAATCATCATCTATATTTCCCGGTTGACCCGTGTTTCACCCATTGTTTTTATTGCCCTAAAAATGCATTGATATATTTTTAAAAAGAAAAGGGATGCGCGATAAAAGCGAAAACTAGCGAGGTTGTTTCAAAAATGTGACTTTTGGTTCACGACCGAACAACGTTTCAGCAATTCCACTAATGCTCCCAGATGGGCTAGTTGTGCTATGTTGGTACCAAATTTGTCACAACAAAAATTACAATAACCCTAATTCTGACCGATCGGTTCACGTTTCACCCCTCCCCTATCACCACTCACATGATCGGCGAGCCGTCCTTGACTGCGATGGGCGCAAACTCCAGATCGGTGCGCAGCTCGCGGAAGATCACCTGCACGAGCTTCTGCGCATTCTGAAGAAATCGACAATTAGATACAGTAATTACACTACCGTACTCATCATTCCATCGCCAACTGATTTATACCAGTCCGTGATAGGAGATCGTGTGTCTACCGTACCTTGGTGAGGTTGTAGGGCACGGCGGCGTCGTAGGCTCCGCGGCTTCTGGCGCGCGTCGTGTTGCCGATGCACACTCGCGAGAAGAGCCCGAGCAGGTCGGCCACGGCTCTGCAAACGTTCATTAACATTTTTTACTATTAGAAAGAGGACATTTCCATTTTTACACGTGCGAAATCTACCGGGACGCAGATTGGTTATCCTATTTTCCTGTAACCACAATAAGTCTGGTTCCCCGTTGCACAGCTCGGCTTTCCCAATAAGACCAATAATCTTATCCGTCCATATTCCGGAAGCCTATCTCATCATAGGTCGAATACCTATGTTATCAAAGCATTGAAAAGTGGTCTGCTTTTCAAATTTGTAAGTCGCCACCCATTAAAAGTGGTGTGCTTTTCGAAAAAATCCTCTCCTCTCCATTCAAAAGTGGTCTGCTTTTTGACATTTTATCATCTCATCCTTCGAAAAAGTGGTATGCTTGTGTCATTTTTGACACACTATTCGCACCCTGTATCTCATTCGAACTCCCCTTGCAACCCCAATCCGCCGGATGTCCGCCTCACCTGATCGCTTTGCCGTTGGCCTTGGTGCACTCGCCGTGCTTCATCATGCCCGTGTAGTAGGCATTCTCCTCCTTCGTCAGTCCGATCGACTCAGCGGCTGCAGCCTTCAGTTCGCGATCCGCCTTCAGCACCTACGACGAGGGCGATAAATGAATCGTGAAACACGAGCCGACCGAATCAAATTTTGTTTGTCACAACGTGGCTACGTCTCTATTTTTACTGAGACTCACAAACAACGCAGTGTACAAACAATAGGAACAATAACACAAATTATGCGGCAAATGCTCTTCTTTCATCAACAAAAAACAATCAACACCAATGAAGCACTCACTCCATCGTCTCCGCTGCTGCTCGTCGACGGCCCCATCATCTCAACGTCGACGCTCTCGATGCTCGTGTCGGACGAGTCGGGGTCGGCGGCGTCGCCGTCGAGCGCGCGCATCGAATCCGCGTCCGTCGCGGCGCCCACGGAGGGGTCCACGGAGACGGAAGAGGAGCGCTGCAAGGGCCATTTTATTATGGCGTTTATTACAAAGGTAATAGGAATAATTGACAAAGGAATGGCTTGCTAAATTCGGTTGCAACTATAAATCAGCAAGAATGTGAACCATGAGAAATGCAACCAATGGAAGCAGAGTGATTGAAAACGTCAAAACATATAATATTAATAATAATATTATTGCAAATCCACTCACACTGCCCTGCTCCGCGGCCTCCTTCGCAGCGCCGATCTTCGCCTTTTTCTGCGCCACCCGCAGCGCCTGCATCACGCTGTTCTCCCACGTGAACACGCAGTAGATCTGCAATTAGGCGATGAATTATCAGTAAACGGTGAAACGCAATTTGCACTGGTCAATGAAATTAAATAAAAACAAAAACACACCCTGTGCAGCATCGAGTGCAGCTCGGCGCCCTCGTCCGTCCACATCGAGATCACCTGCACGCAATCGATAATTCACTGTTCTCTATCTATTAATTTATTAGTCATTTGCTGGAATACTATTCAAAGCAAGTGATGCACGGTTATGCTTCCATCACATATTCAGCAGCAATAGCTCTGTCGATAAGGTTTGAGCAGCGGAGAGATCTCTCTCCGCGAGACTTCATTAGGCAACCGTACCTTCGATCGCAGGTCGTTCTCCCTGTGCGAGGTGAGATGCGCGGCGCACTTGGTCACGCCCGCCAGCATCGCCGTCACGTTGAGCACCGTCGCCGTCATCGTCGCCTGCCGCTTGTAGTCCGCCTCCGCGTCGCCCGTCGACTGGAAATTATTTATTGTAATTATTGAAGTGCAAAGGATATTCGTTGTTCCAGCGTGACTATATAAATGGAAACATTCAAAGGAGACAATAATCTCCGCACGTAAAGCACAAAATGCTAATTTCAAAACCCATTCCCTCTTCTGTTTCAACAAATCGTCCTTCTCACAGTGTTGAAGTCACAGCTAATTCAATCGACTCCTCACAGTCGGTCCACCCAACTCCATTTCTGTTTCTGCTCCCCCTCTACTAACTCATCGCACCAAAATCCGCTCTTTCGTGCTTCAACTCACCATCTTGGCCGTCAGCGAGCATCCCGCGGCGCCGTCCTCTCTCTTAGCGAGCTGCGCGATCGGCGACAGGGCCTCGGTCGCCCACGCCACCATCTGTGCCATCACCTCCTCGCGAACGGGTGCCGGACCAGGTGCCGGATGCCGCGCCGACATGCTCGGCTGACCGCCCTGCAAAATAGAGTTCATACACTTTTCAAGTCAATACTCGATAGCCCACCACCGTGCACCACCTACAGTACTCACCACTGCCGCTCTCACTATCGTCGCCACCACACCCGGGTAGGCGGATGCGGCCAGCTCCTGCTGCAGCGCGGGCAGACTCATCGACTGCAGCAGCAGGGGAACGCCGCCCCTCGTCACCAGTCCTTCGACCATCTCGTTCACGGGCGTGCCTTGCTGCAGCAGTTGCTGCAAAGGGAGGAAGATTAGAGATACCGTACTACCTTGCACCACTTCAATACTCTACATCACATCAATATTACTCATCACAATCAGGATCATGATTTAGAATATCCCTATTAGGGACCACCATCCTTTTCTATAAAGGACGGTGAGCGCTAAGTTGAATTGCTCGAAGGAGAAGCGAGGGCCGCGGGTTCTGGTTTCATAGATGTTTAGTACTCAGTATGGGCTAACTTTGCTGCAAAAAAGAGCCAATGGTGCCAGTTCCCACGGATGGCGCACGACCATATGTTCAAAAAATGCACTAATTATTAGGAAACTTTGACTTTGGAGCTTTATAAAATCGGTTCCAGGTGAGGGCCGCGACTTTTGAAAGTTTCCAGTGATGAAGTAGGGTCAGGTGCATAACATATCCAAAAATTAGCCTATTCTGCCAGTTCCCAAGCTTAGTGCATGAGCTCGAAAATTTGCTTATTTTTCGAACTTTGAGCTCATGCACCAACCTTGGGAACTGGCAGAATAGGCTAATTTTTGGATATGTTATGCACCTGACCCTACTTCATCACTGGAAACTTTCAAAAGCCGCGGCCCTCTCATAAAACGAATGGTGCAGCGCTTCAAAGTTTCTTGTCTCCCGTTTTTGAAAACCCGGTTTTCGGAAAATTGCGATTATCTCGGAAACCATAAGCTGTCGGTTGGTACTACCCAGACAAAAAATGATTCTATACACCAGATTAACAAACTTAAATAGTTCATGAGTCATGAATCGATGATTTGCATATCGCGTGGTGGTCCCTATATCCCTATAAATAAATACCAATCAAGTTACCACACCCAGAGTAGGAATAAGATCAGGATAATTAGCGTTGCGGGCATCTTATTAACAACGAGATAGTTCGATTCGAGCGAAGAGAAAACAATACATTAATATCCATAGATTTTCGCGATTGGTTTCTCGATTTCCACAGTGAACTTCTAACCTATTCAATCCCCTCTGGCAGCCATCTTTACTTCCAACAGACACTTCTGATCTTCTCGCAAACCTTCCCGTCCACTAAGAAGTCTCATTCCACCCCGTTCAGATGCCACTGGGTACGAACCCGCTTTCCCATGGCGCCCAATCCCAACTCGGAAGAGGCCTTCCGATCTTACCTGACTCCGCCTCCTGTTCTTGCCCTATAAAAGGGGTTTGATCAGAACTCATCCACCACTTATCCAGCTCTCCAATCATGTCCACCAACTTCTACACCTACTCCTCCAACTCTTTCGTCCACTCCACTCTTCTCGCTGTGAGTCCTCTCAATGGGAAACTGGAGTCAATCGCCGAGTCTTCTTCGCTCACAAAGTGGGGCACCCTAACCAATCTCTCCACTTCCGATCTTCACGTCGTTGACGATAACAGCGATTCGGGTGTCGGGTCATCGGATGACGTGAGTTGCTCGTTTCACCCGTCCCTCATTAACTTATTCTTTTAAGTTCTCGGACTGTGAATCCACCACCTCCGACGATCTCAACACTGCCTTCTGCGAGGACATCCAGTCTGCTGAATCCACTATCGAATCCGAGGATGAGCTCAACTGGGTCAGTTTCCCTTTTCCCTTCCCTACCCTAACAAGGGAACCGCAAAAGTAGGCCGATCTCTCGAACAAATCTGATGACGCAAGTTGAAAGGGGTCCCATAGGGAAGTTCAAAACCGCTTTGAACCGATTGGATATTTGTTTCTTAAGAACCGAAAATCGATTTTGAAAAATAGCCTGTTTTGTGTGTGAAAATCGAAATCGCCTCGCGCAGGGAAGTGTTCGAGAAAGAGAGACAGGCAAACATGCCTCCGGTGGCGCAGCTGGTAATGCGCTAGCCTTGCATTTTGCAGGTTGTGGGTTCGAATCCTTTTGGGAAATTCTTCTTTTGCTATTTTTTTTAAACACTCCTTGTTGTTTACTGTGCTTGGATTCCACTGATTTTCATGGTTTCCTCAGTTTCTGGTGGTACAAAATATCATCAGCCGCATCATTCAAAAATTTCACTACATTAGTTCCACTCTTATTAACCAGTCAAAATCAGTAGAATCCAAGCACGGCAAACAACAAATAGTGTTTGAAAAATATAGCAAAAGAAGATTCCCGCAAAAGGATTCGAACCTACAACCTGCAAAATGCAAGGCTAGAGCTTTACCAGCTGCGCCACCGGAGGCATGTTTGCCTGTCTCTCTTTCTCGAACACTACCCTGCGCGAGGCGGTTTCGATTTTCACACACAAAACAGGCTATTTTTCAAAATCGATTTTCGGTTCTTAGGAAACAAATATCCAATCGGTTCAAAGCGGTTTTGAACTTCCCTATGGGACCCCTTTCAACTTGCGTCAACAAATTTGTTTGAGAGATCGGCCTACTTTTGCGGTTCCTTTGTAACTCCTCCTCTTCCAGCCCTCCACGACATCCTATCTGGCTCGATTCCGTCCTTCCTATCTTCGCGACTACCAACTCGTGCCCGAGTCCGACGACGATCTACTCGATTCCATCGCCTTCTTCTCCCTTACTCGTCCTGTCGACGCTCCCGAGGAATGGACGGAGGAAGAACTGATGGAGTACACTTCCATGCAGATGAGACTGCTGTGGAACATCAGCGAGTGATCTACTGCCAACAAGTCTAGTTTCTTTCGTTAATAATATTGTACACCTTGAGTTCTATTGGCCAATAATATGTATGCCGGTGATAAAAATTAAATTATAAAATTCAAGACTAGCCTAACACTGCACGACTACAAAATAAGGATGAGATAGGCAAGTTCAAAGGACAGTGCGAAACAAAAACAAGAAAACGACAATACTGGTCAGGGTGCACAGGTAGTCGCTGCCGAGCGGGAGCGCCCTCTGCCCAATCTCAGCATACAGTATCCCCAACCCCTTCTTAGCCTACCGTATCCCCATTAATCAATCAATGCCGAACCTCGACAATTCTAGTCAGGATGCACAGGTAGTCGCCGAGCGGGAGCACGCGCTGTCCGGTCGAGTCCAGGGTGGTCATCTCCATCGTGTCCCTGCTCCGCTTCTCCTCCACGCTCATCACGGTGGCATCGGTGGCCGCGGGGGAGGACGTCGAGGCATCCATGCTCTCGCCCGACTGCAAATACGGTTAATTATTAGATAAAGAATTAAAATAATGCAACACCCAGGTTGTCCTAATTGCCAAACTATTTTTCCGTCACTCTTGGTTGTTGCGTGCTTCAATGACTAAGTTTAGCCTTACAATAAAGGAAAGCAGTAGTCGTAGGTTAGCCAGGTCTAACAAAAATAACAATCGCTGTTTCAACTGCAACCTAATTGAGGCAATCACACTTGCAACACAACGCGAACGAAATCACCTCCTTTACTACTCGAAAACCAACCAAACCCGGCTCTGCAGTGTTTCAATCTCTGCTCACCTCCATGCTGGCGGGGTCGATCTCCTCCTCGTCGCTGGCGCCCTCCATCTCCTGCGGCGACATCACGCCCTCCGAGTCCTCGCGGTCTCCGAGCACGTGCACTGCCGGGTCGCGCATGCCGTACGGGCTGCAAACGAATTTATTTGATCAATTATTGAAGCGTCAATAATATCGCAGAAGATTCGGACGCATGAACTAATGGCATGAAATTTGTCGAATAGAGTATCCAGTCGTATTGTTGGGATTGAATTGCCGTGTCAAAAAAACTCACTCGTTGCGGCCGACGAAGAATCCGCGTGGCGCCTTCTGCAGGGTCATGACGATCTTGACGCCAGCGGGAGCGGCGTCCGTGCCCAGTGCGATCAGGCGCTTCATCGTCTGCAATAGAGTAGATTTGAACCTTCTGGAACAGATAAAGACTGAGCTGCATAGTCATTTCAATCATAGTCGATTGATTTGCGTTTCAAGCACCCTTCCCACCTCGATGAAGCTGTCGAGGCAGAGCTCGCGCAGCTCCTGGTTAGTGCGCAGCAGGTCCTCCAACGTCGAGCCAATGTTGTACGAGCAGTCCTCCACTGCAATTCGGACACTCATTATTAATCCGCTTTGAAACACCAATATCATGAATTTCATACTTGCAGCTATATAAATTTCAGTCCTTCATTCCAATACGAGGGCACTCAATACTACTCCCGAAACCCCGAAGTCGCGGGTTTGAACTTACTGAGGTCTCCTCCTCGTCTCCTCTTCATCGTGTTGATGTACTTGGCCGTGAGCACGATACGCAGCATCTCGTCGAATGGCTTGAACCTGAACCGAGGCAATTAGTTGATTAAATAATTAATGAGCAGCATTATTTGATTATTAAGGTAATTAGCGCACTTCTTGAACTGCTGCAGTCCTCGTTCATTTATGCAGAGGGCAGCAAAGACCTGCGACATCGTTGTTATGACGTCGCGAGTCGGCTCGACCTGAAATTAAATATTTAATTAAACAGGCACGTACTCACCATCTTCGAGGCAAATGAATCACTGTAGTGTGGTAACGGTTTGCATCCTAATGCGTTATGCGTGACTGCGAAGACGACAACTTGAAGTCGCACTACCCGACCCCTTCCATTCCCACACACTCAAGGAGAATTCATGCCGTACGTTCACCATTAACGCTATTCGATGAGGAAATGACAATCAGTAGATAACCCCGCCCCAAAAAAAGATTATTGTTAGGCTCCCGCTTCAAATGTGCAACACTACAATACTTCATGGCGCTAATATTCCCATTTCCAACTAATATTTTCCAAGATTCGCTTGCGAAAGAATTCAAATGCATGAAATAACAACACCAGAGATCTGCATTTGGGGAAAAGCGTGAAACTAGGAACAGATGGGGATAATGCTATAAAGTTAAGGGAGGCAAGGCACTTGAAAGCAGTCTGAAACCGGGAACCGCCTCGGAAAAAAATTGACGACAATCACGCACTTCCTTCCTCAGCATCGCCATCAGCAGCGTGTAGGGGACGTGCGCGTTCTGCAGCATCGTCAGCTGTGCGGGCTCCTGCAATTAGCAAATTATTAATTAACTAATAACTGATAATAACATAATAACCGTGAAACGCATCCTCACCTGGTAGATGAAGTTCTGGAGCAGCTGCATCGAGTAGTGGAAGAGCGCCGAAGAGTAGTACTCGACGTTCGAGAAGATGTGTCGCAGCGCGTCAGGGAGACCGTACTCCATCACTGCAATTGATAATTAATTGGGATTACTGTAGCCGAAACACGGGATTTATCGATCGCGATAGGTCAATGCACTCACGATGGCGGACTTGTTCGACGAAATCTCGCTCGTTGATGATCCTCTTGAGGAAGTTGAGCAACGACTTGATGAGTGCTCCGCGCTGGTGGTGGCAGAAGGACTGCAATTGAGACAAGGGAATTAGTTGTTTTAGGGATATCTTACAAAGAACTAATTACATCGAAGAGTCGATTATTTGTAAGTCTTGCCACAAAAACGTAATATTTCCCAACCGGCTCTATTCACGATTCACTACCACCTAATAAACATTTTCGGTAATGCCTTTCAATTTCGTTGGCTCCACCTGTAGAACCTATCCCCGTTACTCCTGATGGGTTAGGACCTTCCAAACCCGTCATATTCCCGTTTCAGACTTCCCTTCCCCCCCTCACCGTCTGCTTGGGCGTGCGGATGTACGTCGCCGGCACCTCCTTGCCCTCTTCGTCCTCGGAGACGTCGATCAGGTACGGCTGCTCCTTGCGGCACTGCTCCACCTCGTACTGCAAGGGTAATTTGTTAATTACCTAATAAAATTTATTAATAAATATTTGCAGCCAAAATCCCCCAACGACTCAACATCCCAAGAGAAGCCTTGATTATATTACACAAGGCTTCCTATGGTGCCAAATTGCGTCCCGAATAGCCTCGGTCTGTCATAGATCTTCCCCGTCGTTAATTAATCTAATTAAAGGGGACGGAGCTAATCCACTTACGCAGAGTCGATTGACGCACGTCTCCAGTCCCTTGTGAGCGGTGAAGCCCTGCACGTCGAGAGCGGAGACCACGTCTATGACTCTGCAACAATATTCATTATAAAAATATTTTAAATGAAACAAATTAAATGATGACCCGGTATCCATCTATATCCATCTATTCACCTATATCCAAGGAGGCATGGTGATTTCATCAATTTGATCAGGACCGCTATTTCTACAACAGCCTCTTTACAGTCAGAAAACCTTCAAACTTCGCACCCTTCCCGTTCCCGTTTCAAACTAAATGCAAAATTCCGCTCCTGACAATTCTCGCCGGTGCACGCAAAACTAATCAATAACACCCCATCGAAGGCAGCGTCCAGTATTTATCTCATCGGCGCTACCAACCAATTTTTTTGATCAATAACCGCTGGTTACCGTACCTCACGCATCTAGTCACGAACGAGGTGTACTCTGGTGGCAGATCGTGGTAGGAAATCACCGACAGCATCGTCTGAGTGATGCCCGACGAGATGAGCGTCTCCTGTGAGGCTCCCGGAGCGCCTGCAAGCGATACGGTAATCAGTTATCGATTTACGGCTACCGTGAGCCTTCTGAACTCACGTCGGGGATGGTCGAGCGAGGCCATGTGATACAGCAAACTGAAGAGCGCAGTGCAGAGGCCGATCGATGGGTGGCCAGGCTTGCCGATCAGACCCTTCTGCAAGTGGAAAGGGTTTTTTTTTCTAAAATAATTTTTCGATCCACCACTCCCATCATCTACCGTACCTTGAGGTCCTCGACGCAGTCCCTGACGTAGGTGGCGAGGAATCCGTGGTAGGAGGTCGCGCCCAGCTGCTCCATGATCGTCAGCAGGCGGCGGCGGATCGCGTTGCTGGAAGAACTGAAAGTTAGGGTGTTAGTTGGTAGCTTATTGTCATTGGCAGTATGCATGTATTTTAATGTCAGTGCTCTGTCAAAAGTTACATTAGCGCATCTGTATTGTGTTAATGGTATGCATTGGCCATACGCATAGTCATAGTCAAACATCCAATCGAAAATTGTGCCCCATCTTTGTTTGCCTAGTGAGTGACTAAAGTCGATGTCTTCTCTCTTTTGCTCTCTCGTTCCGTCTAACCAGTGAGGGAGCGTGCAGAATCGAGAGTGCATACCTATCGAGTCGATGGGGCTTAGTCTCGTTCGAGCAGATGGCCGTCAGCGTTCGCAGCGCCTCCGACTTGATCATGTCCACCTGGAAGAGTTTGGATTCAGAACTACTTTATAACCACCTCATGCCTAGAAGAGATGATTATTCTTCCATGAATTTTTTAACAATCTAATGATTAATTACTAATCCAATATCATCACGCTCGCCAAAAATATGTTGGTTTCAATTGTGAGATGAACAAAAAGTTCATTACACGTTCAAGTTGCGCTATACATACACTCGAAACAACTCCCACGATATGTTCATTCCTCCATACTATTTTCTACAAAACAAAAAAATGCACACCCGCGAAAACAAAACTGCAGCCAGGCTATTCAAAGACCAGACCACTCCCATGATGATTTCTCATCATTTGCCACAATGCAAAAATAGCAATAGAACGCTAAAATTTTAATAATAAATTAATAAAAAATACTTACCCGTTCGTGGACGCCCTCCTCGACGTGCAGCAGGCTGCAGGTCTGCTCGATGAAGCCGGGCGGGGGAAGCTGCGGCACCATCGCTGCCAGCTCCTCGGAGCCGCACCGCGAGTACACTGCAACTGGAGCGGAGGGTCACTTATGTGGACTGTTAGTGAAACACAAAGACACTCGGGTTCCCGTTTCCCGTTTCCCGTTTTTATTGTTAGTTTACAAACTGTCAGTAAAGGCCAAAGCCGCTCTTGAGCATCTAGTGACGCGCGAATTCCCCTAGTCCCATTTCACATTTATATTTAATGATCCGTGCCCCGCTGAGAGCTACTGAGATGGATTTGTAGTCGTCTAACATCATGCCTTCATTATGTTCGAGTGGACTACTTGGACTACTCATGTTCACGAGTGTCTGCATCGCAAAAACGACTAGCCAAATAACTTCACAAATTCGGGATTTCTGACTTGGTCCATATCAAAATTGAAAGACTCATGTTCCGCTCAGCAGTACTCAAAGCCCAAAAATGCCTTGGCCACTCTTTCATCTCTATTTCACGTGTCTATCCCGGAATGAGAAGCAATTTCCCCTGCTCGTTCTCTTTCCTCGCATGCGTCTCTCTCTCTCTATTTCCCACAGCCGGAATAAATTAGTTGTTTTATTGCGATGCCTATAAGAACTGCGCTTGAAAACCAAAGGGGCTTGTTCAAATATAATCCCTGCGTGCCATTGATTGATCTATGCTTGCAAAAAATTGCTCATGACAAGCAACTTATACCTCGCTTGAAAACTCCATTCACTCTATTTTTAACTGACCGAACAGTAATCATGAAGACATTGAACTACGCAACGTCAGGGCAACCACTTCCATACAAAAGAAAACATAAATATTTTTAAAAATAATTAATAAAAAAATTAGTATTTAATTAAACCCTTACGGAGTGTGCTCATGGCGAGGAGGCGGGCGATGAGCCAGTCCACTCGGTGCGTCTGGTCGTCAAACTTCCTCAGAAGCCGGAGTCTCGCGACGAGCGACGCCCGATCGGCCTGGTCGCCGTCGAACTTCTTCAGAGTCTCCTCCACCACTTGCAGCAGTGGCATTGTGTCCTGGCAATTTCGTAATTAACGTTCAGCTTGTTTTGTTTTAGCTTTTCGTAGCTTTCATCGCCTTCTGTCACTCAACGATGAATCAAATGCGCTCAAAAAACAGGCATGACTCATTTTTGTAGCGCACTGAGCCGTGCCTGTTGGCTGACGTCATCGGCGATAAGAAAATCCGACACCAGCATTGACTACTTTCACTCTCTATATCCCATGATATTGTATGTTTCAGGATATTGGATCAAAAATGCCATGGGTGTCAGATTGGCTAGAGAGGGGCAGACAATGTGTGTAAAGAAGAGTTAGGCTAATGCAAATAAACTTTAGCATCCCCTTGTGTTTCACTGTTTCAGGAGAAAGTTATATTGCACGCAGTAAGATCTAGAGACAATGTGATAAAGATGGCGTCAAAGTATTGGTTAACATTGCAACACTCACCTCTGGCTTGGGGATGTGCACTGACTGGCCGCTCGAGTTGGTGAAGGAGAGCGGGAAGAGCGGCTGCGGGAGCGAGAGCGTCGGCTTGATGCAGTCCGGCAGCTTCACGTCGCGCAGACGACCGCCCCAGGACTGCAATGCTACGGGTTCAGAACCGTTTCGAAACATTCCAGCTCCTCCAAGGTTGGGAAAGATAATAGAACCAGGTATAAACGGTTCAAATGCAATGCAATGCAAATCGTTGAGAATATGAGTGGAAAAACAAGAACAAACAAATAAATAAAAATCAATACTCACCTCAGTGAGGGCAGCGAGCTTCTCGACGAGTCGCTTCTGGAGGTCGGGCGACAGTCGGTTGGAGAGGAAACGAGAGCGCTTGCCCATCACCTTTATTGGCAATTTTTTAAAAACAAATCAAGACCTAGTGTAAAAAAAACTCATGTTTTGTGTTTCAAAATATATTTATATAATATATAAACTCACTTGAAAGACGAGCAGGACCTCGATGATGATGTGAGGGTCGGTGCTCTCCATCAGGGCCAGCAGGCGCTGAAGTATTATAATTAATCATTTTAAAAATTAAAAAAAAACTGACGTCGACACTGGAGTAGGCGCTGCGGGACGTCGTGTTCTCAAAGACTTGGGCGGAGAACTTGAGAGCGACCTCCACCATCTTCCTGCAAAGAGCGTGAGTTTAGTAAGTATTGTTCTTTATTTATCATACCAAGACTTTGCCAAAATTAGAATCTACTGATGAATGAATCGATGGGATTCGGGCGCAAAAAACAACGAGAAAACGTGAAAATAGGTCAGTGAAGATTGATAAAACGGTTATAGACGCACTTGGCGTTGGTGTCGGTGTCGACGGCGAGGCGGTAGTCGACCACCTTCGCGCCCATCTCCAGAATCTCGTCCAATCGATTGAGCACCGGCGCCCATCGCACGAGCTCCGACTGCAAAATGAATCTCAGAATATCCCATAAAACAACTTGTAGCCGTCAACTAACAAACTACACGCTTCAGTTTGTTTCAGTTGCAAAACAAAAATACTCAAAGTACAAAGGCAAAGAATGGCGCTATTTTTGCTTGTTTTCCAATAAAGTATTAATAAATTAATTGTTCTTTATTCGTTGTTTATAGCAACGTTGATTTAGACAATTTTGATGGCGAAACGGAGCCAATAGAAAAGTATTGCACAGAGTGATGAAAGGGCGACGCACCTTTCCGTGCAAAGTGGGCCATTCCTTGAGATTCTTCATCTCGTCTACTAGACTCTCCAACGTCTCCGCTCGTTTGAGCCTGTCGAGCAGGGAGGCAACCTGTTCGGGCTGAAAAGAAACCAAAATTTAATCAATAACCGATAATTATAAAGCTATTTCGAAATCGGACTTTTGACCGTGTATTGAGCTTAAAATAGAAGAAAACTCACGATCTCGAGCATCGACGGACGGAGATTTGCTAGATCTATCTTCATTGTGATGTGTTTATATTAAGCAGTTGGGAGAAATGAACCGTCACTCATAGAAAACAGAGGAAATCCTTGAGGCGATAAGATTCCAACAGTAACAGTATATACAGCTCCTGGAATGCAAATTTGAGTTCATAAGAAGACGCACAACCACGCAAAGCATCGATAAAATATAAATTTATTAACAAATACGCGAAAGAACGTGCTCACGATCGCAAACAAACGAACAAGCATGATGACATTAGCGTAACTACCAATTTCTACCTTACAAAGATCGTGTATTTGGATTCTGAGTGTTTCATTGCCAACTTTGGACCTCCGACTATCTTTTCAAATGTAAAAACCAGGCTGCAAAAAGCGGGAACATCGTAAAACTTCAAGAGAGGGCGCGGAAGAGTCACGCTCGCGTGAGCGAGTGAGAGAGACAGCCTACCGTACATTGTCGTGGTAGGATATTTAAACGAATAATGGCCAGTTTTACACCAGTTTCACTGTGTGATTTGGCCTTTTTTCGCCTTGTTTTCTTTTTAAAACTATATTGTTTTGCATAATATGAATTAAGGTGGTTGCTGGGAACCCACCATCAACAGGCACTATTGGCGAATCACTTTCAAGCGGGTCGGCGCCGTTTAGATGAGCTTTTCTGTATTTCTCCTGTTGGCCTTCTTTTTTTCCGATTTGTATCTATTGTTTTGAGCTCATGTTCACCTCCACATCGATTCAACGCACGTCTCGTGAGCAAGTGGCAGCTCATTTGGAGCTGCAGTCATCGACATTTCTTTGGTTGGTCGTTTTTACTCTCACTTTTCCTTGATTTTCTTCGAACACTAGCAGGACAAGTTTGAAAACGTCGTTTAGAAGCAACATTTCGCTTTTCCAATTATTTATTAAATTGTTTTGAGCAGCTTATGGCTAGAATGGGCTGTGTATTCAATTATCAATAAAAGCGCTGCCCACTTCTTCTCTTTATCTCGTTGGTTGCAGGCGTTCGGTCGTCTGCCGTGCCCCTCGATTCTGCTCCCCTCACAGCTGATTAGGTACATTTGACTACGTATTGGTCATAATCATGAAAGTTGCTGGTTGCTTTGTAACGCATTGAGGTGATTCGGGCGCCCGAGCCCCACTCGTTAGAAGAAAATCGAGGCTGCATCACGGTCGCACCCTACTGCTGTGAGTTACTGTTGATTTCCACCATGAAATAGTTCTTTCCTCTCGAATCTGAACGCCATAATATATTTGGCACTTTTCTCTGAGCAATACTATGAATATTTTGAATACGTTTGCCTCGTCATGAGCATGATAACCTAATTAAAGATCGTGTAATTCAAGCTAACGCATTTGATAGCTTTCTGATGCTTATTAATTGAGTGATTTATATTTATCAACGTTACTGCTTTCATTTCCAGCCCGTCGATCGTTCTTATGACAAGTGAGACGAATCGCCAAGAAGAAAGCGCCGGCACTTCATTACGCATGCTCTCTAGCTTTGTATGGTTAACTATAAAGCATGTGGATTAGGGAGAGCAATGACTGGGAGAGTCATTGCTCTCCTCTAGGCGTTCACATTTTTGTTGTAGTGTTGCTTTCTCATGGTAATTGTTATTTTATACTTTCCTCAGCTATGGTGCTCATAGAATTGTCATGCTTGTTAGTTGATTTGTAATGATAAAAGTATTTGCTAATGACAACATCGACGTGTTTCTGCTAACAGTTGCTGACTAACTGACTTATACCTCTTGATTTGCCTTCTAACACGCTTGGATTCCGGGTGTCTTCAGTATCTCCAATGAACTCTGAAAGCGGAGGCAGCGTGGCCACCTCCCAAGTTAGCATGATCACAGTGATCCCGGCACACCGGATGCCCGAGGCTGGCCCGCCACCACATCAGCATCAGCCGTACTACCAGCCCCCTTCTCCCGCCTTCGCTTCCCCGCCCCCATACGGAAGCTACCAGGCGCCGCCCCAAGGATGGCAAGCTCCGCCTCCTTCTGGCTACTCGGTGCCCAACGGCTACCAGCCGAATCCTGCCTCGCCCCAGCCGCAGCCGGGCCTTCCCTACCAGATGTACATGCCTCCCCAAGCTGCACCTTCTCCCATCCCCTATTCGCAGGTACACTATTGGTTATTGTAATAAGACGAGAATCGCCGAGTTACATATTGTAAGACTTGTTTGTTCTTGTTGTCAGGATTGCGCATTGTTGAACCAAAATAACGTATTGTAACGGGCGCTTTGCAGCCTATGCAGCACTCGCCATACCAGGGTGCACCGGCAAATTACTACTCGCAGGTACTGTTTTGCCACCAGAAGGACAGAAAACGATGAGTGTTAGTAGCTTTTGTAATGGATAATGCGATCACTTTTCACGTGCCAATGCATTTCAGCTGCCCAGCTACCCGCCGTATCCGGCTGCTGCAGCACCTTCCCCTTGCCACTACTCACAGGTGATGAATATCCCTGAACTCCCTCTAACACGCACGTCCTTTGCAGCAACCGCAGCCACCGCAGCAGTACCAGCTGTACCAGCCGGCTCCTAGTCACTATACGCCGGTACTTGTTTGATCAATTTCATCGATCTAGTTCACAATTCGCCGACATTCCTGTACATTTCCTTCACAACAGGTGATGCACCCGCAGCCACAATATCACCACTTGCCCTACGGTCAGCCCGGAGGCTACTACAGGGAGGAACGGAGGACCCCGACGCCGCCCGACCCGATCCGGTACCAGGCACCGAACCAGTACCACGCCGGATACCACGCGGACTCGCACTACCAGCAGGTTGGAGCACGGTAGTCGGAGTAGATTAGTGGATATTATTAATTAATTAATTAATTTCAGGCGGTGAACTACGCGCCGCTCCCTCGTGCGGCCGACCAGAGACAGTACGATGCCCTTCGTGAGCACAAGAAGGAATCGCCCAACTACGAGTCTGAGGTATGTATTGTAATCAAATTTACTTCTTTTTGAAGGCGTTGTGACGAGATATTGGCAAAACAATAATTTGCAGCGTGATCCGAGATTCAATAGGCGACAGTATGAGCCTCGGGACTTCCACAGGGATCCTCACGAGGAGAGAAGACAGCCCATGAGACCCGTTCAGACCTGCACCGAAAAGGTGAGGGATCGGGGGCGTCGTTTCATTCAGGTTCAGGCCTCTTCATTCCACATATTTTTGCCCGGTCGAGTGGTAATAAAGTGTGTGAAATGTAGGAAAAATATATAGGTGATCGTAACTAAGGTTCAGGTTATAAATGCAAGAATTTATTTATTTGCAGCGAGAGAGGCTCGAGGTGTACGAATCAGAGATGAGGAAGGAATCTCTCAAACCCGCGCAATCTGTCCGACACGAGAGGATTGAGAAGAAGGTGAATCGAGGCTCTAAATTTACCTGAATATTGAAAATATTTGATCATCGCGTTGTACTGTTTCTAGTTTCCTTTACTTTCAGGTTGATTCGAGAGAAGAAAGGAGGGAGGAGAGACACGAGGAGGAATATGAGTGGAATTGGGAAGAGCCCAGCAGCCCGGAACCAGTGCATTCCATCGAAAAAGAGGAGATCTATGCGTGTCCAGTTAGTCAATCTGCATCGATATTGGCGCACAAAGGAACTGATATTTTCTTGTAAGATCAAAAGCAAACCACGATGAAGTGTGCTTGAGGAGCAGTATTAAATGGTTTACTTAACATTATAATTAGAAATTTCCAGAAGAAATCCGGCTTCGGAAATTGCGACCAGATTCGAGCCGAGCAATGCAGAAGCGCAGTCGATTTCTGCAAAGACGAGAGATCGAGGTGAGATGATGAAACCGAATAGTGCCGGGTTGCCACCACTTGTTGCATATGTGTGGTGGGAGCAGCCCTGATCATTGGGGAGCAATGAAGGAGCCACTTTCAATGCAGGGGGGCTGCAAGTGGATGTAATCTGAAGTGCGCGGAAATACCAATATTGACATACTATTTTTGCAGACGTGGTTCGTCGTTCACCGCGGAGGAGCAGGACCAGCTGCTGTACCGGTGAGCATACCAATTCATTGAGAAGGAGTTCGCCGATGATAACCTTATCTCGGAAGCTTGAAACCGGGAAATGGCGTGAATATTTTAAAATCAATTTGCAATTGCAGACTGTCCCTGCTCGACCGCACAATGCAGGCCGTCTACGCAAAACCGGAAGACGTGCTCCCGCCAGAGAGAAGGAGGACGGAGAGCAGACAGTACGAGGACAGAGTTGATCAGGAGGTTGGCCGTGTTGTTGTTGTTATTGTTGTTGTTGTTGTTTTGACACCTCAATCATGAGAGTTTTATAAACAAGTTGCAGAACCAGCGCGACCGTCCCACTGTATTCTCCACTCCAATGAGAAGAGGAGAGGAGAAGAAACGGAATAACGGAGGCGTCGTCGATGGACGGGTTGGTCGCGTTTCTATTACCGAGATGGACAACATGGGGGAAAGATGATGTTTTCTTGAAACACGAATGCTGCGGGTTTCACGTTTGTAGCGAATTGCAGGCCCGCAGCCGCCTGCCCACCTCGCTCCTTCCCCTCCGCGATAGGATGAGACTCGAGTATGAACGAGTGTACGAGGACAACACGGCTGATGAATACGTGAGTGACCACGATTCTAGTCAAGCTGCCCTGAGTTGTGGGCTCTGTTTTACATGATTTGTGAACTTACTGGAGCGCAAGCCTGCCCTTTTTTATGTTCGGGGTTTCTCTTCTGAATCCTGACCGTTATTACTCATAGTGCCGCCTTTTGTTGATCTCTAGCGAGCCCTATTTTCGATTGAGAGCGCATTTTTTCTCAACAGTTTCATTTTGCAGAGTGATCTCGGCGCGCCGTCGTCGTGCCCGCGTCTGAAGGCCATGGTCGACGGCATCGTCAAGGAGCCGAAGCCGATCGGCGGATCGACCGAGAAGAGCCAGCCCCCTCCTTCCCAGCCAGTGAGGAGAAGGGCGGGGAAGATAGAAGTGGTGGAGAAGGCGGAGGAGAAGGTAGATATTGTTTGAAACACAATTGTTACTGTCTCTTTAACATTGAAATTTCGAAAGACTTACCAATATCGATGAGCATGTCGATTTTAGCTTTTCGATACAGTATTTTTTGCGTCTCACTCAATCTAGAGGTTGCAGAGCCAGCGAGTGGCTTCATCTGCCTATGGCCATCTTCTCATCGGCAAGGAGAAGAGGCAGTACGACCACTGTGATGTTGAGCAGGTTTTTGAAATTTGATAATTTGTTGAAACACGATTGATTCGGGTTTCCCAATGATGATATCTGTAGAGTCCCCGCGGCGGCCCCTCTCTCTCTTCCATTAATCCGCCGGAAGAAGAATTTGATGAAATTGCACAGTATAAGAACAGATTGAATGGACAGGTTGGTTGCATGTTTTTTTATATTCTGTTTGGGATGATTCTTCATGGAGTTAATGGAATATTACCGTTGTGTGAAACACGAATGCGTCACCAATTCGCTTTGGCTTGATTTTTTTACGACTCTTTTTGGCATTTGTTGATTTTCTCATTCATGTGAAACACGAAATTGCAGAGCCAGCGCGGCAGCACCTCCGCCCGCTCTACTCGCCCTTCAGAGAGGAAGTACCAGTACAGGAGCAGCATGGATAGACGGGTACGCCTTAGCTAATTTAATGCTTACCTGATATATATTTTTCACGGCTGTTAGAACAAAAAATATCACTTCTCAATTGCAGGGCAGGCTCCTCATTTCTGAGCGAGACATGTTCGAGATGGAACAGCGCAAGAATCGGCAGGTAAGACGGTTTCATTTTCGAAACCAGTTGAAAAAGAGCCCCGAAAATTAGCGAAACTCCGTTGACATGTCTTGTTTTCGATGGTTAGACCAACGTGGGAAACTATCTATGATTCAAAACATGCCCTGCTTTCGCAAGTTTTTTGCCTGATTTTGAAGATGCCCGTATTTCGAAAATATTGCCACCTGACCTGCTCAAATCGCAAATACTACGCCTTTTTCATGTCCTGACGGAGTACGGATGGGCGCTGAACGATGAGTTCACGCCGCGTGCAGACAGGAGAAGGGGGCAGTTGAGGAGATTCGATGCGCAGGTCGGTCATTTTGAGGATGGCAATCCACCGGTACTAGGTACACTGTTGTGATCCCTCCCCTCTTTTTACATGTGCTCCAACCAGTTCGAATTAACCTTCAGGGGGTTCTTATTCACCGTCACTTTTGGACGACGTTGCGCCCTCTCCATTTTTTTGCTGGTTCCTTAATCCTTTCTAATGTATAGACGGGCCGAAATTTTGGGGTTGAAGAGAGCCACATACTGTCTTTCGTCGATCTAGAGAGCTCCATTGCAGGACGACTATGACGACTCTCCCTCGTCCTCTCCCACGCTCTCCATGCTCGACGAGACCCTCGACGAGAAGCAGCTGGGTCTGCCGCCGAAGCAGAAGACGTCGGTGCCAGTGAAGCAGTCGATGATGCAGACGGCGCCGCGAGGCCCCTGGAGGCAGTACGATCTGCCGGCGAAGGTGACTAGTGTATAGAATAAGTTATTGATGTGTCAAGTGGAGAATAGGCCTGCGGAGAGGTAAGAGTCGGGCTACATTGTTCAAAACTTGAAGAAAAATTATGTTTTTATCGGGTCAAATTTGATTCTGGCAGGCTTCAATGCTCCATTGAATGCAATAACGTTGCGTTATGACGTTCTACGCTGCACATAATTTCTGTTTCTAGAGAAAGCAATTCGCGATGACGTAATGATGACGTAATAAATAATTCGCAGAACGACGACGAGCCGGTGTCTCGCTCGTCCTCGCCCACTCTCTCGATGCTGCTCATCGATGAGCCCAACCCCTTCTACGTGCACACGCCGGTGCCGAGACCGACAAGACTGCCCGCGCGACAGCCAGATGGTCGCCACCCGATGAAACCGGAGGAGGTGAGGGGGGGGGATGTTGGGTACGGTAGCGTTGGTCAGTGTACTGTATTCTTAGTGGTTACGGTAGATTTGGGCACAGTGAACTTCTATCTGAAATGGTTTGTCGAGTTGTGTATTGTCCTTACGTTGAGGGAAGTTAGCCGCAAATTCTTGACGTCTACATTGTAGTTTTCCGTTTCGCAAAATCTACATATTTGGAAAGTTGCGCATGAGTTGGTGTCAATCCATGCTCTACTTTGATGAATAGTAGAGTATGAATTGACATCGAAATGTGCGCATAAATTGTAGGTCGCAACGTATTCGGTAGTTTCCTGTTTCACAGAGTAGGTAAATTGATAATGGTTTAGATGAGTTGGTGTCGACCCATAGTCTACTTTGTAAGATAGTAGAGTATGCGTTGACATCGAAAGTTGCGCGTTAATTTTAGGCGACTGTGTACTCTGCAGTTTTCTGTTCCGCGGACTCCACATATTCCTAACGCATCCGATGGGTTGGTGTCAATCCATGCATTACTCTGTTGAATAGTAATGCATGTATGGACATCGAAATTGTTCCCGTAAATATTGGGTGGCAACGTACTTGGCAGTGTCCTGCTTCACATAGTCCACATATTTCGAGTGTTTCACATTATTTGGTGTCTATCCATGCATTACTCTCTTGAATAGTAATGCATGTATGGACATCGAAATGTATGGACAGCTTCGGGCCCAGTGGATTTCTATCTCAATCGGTTTGTCGAGTTGTGCATAGTACCTGGGCTGAGAGAAGTAACCCGCAAATTCTTGTTGTCAGCGCACATTGCAGTTTTCCGTTTCACAAAGTCTACATATTTGGAACGTTTCAGATGAGTTGGTGTCAATTCATACTCTACTTTGTGAAATAGTAGAGTATGCGTTGACATCGAAAGTTGCGCGTTAATTTTAGGCGACAATGTACTCTGCAGTTTTCTGTGTCGCGGACTCGACATATTCCTAAAGTATCCGATTGGTTGGTGTCGATCCATGCATTACTGTGTTGAATAGTAATGCACGTATGGACCTCGAAATGTATGGACAGCTTCAGACACAGTGGATTTCTATCTCAATCGGTTTGTCGAGTTTGCATAGTTCCTGGGTTGAGAGAAGTAACCCGCAAATTCTTGTTGTCAGCGCACATTGCAGTTTTCCGTTTCACAAAGTCTACATATTTGGAACGTTTCAGATGAGTTGGTGTCAATTCATACTCTACTTTGATGAATAGTAGAGTATGCGTTGACACCGAAAGTTGCGCGTTAATTTTAGGTCGCAGCGTGTTCGGCAGTTTCCTGTTTCACAGAGTAGGTAAATTGATAATGGTTTAGATGAGTTGGTGTCGACCCATACTCTACTTTGTGAAATAGTAGAGTATGAGTTGACATCGAAAGTTGCGCGTTAATTTTAGGCGACTGTGTACTCTGCAGTTTTCTGTTTCGCGGACTCCACATATTCCTAACGTATCCTATGGGTTGGTGTCAATCCATGCATTACTCTGTTGAATAGTCATGCATGTACGGACATCGAAAGTGCCTTGCAATTTTTTTTTGCGTTTCAGTAGTTGTAGTACCTCTAATAATTACAGCACATCTCTCCCCCGAATGTCTTCACTCCCGTCGCCCTTCCTCGTTCGCCCTCTCCCGACTACTGGAAGGAGATCGATGAGATCGGCGACAACAGCAAGGAGTGGTGAGCGATTACATTAATTAATGGCTGATTATTGGTAATAGATAGTCGAAAATAAAGGGGTTACACATAACCCATGTCTATAACGACGCGTGATTGTGCAATGGTGCTTACCGAGCATCTGTAATTAATAAGGTCAAGGTACACCCTGTCTCCGAGATAGTGTCCGATGACTTTTCTGTTCTTTACTTCGCATTCAGATTGTTAACAATTACTACCGCTTTATTACCTCCTTATTAATTGCAGGCTGCGCGCGAACGTCCTCATGATTCTGAAGTCGCACTGGGTCGACCCGCTGGAGAGCAGCAAGAAGCTCGTGACGGTGAGTTGTGCTGATGGTTAATTAGCTAATTAATTAATTGAAATCTAATGTTACTTAAATATTTTTAGTCCTCCTGTGTAATATTTGTAATTTTTTGTGGTTGAAGAGTGCCCTTTTTAGAAGTAAAAGATGAAAGGCCAAAGAGGGCAGGCGAATAGATGACACATGTCGCCGTTTCTCAGGTTGGGCTGCTCTCGAGGATCCTCCGGTCGTACGACAAGTGCCGCGAGCAGAAGACGGGCGAGGAGTATGATGACGTCATCGGCAGCATCTTCGGATACAAAGTGGGTTCAGCTTTTCTATGTATTTTTAGTGTCATTGGCAAAACAGAGAGGACAATGTATTCCGAATAAAACACCGCATGCGCAGAATATCACGTGTAGGCATCAAAGATCGTTTCTGATTTTGCTAAAACAGACATAGCAAGGCATTCCTGCAGCAGAATATCACCTAGCTGTTTACATGCGCTTATTCGGCTATGCGAGCAAAATACCGAGTAAAACACCGACTGCAGCAGAATATCACGTTGTGATTTCAACGATATTTTCTGTCATTGTCAATACAGTGATTGCAATGTATTCCTTCAGCAGAATATCACGTGGTTGGACTTCCTGCGCGAGATGAGGAACGACGGACTGGTGAAGATCCACGAAGTGAAGAGCGGCAGGAAGAAGGATTATGTGAGTCTGAGTTATTCGTTGGATTCACGATTGAATACACTTTTCAATAGTTGTATTATACTTCACGTCACATTTAGCTAGCGAAACACATTTGTGATAGTTTAAGTTGGGCCAAAGCCAGAGAAGCCCGTGCTAGAGGCCGTGATAGTTAGGAGGCTGAAAGATGAGACTGTGAAGAAGGGCATTCAAATAATTGATAATAATGTTTTTGCAGGCTATCTTCCATCCCAACTGCACCGTCACCGCCTCTTCCGTGCACAAGAAGCCGTTCACTGAGTGAACAATCACCCATTTTACCACTCACTCTCCTCATTTCGCCCACTCTCTCGCGCTGTCTCACCGGTGAGAGAGTAGAGAGAATAAGGAGACGATTCACCCTCACCCCACACTAACACTATACATATATCAGAATACGCTAGATTAGCTCAGAGATACAATAGCGATTTTAGTTTTTTCGCCCCATTCGTCGCTTTCACGTAGTCGTTGTACATAGTATACAATTCGATTTTTTCTTCGCTTTTTTTGTCGTTGATCACTTGATCTCACCAAAGGTACTCGTTTTTTCCTTAATTCACAATGATTATTGCGATAAAACTGTAAGAAGAGTTGATGCGTTGTCTGGGCACTGGACCGGAAGATGAAAAGTAGAATATGGGGGATGTAGGATCTAGCCTTTCATAGCGGAGAAAAGTATAAATCGGAAAACCAGAGTAGAATACAATAATACATTGGTGCTGTCGTTGCTTTCCTTACGACCCCTGCAGCATCGTATCGATCGTAGTAACGGCTTGTGATGTCTGACAATTTGATTATTTACAAAATAAGTAAATTTCTATCCTTACTTGTTGTGGCATAGTCCTCACAGCATCATTTCGATGGGCATAGCAACCGTGTGAATGAAGTCTGACAATGTATTGATTTTATTCTTTGAAATAAAATTAAAATTAATCTCACTAACCTGTTTGTTGTCGTTATTCATCATGTGCATGAAGGCATGTTGCACAAGAACCTTGCTACCATGTGGAAGAAATGCCACGACATTCCTCTTTTTCCGAAGTAGCTGATCTGGTCCACATATATTGAGTTAAGTCCTGAATCTCATCGAAAATATAAACAAAGTCGCTAGAAATCCATAGAGAAAGAATGACTTACCATACACCTGTTGTAGATCTCATCAGTTTCTGCTGCACTCGCAGCAAGATGAGAAGACGTAGACTTCTACAATTTGGGCAATTTTTTTAACGAGCTGGAAATGAACGGAAACGTATAGGAAAAACGCAATGATGAGGATCAGATTGAGCTTGTTTGTGGACGCTTTTTTTTGTGAAAGCAACGCTAGCCTACGGCAAGCATCTGGTTGCAGTGAGTCTCGCATACGTAAAGAAGTGCCCACTGGCATCGTTTCCCCGATTTGAGCGCCCGATTGAATGCCCACGTAATTAATACATTCTATCCCCTATGGCAAAGCTTGAGATGGCGAGAGATCAATCAAGATCATATCTCCTCAATAACCGAAGGAGTAGAAAAACAAGAAAATAGAATGCTCGTCGATTTCAGCATTTTGAACACGGAATTTCAGTCACAAAAAAACATGTCTCTCCTATTAGGTAGAATTTCGACATGTCTGTTTTTTCTATCAATTCGTAAGCAAAAAAGATTTGCCGCCAGCAGGGGTCGAACCTGCGACCTTGGGCTTATTAGACCCACGCTCTAACCGACTGAGCTATGGCGGCTGATGCGAGCCCTTCCCTAGAGAGCACTCAACAATGTAACTGACAATGAGACGCAATAGGTTCTTACGAAGGACAATCACAGCATGATCGTAATATGATTGTTGTCGTATAGTTTGTTGCAGAGTGTGTCTAAGTTGTGGTGAGCGGAGTTCAATGCGTGCGCAGAGGCGAGCGATCCTTGTACTGTGAAATATCTCTGACCTCTTGTTCTTATTTCCGACTCTGACGACTTTAATCGATAATAGACTCGAAAAACTGCTTTTAATTGTTCGAAAAGAGTTCGGAGGTCATAATGATGCCAACACACAATCTCTATAGTCATACAGTGCGAGATAGTGTGTGAAGTGAAGAGACAGATAAGGGTCTCCCCTCCCGGCCAGCTGCCAGTTTCTGTGACCAGAAGCAGTGACCATCGGTACCAGTCTTCTCCCTTCTTCCCCTCTTCCCTCTCATTGATCAGCCTTACTTCTTCTTTCTCTTCGCGCACCTCTGCTTGCCCATAATCGTGCACTGTATCCTTGCTAATTCAAGGAAAGACCAATCCATTTCAACCTCGTATTAGTGCGCAATCAACACCTTTCCAGCTTCTCCGATCTACTCTCGGAGACATTGCCTCTTCACAAAGGCGCCTATAACACAATTGTGGGTTTATTGATCTTCAAAAATCCGCGAATATGTTTCAACCTCATATTTCAGAGAGTTTTCACGGAATTCGACCCTTGGCTACTCGATGATCACGCAACCGAAGATTCTGTCCTGACTAGAGCGAGTCGGAATCGACGAGGAGACAGTTTACTAGATATTAGAACTATTTCCGGGATATGACTGTCCTTTATTGGGATCGTCCGGCCAAAGCCTTTCCAATTGTTCTTAATTGTGTGTTGGAGAGGAATCACAGATGATAAAAAATAATATGTGCATTCTTCGGATGGTTATCAGACGCGGGTATTTGCATTCTCTCGGAACAATTTGTCTGATGTCCGATGTATATCAGATTAGATCATGAGAATCTCCCCCTTGCATGTTTTTTCGAGACAGCGGTTGCCATTTCAGATGAAAAGAAACACCCACATTTCCTAGCACTTAGAAGTACGACCGCATGGCGGGCCGCGCGAGCGTGGAAAAGGGGCGGAGCGTGCCCTCGCTGAGAATGATTTGCTGGCTCACCCTCTGTCTCTCCACCCCCCCCCTCCCCACTGAGCACATTTGGTTGGTCAGCCGGGGTCCTCTCTCTCTCTACCCGTTCGCTCTCTCATCGTACATTTATTGCATTTTTCTCTTGTTTTTTCTGCTTTCATACTTTCTTTATGGCTTGCAAACCTGATACGAAACGAGCCTTTCAGTTGCCTACGCCAACTCGCCTCTACCCCACGAAACACCCGTCACCGACAAGTCGTCCATTCACGACAACATAGTCGAGAAAGTCATGGCTAGGTTCATCATAGCAGTCCAATACTGATCACTGTATGATGCACGGACTCTCCGTCTCCGCGATAATGGACCACGTACCCTCCCCTCATTTCCATTCACACTGTCTCAAAGGACAAGGAGCAGGATAAAGAATTGTTGTAGTGATTTTTTGGAACACATCGTGAAACAGTGAGAGGAGACGGGTTGGTCATAGGATAAAACATCCACCTATTGTCTAGCTACAGTGTGGGCGCTGTTCGTCTTTGATCTTTTTTGATCTTTCCGACTGCTGATATCCAGCACGCCCCTACTGATGGATTACTTTCCCATTCCCGATTGCAGTGAGGAAAGAAGTGTGAGAACGTGCAGAATGCAGAGAACCTTTCGCTGTCCAGATTGAGGGAGGGAGCAAACTAGAGGGTGGGGAGCGGAACGAGAGAGAAGAGAACAGAGGGTGGAAAGAAAGAGATTGTCCACTCTCCACCCCTCTCTCCGCGCTATTGATCACTTCGTGCCAGCTCACTCATTCTCTTACATTTTTTGGTCCCCTCATTTACACCTTACCTTCCCCTTTCACAACCAGCCTATCGTTTTCCTATCGTGTGAAATATCAATTAGGTTGCGCGAATGCTCAGATTTCCGTGCGAATCATTGCGTGTTCTGTTCCATTTTTGTGATTTCATTCAATCAATACCTTTCAATTCAAATTCCAGTTGCCTACACCAACTCGATCTGTCATTGTGATGGCCCCTTTTGTTTTGTTCAATTTGGAGGAAGCAGCAGCTCTTCACTTGCGTTAATGCACCACCCTGGGTGGGTATTAGAGAGAGAGAGAAAACAAGCGTAAACGGGTAACTAAACTACTGTTTTTCCAGGAAATAGAAAACCTGAATCGTTCGATTAGTAGCAGTCAGAATGTTCGCGACTTTATCGACGCGATGTCGCATTACAAAGTGGAATGATTTATTCAATTTGTCATGAATAACTTTCATAGCAACAAGCACAATTGTATTTCTCGATAATGTCATGATGGATAAAGTATGTGTATATGCTTCGGCTGTCTTCTCGTTGCTGACTCACAATAAACAGGGAAGGATTGAGCGAGAGAACGTACAGAATGAATAGAGAATCTGTTCGCTGCCTAGATTGAGGAGGGGGCAAACAGGGGGTGAAGGGGAGAGGGAACGAAAGAGAACAGAGGGTGGAAAGAAAGAGAGTGACCACTCTCCTCTCCACTCTCCACTCTATTGATCGCTTCGCGCTATTTCCCTCTTTCTCGCATACATTCACGTGTCTCCTTTACACACCCTTCATTGTCGACAAAATCTGATGGATCACTCTCTTCATTCTACAAAGTCTCTCAATCGATATAGACGCGAATGCTCACATTTCCATGAGAACCGCTTTGTATTTGTCGTTTCTTGTGATTTCACGCAAATCATTTCAATTCTAATTCCAGTTGCTTACATCAACTCGAGCCGCCATTTCGATGGCTACCAATTCGCCTCTTTCTTGTATTCGAACATTAGCTTGCACCAGCTTCTAACGTGCGTTGAACGTATGTCCAAGGTGGGCACTTATTGCGATTAGAAAACTAAAGCATAAGTACAAATAAGTCGCAAACTGCAAGCTTTCGTCTTTCAGACAATTCTTGAAATACGATTTCGATAAGAAACGAGAAGCGTCTCCGAGACTTTATTGAGATGAATTTGATAACGTGGATCATTTGCAAAGCAGCGTCATCAAGAGCTCAATTGTATTTCTCGAGAGTGACTACGTGGATAAAGTGTGTGTTTATTCCGTTGCACAACCAACATGGGACTCATGAGAGACAGGAAGAAGATACTGGCCAGTTGGCGCGGATAAATAAGGGAACATGAGATGGTGTAATATTTCACATGAAGTTTCCGAAATTGGTTTTCACTTTTTTACGTAGTGAGCAGTGCGAAAGGAAGGAAATTACCTGGTCAACCGGAAAGATAAAGAAAGAGAGGTAGAGTGGTGAGGGCAAATCACATTGTATCGATCTCGACTGATAGGCAGAAGAAGTGATCGTTAGACAGAAGTGATTGTATCTTCGTTTCGGCAAAGACGGTTCCATAGTCTGACGCAAAGTGCCTGATTGGATCCTTGAGAATAAACGCATTTCATCTGAGAACATTTACCTTTGAGTGCTGAAGATTGGCGACGCACAAGAGCGAAGAAATGATTGATTGAACCGAGAAAAAGAACTGGAAACGGTAAAAGACATTGAAACTCATTTTTCGCTAACCACAATCAACATTCGTGCCGCAACGAATACAACGTCTGGGATGAAAGAAGGATCCCAGTAATGAAATACAAATAACATTAAGGTAGGAAACGTGTACAGTAAGCCACCCATTAGTAACTGAAATATTGTTTTAAAAATTTTTTTAAAGCTAATTTCCAAATTGATTTCTAACATTTGAGTACAGAACCCACGACATCTGAGCAAGTTGCCGTTGACCTGATTCGGACATCTACAAAGAAATGTTGTTCAGTTCGCACTTGCTTCTCCATCACCGTATGTGTTCTGAGCCCTCGCAGAATTAGAACTGTGATCATTGCAAAGACCATCAATAATACAGTGTATAACGCTGCGAGACTAGTAAACGCTGAAGAGTCACTTCGAATTCCGAAAAATATGGCACTCGTACCATCTTTGAGTGTGCGGCAGTCTCCGGGCCCGGTGCCGAATACCACTACATGCTTCGAGTACCGCTCGATCCAAGTGAGGTTTAGCTAGACTCGATTACGAAGGTGTATCTTCGATTATGACAGGAACCTTTATCATTATTGACATTCGCTCGGGAGATTCGGCAGTACCAAGCAGGAATTTGGACACTACCCATACCATGCTGGCGGTCACTCCGAGAATTATGATCTTGTGCGTTCTGCAAAATTAGTTCTCTACATATTTCTACGTACAGATGGGAACTAGAACCTGGGCGATATCTGAACTCCATCCGTTCCTGGGTTCGCAGCGTGCAGCATACATAGGAGGAAGGAAAAGAAGATTAGAGAAGCGATAGCCATGAAAATGACGAAGATGCCAAACAATTTGATCGGCGAAAGCCATTCAACATCGCACAGGTAGCCCATACCTGGAGAAGACAGCATTTTACTGATTTGCCGATTAACAAATAGGAAATTAATGACGAACTCACACGCGATAGCGGGTAGCGGAGCGAGCGGATAGGGCTGATAGAGATGGCAGAAGAAGATATCTTGAAGGAATTGAGTAAACTGAAATCACGCATCAAGCATGTGTTTTTGAAAAAACAAAAAAAAAGCGTTTTTGTGCTAGAGCGCACCTGAAATGCGAGATACAAAATTCGCATTGTTCCGCAGATCTCCTTCGTTTTGAATATTAGCAGATAAGCGATGAGGGGATGGAGAACGGCAGAAGGAAGAAAGAGCACGCAGCTCAGGAATCTGAAGACAATGAGTTAAAAATGGTGAAAATAACCAACCGACAAAACTTAGGAAACTAGCCTCTGAACCAACAGCGGAGCTTCGAAGGATTCGTCGATTTCAAGCCCGTACATCTCAAACTGTAATGCCCTCTAAAGACCAGAGTAATCGAATTTTAGTCAAATATACATTGATGAGAGACGAGACTAAGCTTGGGAGCAGAGAGAAAGCAAACGGGAATCGCTAATCCAGCCAATATCAGACTCGTTTCGCAGAATCCTAGACTGACGCAAGCATCAATAATATTCGACGTTTTCATGACAACACTTCATGAGTTGACTGACAACAAAGACTAAATGCCAAATCTTATAATGCCATCGATAGCCGCGAGCTATCTTCCCACGAAAACAGAAGCGATTCCAAGTGAGAAGGTGACTAGACGAAAGGAAAGAAGGACTTCCTCATTGATGGGGCTAATGAAAAGGCGCCCTTTCAGAGAATTCTGCGAAAGATGTGTGTCTTTCTTTCATCGGAGTTTCACTTGCACCCTTTTTGGATGTCGGCCCAATGTTATCCTTACTGCATCTTTCAAATTCTCGGTTCTGTTCGCAGGCAATTCATTGTATGGGGATTCTGGCATTCGTAATGCCTCTCTTCACACGCAAAACGTGATGACGCATTTGCTTTCCATAGTTTTTTTCATTCATCTAAACAAACAATTGATTTGCACAATGTGTACAGTCAAATGGGTGCTACAGCCACCCGCCCCATTGGCTTAGTGGCAGAGCGTCTGTCTTGTAAACAGAAGGTCGCTGGTTCGATTCCAGCATGGGGCAATTCTTTTTGGCGGCTTCAAGAATTCATTTTTTTGACGTGGGATCACGCGACATGGGAATTTTCCTTTGGCCCTGAGAGGAATGTCACAAGACTGAATAAATCAAACCCGGAAATCCGCGGAAATTTCTTCTTATCAGAGACATGCAGTTGCTCGCGTCATGCATAGAACGCGTGATAATGGAAACCAAAAATATCATAAAAATTGTGTTCCCTTTCATGCCCAGTGCTCCTCAGAAACTCTTCAGATCCAAGTCACAAGAGACGAGTTTATCTCTTCATTGAAACGATTAAGCTCCATGCGAAAAACATCATTCAAAAACACACTAAACACATGCTCCTTATCAGTGTTATGCAGGAAACAAAGATCCTGAACGGCCTTTCCCTTATTCCCATCCTCATTTTCAGATCACGTCATCCGTAATAGAGTGCGTAATACGGGTAATAGTCCCTTCATTTTGCGCACTCATTCGCCCGGTCGACCGGCACGCGGAACGAAACGATTACCCGTATTTCAAACTCTAATCCGTAGGTTTATTCAATGTTCTACCAGGCGAGCAAGAAAATTCATAATCAGAAACGAAGCTAACAATTCTCTTCAATTTCTTTCCTCAGTTTCGTTAGAGATGCTTGTCACGATTGTGAAGAATCGAAACTGGATCGCGTCATAAAAGTATCATCTGAAAGCGATTCTTATCAGTGGCACGCAGGGAGAAAATGGCTTGAACATAATGATCAAAGTTATGTCTTTGAACGGCTGTCCACCACACAAGACGCTTCATCAAAAATCAACTGGCACAAACTGGTCAAATAAGCTTCTTTTTCTTCTTTACCATAACAACGATCGGTTCACGTGTTTTTCGCCGGAAGAGCGTCCTCCTTCCATTCCTTGCCACCAACCCTCAGTTAGTTCGGGGGAAGCACAAAAATGCCCAGCTATAGTCCGAGATGCTACGAGAGTGACGAATCTATCTGCCAACTCGAAACTGCTAATCTCCATCGACCACGCAAGCACTAAGCTGCTTATCGGACTGTTGTTGCAGGCAAGGAGGAGAGAGAGAGCTATGTGCTTCGGCCCACGAGGCGCCTTATCAACGTATCGCATGGAAAACTGTATAGCTAATAGACTCCAGTTGAATGTCCATGAAATCTCAGCAATAGGAATGTAAAAACGCGGAAAGATCACGAACACTTGAATGCGAAATACGGGTAATCGTCTCCTCATTTTGCGCGCTTTCTCGCCCGATCGACCGGTGAGAGAGTGCGCGGAATGGAGAGATGATTACCTTTATTTCGAACTCTAACGAACACTTGAGGTACTTGAAGAAATTAATGAAATAATGGACAAATTTCGTTTTTCATCAAAAGCGCAATTGTCCTTCCCAATCCTCAGATTTGTCGCTCGGTTCGGATTTGTCGATTTCTGGTCCGATCTATGGCGTCGATTTCTGCCTCGTGCCTTATTCTTCCCTTTCTTGCCCGCGTGTCGTCACACGAAAGGCGATCAGAAGAGTGGAGAGGCGGGCTCAAGCTATATAATCGAGAAGGAAGGGGCTGATAGCAGTGATCGCTTAGCGTCTCTCCTCGTTGCAAGCAAAACAAGACAACGATGTCCCTGGTCGAAGCATCCGATGAGCTCAAGGCGCAGTGAGTTGCCTTATTTACTTCATACCATGAAACCTGAAAACGGAAGTCCTAATGAGTCGCAAGTGGTATTCTAAAATTACGAAAAAAATGTTGGACACTTGTGACTTTCCGCGGATAGAATCAGCCCGGAACTTTTTTCCTAAGTTCCGGGCTGATTCTATCGTTGTTTTCACTAACAGATACATCCATCTGGATACTAGAGTCGTGAATATCCCCCATCCCCTCCTTTCAGATACCTCGCCTCCATCCCGCACGCCACCGTGTGGGAGGGCCAGATCCTGCCCGGCGGCGTGACGACGCCCGACAAGATGATGGCCATGCAGGACATGGTCTTCGACGAGAACGACGTCATCATCGTCAGCTACCCGAAGAGTGGTGAGCGATCCTGGATGACTTCTAGCAATGTCAATCCGACGGAAGCCGGAGAAGATCTTACAATCAATGATTGGATGAAGCGCCTATTTCGTAGCTTTTTTGGGACTATGTTCGTCCTTTTTTGCGCGAATTCGAGATAAAAGGATGATGTCACTTCAACATCAACGTCTTCAGGCACAACCTGGGTCTCCGAGGTCCTCTCCGCCATCGCCTACGAGGGCAACACGGAGCGTCTGAAGCAGGTCCGAATGGACGAGCGCGTGCCCTGGATCGAGATGGACCACAGGTACGGTTGTTGTTGTTGTCGTTGTTGTTGTTGTTGTTTTGCTCATATTCGACTGTAGTCACCAGAATGACTGAATGCGTTTGGATCTAAAGATTGGAAAAAGTGCCTTTATCACTCACTCGCAACTGCTAAGCCTGTGTAGCCTAGCGCAGGCAAAAACACTAAGCGGCTTATCAGTGATGTACAGAAAGGAAACATCTCTGTGCTTTAGCCAACGAGGCATCTTATCAAATGGTCTTTGGATGAAAATCTGTTAGTTTCACGAGCACTGGGTTTCCTATTCACGCTGACAACTTAGTAGAAAAGATATGGAGAGACAATAAAAAGAGTGTGCAAAGTATGGACTCTCCAAGACGTGGCATCAATTTCCTCTAAAAACATACAGAGGGATGATCAATTCAAATCTTTACAGATGCTGGGACCCCAACTCACCCGTCCAGGCCTCGGCCAAGGGCCCGATCAGAGAGGGCAAGAAGCAGATCTGGTTCTCCCATCTGCATCTCGACTACCTTCCGCCTACTGCCAGAGAGGGCAAGTGCAAGGTACGGAGTTCTATTCATCTTCTCCATTCTGTTCCTAGAACTTTAAAATGATGGCTCATTTTGAAGTGTTGAATAAGTGCCGAAATGTGAATAAAAAATCAATTGTTTATGTGTAGGTCGTGTACGTCGCCCGCAACCCCAAGGACAACGCCGTCTCCTACTTCCACTTCCACAGATTGACCACCTTCATGGGACTGCAGAAGGGTGAGCAGAAATCACCACTTTGTTGGACCAATCTCATCAATCTATCACTTTCTCTCTATCACTTTATCATCTCTCTATCTATGGGTAATTGGTGAAACAGCAGTCAATACCCCAGACAGAGTGAAGCACCAACAAGTTGCCTGAACAATAAACACTTCAGACATGAAATGGAACGACTACTTCCCGCTCTTCTGCTCTGGCTACATCTGCGTCGGCAACTGGTTCAAGCACACGCTCGACTACTGGAAGTTCAGCAGAAACAACCCGAACGTGAGTAACTAATTAGCTAATTAGCTAATTAATGAACCTAATTAAGGCCAAATTCGTCGTTTACGAGGACCTGAAGAAGGATCTGATGGGCGAGATGAAGAGTCTCGAGGATTTCGTAGGCATTCCCCTCACGGAGGAACAGAGGAAAGAAGTCGTCAAGCACTGCTCGTTCGATTCCATGAAGGTATTTTTTCGAAATCATTTTCGAAATTTATTGGTGATGTGATCAGAAACTTCTGACTGAAAGCAAGTGAAAGATGAAATACTCGATTGCAGGACAACAAGATGACCAACAGAGAGGGTCTGGCCGTGTTCGACCACGGAGAGACCAAGTTCATGCGAAAGGTATCGTACTCTCTCGTTTTCTCATGCTCTCTCGCCTAGCCTGAGCACTTTTTCGATCATTTTCCACCTAAAATTGGCTCAAAATCTGCCTTTTTCAGGGAATCGTCGGTGACTGGAAGAACTACTTCACTGTGGCGCAGAGCGAGGCATTCGATGAGCTGTACAAGTCGAAGTTCGAGGGCTCCGGACTGAGCTTCGAGTTCGAGTGATTGTCTAGCTTCTTGCCACCAACCAAATCATTTCACACCTTTCTAATGATGTATCCTCATTCTGATAGCTTGTACATACGACTAGGTATTTCAATCATTTCTCTAACAGCGATTTATGTACAAATAATAAACTATTTCACCAATGTGCAACAACATGATGTTGGAAAATTGAGCTCTCCGGGAACATTCGCATACACCTCCTTCAGAAGCTAACTTCATCTCCTGAATGAAAATAGAATTTATAGTTTTCACGTTAACATCTTTGATTACATCATCAAAAGTGGTGTGGATTGGCACATCTTAGCTGAGTCTTCAATACCAGCAACCAGGCTCCTGCATCCAGGGGTTCCTGAAACTATGATAAAATATTTCTTTTAGATAATTCGAATACTACTGTGGAGGTTTTGTTCTCAGCATATTGAAAAATGGAGATGCATACCTTGGATTCCGCTAAGATTCCGATTCCGGTTGGTTTCATTGGGATGCATGCATTTTTCGAGAAAGAGGCGGCTGAAATGCAAGCATCAGAGTAGATTACGCCCACCCTCAAAATAGAGCTCTCGGACAATCAATATTAAGCAAAAAATACCGTTGACTTAAAAAAATATTTCTTTCATTTTCTTCGTGCTACGTGCGCGGCACAAGTCAAGAAGGTGTAGACTTCTGTAATTAAAATGGAAATTTCGCGTGAATTGAGAAGAACAAAAGCGACGTGCAGTGTAGTGAAATGGAAATGGGGAAACTATCCAAGGTTGATCGTGAAGGGAGAGAGGAGGTGAGTAGTTACCGCGACCTCATTTCCCCGTCTCTTTCGCTTTCTACTGTGACCTCCGCACTGGGAGCACAGTAAGGGTGACGAGGGGAGAAGGGATAGAGAATGAAAAAATCTCAAGATAATCAGATGTATTGAATACCTAGTACATTTCTAGCTGCAATGAAACATACAAATGCATCAATATTTGCAAGTTTCGCATTGAATCTCTTTTATTTCACACGTCGGAGTAAACTGCTTTTACAATGCTCGGGAAGACGTTGATCTACAGCGGAATCATCGTCGAATTCCATCTGATCATGAAGTGAGCATGCCCAGTGCCGTCAGGCATCCAGCGAACGGTCACGTTCTGGAATAATCATCTTTTTTTAAAAGATTTTATATATTTTATTCACCTGGAACGTCATGCCGAAATCGAACGGATACTCGCCGGCGTCGTCGATGCTGCGATAGAAATTATGAGAATTTTCCCGACTCGAATTCGGACAAATTTGGATAAGTTGAGTGCTAATTACCTCAAACTCGCCACCACGGGAGGATCAATGACTAGAACGGGATGAGTAGCATCCGTATTCGTCACCACATCAAACCAGATGTACTCAGGCCTGAACGGAATTAACATTTGAAAAAATATCGGAATTGTTGCTTACTGATTCATCGTGATTGAGCCGTGGAACAGCGAGCTGGTATCGTAGAGGCTCGAGCGATAGGGCTTGAAGAATATACAATAGATCCACTCTGTAGCTACATTTTGCAATCGCCGATTACCTTTTCTAACGCTTAGTTGAACTACTGTAATGGCGATCCTACCTGCTTGTCGATGCATCCATGATAGCCGGGCGAACCCATCCAGCCCGCCTTCTCCAGATCGCGCTCGTTTGCTGAATTATTTGCCCTTTAGCATATTGAAACGGCCCGAAATTCGTGTACTATATGGATTTTGATCGGGCATAACATTACGACTACAGACCGGTCAAATGTCATGAATTGTAGGGTTGTTGTTGGGTTAGGAAAAGAGTGGCGCAAAGATGAAAAATGATGAATCTACTCACAGATTCCGATGGTCGCCGACAGATCGCCCGGTGGTACGGGTGACTGATTCAGATCGTACTTGAGAGAGACAACGGGACCGTTTACTTCGAGCGTGAACCCAGGGAAGGGACCGTATCTACAAAGCACGCTTTTTCCTGACAAGGTCGGCTAGCGATTGGACGGCTAGCGAACTCACGAAAGGCTGTACAGATAAGCGCAGGAATCGGACGCGAGCGCATCGAATCCGGCCATTCGAGCGACCACTCCTTGCTGCTGAAATGTATTGCACCGTCAGCTCTTTTGGAAAGATTATCGCCTAATGTCCCACCCCTGCAAATCAATCATCATTATGCCAAGATTCTCAGGACTCACCGCTCCGGCCAGCTCTCCCTCATGGCGTGCCTGAGTGAGCGTGAAGGGACGGGCGTTCATCACGGTGAGCGCCTGGACGAGAGTCGAGACCGGACGATGGAAGCCGGCCGCCTCGTAGACTTCGGCCGTCGAGAAGAAATCTAGACACATTGTCTGTGGTAACATACTAAAAGTTACCGTAAGACAGCGTAAAACAGCGATCGGAGACTGAATGAAATATGCGATACTAACCGGCCGCCTGATTGACCACATACAGCACGAGGGGACCCGCGGCGAATTGCGGATTGGTGTTGACGATCTTGAGGTTGGGAGTGTACTGAACGAAGAGCTAAATGACGATAAATGAATTGGGTGTCTCACACTGAATTCGATGTACGCCTTCTGCTTCGTTGAAGGGTCGAATTTTGCAGCGACGTCAGCGATGCTAAAATTGAGCTGATGTGACACGAGAGATGTTGATTTATCAGTATCGTCGAGAACCTCATCGGGGATAGTTGCACAAATCGAACGACTTGTGCCAAAGACTTCATTTTTTTGTCTGATTCGCGTGTTCGCGATTACCATGGGAACTTCTCACGCTTTTTCATATTATTTTTTCAACAAATCGACGATCCAAACCTGATGAACCCGGTGGATGTCTGGAAGAGGAGATTGCTCGCGAGCTTCTTCGACTCCTCGGTGATCGATGCGTAGATGCGGCACGTGTCCTTGCATAATCCATAGATCACCACCTTTAAATTTCAATTTATTTCAGGCTTGCGAAAGCTGAAAACGCACACTGGACTGTCCTTGGAAATCGAACTCATCGTAGATGCGACTGTGGTTGAAGTCGACTCGTGCTTCTGGAAAATGCGCATTCGAATGAGCTAAAGAGTAGAGTTCGAAATACGGTTAACAGTCTCTTCATTCAACACGCTCTCTCGCTTCTCTAATCGGTTAGAGTGCGACAAATGAAGAGACGATTACCCGTATTTAGCACTCTGATGAAGAGGTGGCGAACTGACCCGCCAAGCACAGCGCAGCGATGAAAAAGATGACTGTTCTTCCGATCATGCTCAGTAGATTTGTAGATAGGAGCAGATAAGAGAGGTGTTTTATACTCTCGCTCTCTCGCTGTCTGTGATTACTCAATGGATGCTTATCTGGACGCGCACAAACCACAGCGTCCCAGAGGTCGAATACGGCATGATTTGAACTACTGGGACTGACAAACGGGACAGTGCGAGCAAAATAAATAGTGCTAAAAAAATTGGGAGACGCTTCGATTCCAAACATTCTTTACTTAGATGTGCTTTGCTTTAGCTTCAGACTGTAAGCATTTGTGTTGTCAGAATAAAGAGCCCGTTTTTCCCGTTCAGATGGATTCTTCCACAACCCTAGTAAGGACGTTCTCCGTTATTTCAAAGATCAGGTCCAGTCTGGAAGCTGACAAATAGTGACTGCGTCATTTCCGACAGGCTTTGCTTGTGCGGTTGTCGGCCCACTCATCGTGTGTCTAGTATGGTGTCGACGGCAAAATATCAAACTAGATGTTAGCCTTCGAATGTCCACTCAATTGTCATCTTTTTCAAATGACTTTCAACGTATTCTGCACGGATCGAATCAGATGTTTTTGCGAATCGTTCTAATTGCGTTTCGTCATGCTTTATGAGATCAGTGGCACTTAATAATCATTTATCAGAGACTACCCGAGAGAATTTACATAGCGCCGCACAAGGATTTTTGACCCTATGCTGAAAAAATGGTCCTGGGGTACTTTTTCATGTAGAGTCCGAAAATCGACCTTAGGAAGCCGTACCTCTAACCCCCAATACCCTGTGGCACACTCCACCCTGCCAGGGGGTAAATGCAATTTCGCGAAGGGCGCTCCAAACCCCTACAAATTATATACCATTTTATAGATCTCGACGAGACAAACATTTTTTATGTTGGAAGCGAAAACCTAACTCTGCTGTGAAAAAAAATATTTTGGTCGAAAGTTTTATTTTTGACACCCTGAAAAATTTTTCTTCAGCTTACACAAAATAAACTTCTCCAATCGATTCGGAATCCTTTTTTACCCCTGGGTGCAAAAATTGAGCGATTTTGAAGGGGGGACCTTCCCTCAAAATATCCACTAAAGGCGCCAAACCTCGTATTTCGACGATTTTCATGTTTTAAAAAATCGTATAAATCGAGTACTTCGAGATAAGTAATGCAGTTTTCTTCTTTAATTAACTAATATGGACTAGGACAATAAATTCTGAGAGTTAGAATCAAATTGGGGAAAAAAATTTTTTTCAGAAATTTTGAAAAAATCTCAAAAAATGTGAAAATATAATTGTCTTCCAAATCAGTATAAACTCTCAGAATTTATTGTCCTAGTCCATATTAGTTAATTTAAGAAGAAAACTGCATTACTTATCTCGAAGTTCTCGACTTATACGATTTTTTAAAACTTGAAAATCGTCGAAATACGAGGTTTGGCGCCTTTAGTGGATATTTTGAGGGAAGGTCCCCCCTTCAAAATCGCTCAATTTTTGCACCCAGGGGTAAAAAAGGATTCCGAATCGATTGGAGAAGTTTATTTTGTGTAAGCTGAAGAAAAATTTTTCAAGGTGTCAAAAATAAAACTTTCGACCAAAATATTTTTTTTCACAGCAGAGTTAGGTTTTCGCTTCCAACATAAAACATGTTTGTCTCGTCGAGATCTACAAAATGGTATATAATTTGTAAGGGTTTGGAGCGCCCTCCGCGAAATTGCATTTACCCCCTGGCAGGGTGGAGTGTGCCACAGGGTATTGGGGGTTAGAGATACGGCTTCCTAAGGTTGATTTTCGGACTCTACATGGAAAAGTACCCCTAGGGCCATTTTTTCAGCATAGGGTCAAAAATCCTTGTACGGCCTCTGAAGGAAGTTTCTCAATTCTCTCAGATAGTCTCTGTTATTCAATCAAAGTATAATTTTCCATCACTGTGACAGTACATGATGGACATTGCATAGCAGTGGGAAACTTCTCGTGGAGCCGTGAAGAACAGAGACGAATTCCGGTGTAATCGACGAAGTTTTTTCACGGTTATGTCACGGATCGTTACCATCAAGTGAATGTTGATGAAAGCCATGGTTGCCTATTCTCCTGTGCCAGCATTCAGGAACCTGCGTTCAGTGGTTCCTGAAATGTTCTTTATGATTTGTCAGTTCAACTCTTCACACATTTTTCTTCTTCAATAAACTGTGCTCATGCGTTACAATTTGAGGCACATACCTTGGGTGCATTATGCCTAAGATTCCCGGATTCGTAGGCTTCATCGGAATGCACGCGAGTGTGAACGAGAATTTCTAGGAATATGAAACTATACAAAGCAAATCAATAAAAATAGTCACTCACTGTTTTCTTGATGCATGTTGCCTCTTACGAATCTCCCTTGCGTACTCGCATAGAGTCGAGAAGGCGTAGACTTCTGCAGTTACAAAATAAATTACAGTTAGACAAGAATCAAGCAGCGCGAGCAAGAAATTTATTTAGCAAAGAGAGGAAATTAGATCACGAAGGTCAGAGGGAGCTGAGAAGGAAGGGAAACGCGCCCTCATTTCCCTTTTCGTTTTCATTCGACCTCCACACTCTGTGAGTACAGCCGATAGTGCAGAGGCGACCAGGTGATGCTTCAAATACGGGGATTGATAGAGGGAAGCATGAGATGGTATGGGGATGTTGAATAAATAAGATCTCCCTTGATTGCTGATGCCAGATCACTTGTTCCACCATGTACACTTTAATGTGAATGAACCAGAATAGCCGGTTTTCCTTTATTCAATTGACCGGAAATGCTTTTTCCGCCATAGTCCGAATTGGTGTGAATTCGAAACACGACAAAGACCGTCGTATCTTGGTTGAAGTAGAACTCTCTTTTACATCTTTTGTAGCAGAATTCCGTAATCGTTCGATGCGGAGGATGACGAGGTTCATCTGCAATGCATCTCGTGATATGAAATGAGCTTGCTTTTCGCAGAACTGAACTAAATGGCACCTGCGGACCTGACGCCTTAGCTGCAGATGTGTCAAACTGCGAGCCGAGAAGGAGTAGGCTTCTGAGGGAAGGATCAAATTTTATGAGGACAAATCGCAAAAAAGGATAAAAATAACGAACGAAATGGAAGCAACGAGAGTAACATAGAGTAAGGGAGAAGATGGGAGTAGTGAGTCAGCCTTCCTGCCACCAACTGGCCAGATCCCCTATCCCCTCTCTTCCTCTCGAACAGCTGCCGGACAATTGCCGCCGGATCAGTCGCGTCTGGTAATAGCCACTCTCTCGCATCCCCGAGACCGCAGGGATCTAAAGTTGCCTGCTTTCTGCGACTTCTTTGAATTCAAAATGTTTTCCAATGTCACCACTTTACACTCAGACTGCTCTGAGAGAACATTATGAATCATCCATGTGCAGAATTACTCGTTTTATCGGAGGTATGGCACTCAAAAATTACAATACATAAACGTCATCATCCGTATAGCTGTGATCCTCTTCCGACCTCTTTCCTGATGTTACCAGCGTAAATGAATGCGTTGATTGCTGTTCCGGTTTCCTGAAAGAGACTCGTGTCACATGCTCGCTTGCCTCAAATTTCTCTGAACCATTAGAGGAGCTTTGGGTTCTCCCATCCATTTCAACCATTTCAACCTTTGGATTGACAAAACAAATAAGAACTCACAATCTTCAGGTAATTGCAGACCTGTTCACGCGTCATTATCTCTTCGCCATTTTTGACAAACATCTTGATATCAGTTCCATCATCAATCTAAAGCTTTCTGATTCCCATATCTCGATTCTCGCATTCCAAAGTCGAGAAGGCGTAGGCTACTGAAGGAATTGATAAAACAAATGTGATAGAACTTGATGACAAAAGAGGAAGGGATAGCAAGAAGCAGAAACTGTGATAGTACAGCAAGATGTATAATGCGGGAACAGCAACGAAAGCTAGGAATGGAGAAGGGTGAATGGGGGAGAGACAGCGCGATCTTGTTTGCGCCACTCTTCTCATTCACCATCGCTGTTCTCTCAATTCCACTCGATCTCTGGTCAGAAGAGGGCAGAGTGAGAGGAAACGAGAGTGTAACTGGCTGATGGTCTCGTGTGAGCAAAGGTTCTCTCCCTTTAGCATGCCAGTGAGATAGTTAGAGATGGAACCCCCTAATGTATGAGCATTGAAGAAAAAAAGAACTATGTAAGGGATATCCCTAGCGGCAATAAGGTAAGGTGAAAGGTAACAACGGCTTGGTTGCAATCGGCAAATGATTGTGTAATGTTGTAATTGACGTTGTGTTGCTAGGTCCTTCCGTTGACTGACATATTCAATTGATTCTGACCCAAACGCTCTAGTGTATAGAAACAGATAGGGCAAATATGTCCAAACTTTATTTATTTTTCAATAACAATAATCGTCAGGGTTTCTTCGATGTTTTCCGACCATCAAGACTTCCATGTAACCATCGTCCTCGATAACTACTACTTCTTTCTTCTCGGTTTCCTGAAATATGGATTTATTGACTCTCTCGATTTACATTCTCTCTCGAAATTCTCTGATTTATCTCACACGGTTCTCTCATTGAAGTTGCCAAATCAGTAAAACAAACCTGAGATTGTCGAAACTAGAGTCTAGTTAAAATTGAAAAATAACTCACAATCTTCAGGTAATTGCAGATCTGGATCTGTCATCCTTTCTTCGCAATTATTACCTCCGAATAGTATTGTCTTAGTTCCATGAGCAATCTTGATTATTAAAAATCCAATATCTTGATTGCTGCATTGCAGAGGCGAGAAGATATAGACTTCTGAATGAACAGTCACTATTATTTCACTATTATATGATATTTCGGAACGCAGATGTCGGGGGAAATGAATCGTAAAAGCAGAGGAAAGCGCGAGAAGCATAATCAAATAAGGTGAAAAAGATGATGGAATAGGAAACTGGCAGCGAATGGATGAGAGAAAGTCCAAAGATGTAGACAAAGATGACTAAAAAATCAGTAAAGCAGAGAACTGCCAATGGAGGAAAGAGGGGGGGGGGGAATCGATTGCAAGAGCGTGTCGTGTTTGCGCCCTAACTCGTTCTTCTGGTCCAAAAGCAACTATTCCCAACAAAGGGGACAATGGTCTACAGCAGGATGCCAAATTGCAATAGTGAAGCGAAATTATGAGGAAAGCGGGAAGAATGAAGGGAAGAAGGGAGGAAAAAGAGAGGGGGAGGGAGAGAAGGCAGCGCGCGTTGTGTTTGCGCCACTAGTCTCTTTCGCACCCTCGTCGCTCTCTCCACTCCATCCGATCTCTAGGCAGCGTAGGAGTGTGAGGAAAAGGGAGGGTAAGAGAGGGGGAGAGACGAGAGTAGCCATCTGCGAGCAATACGCTCGTCTCATCCGGAAAGCTCTCCTGTCGGTCAGGAATAGCGGTCAGGGTGTATGGGAAAACAGGAGTGGCAGTGCTGCCTTATCAACGTTATCACTCGATCAGAGGATCGGAGGTGTGTAATGGAGAGAGCACTCTCCATCTTCTCATCTGCTCGAGAGGAAGTGATTAGAGGGAGAGTGGACCAGACTGCCCAACGCTGACAAAAACTTCCCAAAGAAATGGAATGTTGCTTGCTGTATAGAAACGAGGAATTATGGATCAGCTTTATTCAATCTATCGAACTTGCTCTCCAGATATACTCCATCCCGCCATATCCGTTGGGTTTCATTTCCACTTCCTTCAAGCTCCTTCTCAATTTATGTCTGTGAACTCGCCAGTGTACTCTGCTATGAGCCTCCACATTCTGAAATAAATTAGATAGAAAAATGAACATTTCTGGGTAAAATCTCGAAGGAGACGATCGCTTACACAGATGCGCTTTTGCAAAAGAAGCAACATTGTTTTGGGTCTTGATTCTTGATCAAGCGTTTATTGGGCTTGATACGATTTTCTTCTTTCTCTTGAATAATTCAAATAGTACATCTCCATTACCGAGGAAGAAAGTCGAGAAGGGGTAGGCATCTGAATGATTTCGTGGCATAATGAATATTTGGACAAATGGGAGAAGTCGTGAAAATAGAAGGGAAAAAGCGATAAGCGAGAAAAGAGTAGGAAAGATAAAGAGGAGAGAGCGATGTTTGTGCCACGCAGCAGCGGTCACTGTCCCTCTATTCCCCTCTATCTCCCTCTCTCGCCACTCTCTCCATTCGATGCGCTCTCTCGAAAGAGGACGAGAGAGTGTGGTTAAAGGAGAGAACATTCGCACTTGCCTCTCTCTTTATCTATCGTCTCCTCCCACAGAGGATGGTACCGACCGACTATAATAGCAATTACTACGATTCATTGTGCATACACAGGAAGAAAATGTAGAATAAAATTTATCCAACACACAATTTACAATTTCTTAGTTTCGAAGAATTCTTTGATTCCTCTGTCCACACACGTTAGGTTTTTTCGACCTGGAGGTTCTGAACATGTCCATTCTATCTCGATTTGAATCATAGCCAGCCAGTATCCAGCACGCTGTACTACACATTTTCACGACACCTGGCTGAAATGCACATGTTTTCGCCCAGTTCGTTTTTTTATTTGACAACGACCGCGCCATTCCAGAAACAGTGAAAGCATTGACTCACGCGTTCCGTATCAATTTAGTGGCGATATAATCCCTTCATCAGTCTCGAAACTTCATCACGCGATAAGTAGAGAAGACGTAGACTTCTGTAATTGGCACGAATTGAAAATGTGAATGAGTAACGCGATACAACATCCAAGCTATTCAGTTTGGGAGGAGAAGAGGAAGGGTTAGGATAGAAAATGTGTATAGAGATGGAATGGAAAGGAGAGACAGAGGAAGAGACGAGTGTGTGTCGCTTTATGCCTTCCTGCCTGGCACACAGACGAGTGGAGGGGAGAGTGGAGAGATCAATTGAGGGAGCGATCGAAGGAGAGAAGAAGGACACTAGAGAGGTTCAACAATGCTTATCCCTTCCCCCATCTGTAGTTGCTCTGTATTAATTCTTTTTCGCGATCAAATTCGGTGAATCATACAACACATTTATTCGCAAGAACGCTCTTTATCGAATTTCAGAAATGCTCGCATTTCATGTATCGGAATGCAATGTGGCTGTAGGTATCGCTGAAATGAGCATATTTCTGATTTTCCTGGTTTCGAAACCCAATTACTCATGCGGTCAATGGCGAACAAGTGTCCCATTTTATCCACTTAGCAAGCGACGTCATTTCCACTAGAAATGGACCGAGAAGACGTAGACTTCTGCAAATGTTACACGCTTGATTATTGAAAATGTTATGATAATCGCGAAAAGAAAAACTTGCAAGAGGAGAACAGAACAGAGCAAGGGACTGAAGAAAAGCGAAAAGGGGAGTGGAGGAGAGAAAGAGAGGGAGAGTTTGTCTCGCTGTCTCTCCTTCGCTTCTAACCCTGCCGATAGGAGAGTGACCGATCGATGGGACTCTCTCCACATCCTATGCTCTCTCGATCTTTTTGATGGACAAGGTTTTCAACTGAGCAGCGTGGGCCTCGATAGCTTACTCGGTGCTTCTCTAAATACAGAAAAATTCATGGATCAATGTATTAATCTGAACAGCGATTTTGCGGATATCGCTTGCACGATTACTGCAGTGCTCATTTATCGTAAACAATATTTAAAATACAATATCAAATGATTATGAATAGGATTCTTCGGCATGTACGCGGGAAAGAAACCGAACGTTGAGGTTAGTAACACAATAAGTCATCTTAGAACTGCTGACTGCATCGGCGTCCCGTCCATCAATCGTATGGTGTTGGGAATGGACAACACGACTGCGATGCAGTGACAATGTATAGTGAAAATGCTGCAATGTTGTTACTGTTGAGGAAGTTTACGTGCTGAGATTGTCTATTGCAAGTTAGCGTAAAACGTACGATAGGATTTCCATGGATGCAAAGCATTCGCGAATAGCAGAGAAGGTGTAGACTTCTGAAAATATCGTAAATCCCTAATTTAATTACCAAAAAAAAGAAATAAAAAAGGCACGGAAACATGAGAAAATGGAAAGATGAGAGTGAGCAAAGGGGAGAACGAATGAGTATGCGCTGTTGTTGTTTTGCACACCCCTTCTTTCTTCCACCCCTTCCCTTCCTACTCTCCTCGCAGCTCGATAGCAGTCAGTCTCTTGCGATGGTCAAGGAGGTAAACAACTGGGGGGCAGAGTGCAGATGGAGTGGAGGGATGGCGAAGAAAGGAGAATTAACGCGGCTCCCGTTTGATCATCGCAGTGACAGGTCGACAAATGGCCCACATCTATAAAGGGAAAGAGGTTTCGGGCATTAGATATCCTTGGTTCTTTCGTACTTCTAAGTTCAGTTGATTAAAATCTTTTTTTAATTTGTTTTTGGCCCGTCCTTCATTGGATAGCGGATAATAGGTGGTCCGCCCTTCCAACGGCCCGTCCAACATATATTGCACGTGTCGCAAAAGAAGAGAAAATGGTGAAAATTAAAACCTTTATCATACAAAATAATATTCATCCGGCTATCATTATGATGTCAGTTGTTGCTGTCTTCGTTTACGTCGTCTAGTACTGCTCGTACACTGCTATACCAGTTGTATTTTGGCATCTTTTTTATTTGCCTCGTACGCTGTTACATCTGCAAAAGTCAATCTCACCCATTATTTCGACCGACAAATACTACCTTTGATGTGATCTATGCGGGGTTCTTCATACACGTTGCCAGTTGAGGAGGAGTAGACTTCTGAATGAATCAAAACGTTTAGAAGCAAAAGCTGTAAGGAAAACGCGACGTAAAATCGGCGAAACTTGAGAGAGTCAGGCCGTTCAGGCCAAAGTCGGGTCACGTGCAAAGAATGACAGGCCCCATCTTGTGACCTAGGGAGCTCTCCCCCTCTCCTCTAAGTGGGGAGAGGGGGGAGCCAGATCAGCCGAGGTCAATGCGACATATGGATGGTAACCAATCACCCGATTCTCTTCAAGTCGCAGTATCTACCCTGCGATCCATTGGAATGATTTACCGGAAGGTAACACAATTTAAAAAAGAGAGTGTTTTAATGAGACTTTAGTGGAGAAGCTCTTTTAGAGTTCGATTTTATGAGCGAGCATTAGGCATTGCCAGAGTCAAGCTAACACGCCACCCTCGTCTCGACCATCGTCGCTTCTCCAATGGACCGGTCGACCGGGCTAGAGAGCGCTCAAAATGAAGAGACGATTACCCGAATTTCGCACCCTCCATGGTGTGGTCGACGTCCGCAGACTGAGACTGAGTGTAGTCGGGATGAATCGTGAGTTTGTGTGGGAAAAGAACAGAGGTACCGAAAAAAAACATCTCTTCAATCTCATTCCGGAGAACGACTAATACAGATTGTTTATTCGAGGAAAACTGAATATTCACGCGACCCTCGTGATCGTCTCGACCGTTGTAGACTCTCCCTGCTGTGGTCGACGCCCACAGACTGCGGCGAGTATTCGGGCTCGTACCACCTGTGATTAGGCTTGTCAGAATACACGCTCGAGGTGCGTGGCGATCAAGACTTCGTCTCAAATGATCTGGAAATGCAGGCTTTCACGATTCAAACTGTAGCAGGCTGATATGCTCAAATACGCTTGCAATACAGGGTTATTCTTATTCTTATTCTTTTTCACCGCGCGTTAACCAATATGAATGGCGAAAAGCGGGACAGCAGGAGGTAGTCGGGCTCGGGCGAGCTTTTGTGAGCTTTTGTTTGTTGTCACGCGACCCTCGTGATCGTCTCGACGGTCGTCGCTTCTCCCTGCTGTTGCTGACGCCCGCACAAAGCGGCGAGTAGTCGCGCGCGCACTGCCTGTGAGCCGTGCATACATCAAGTATATTCGTCAGGAGACTTGCTCGCAACTGCCCAAGAGTAGAGCATTTCCCAAATTAGACAACGCACTTGAGAGAGCAGCACGAGGCAAACCGGCGCTGCGTACGATGCCAGCCCATTCACGAGTGGGTACTGCAATCAAGTGGGTGTGCATATCATCTGCTCCTTTTCGAGCATTTTCCAGCTATCCCTCAGGGGTTCTGAGTAATTTCGGGGCGTTCAAATGACGTACCAGTGGCCAAACGAGAGCGTAGAGGTCGTCTAGGTGGAAAAATGTAGCAACCGTAATGGTGAGCTGAAATGGAACATGATCTGACTGACGTATATTAAAATGGCGACAACACTGTTTGAAAGCAAACCTGTTGAATCATCTTCACGAGGTGGCTCAAAGAGCAAATTGTCACAATAATGATCATGTTGCGTTGATGAATCATAATCTTGCGAGTGGTGTCCGAGCTATTCTGGATTGATAACATTACCATCCCATTCTTCATGCCCAACCAGCCTCTAGCATGCCCCTCATTCGAATTAGCTCTCGACTGGTGAGAACGGTGAACAGTCCGTTGCAGAGAATATAAACAATGTATAAAGCCACGGCAGTCAGTGATTGAATCTGGGAATTATAAGGTACTCAATAAAAGCGCGTACGCGAAATTCCGACCTCAGTTTCAACCTCCGATAGCCCAATTACTTGATCCTTCGCTGCTTGGTTGAGATAAACGTATGAGGCAGGCCAAATTGAACCAGTCAGAAGCACAGCAACCAGAAGTTGTGCGATTATTATTTGGAAAACGAATCTGCGTGACCATCTCTAAAATTTGGAAGTTTTCGATAATGGAAAAGGAAAAAAACTTACCTTCTCAGCGAAATCGCGTTGCCTCATGACGGAATAACGATGAATTACAATGTTGGTCTTTCCGAATATAGCGCCGAAAGCTGCTACAGCATTTAGCGCCTGTAAGTAGTATTTCTCCTATTTTTTGAAAAAAATTAAGCCTAACATATGCAGGCTTGTAGAAGCAGATTGTCCAGAACCGCTCAGTATAGGGGAACTGAGCCACGATGTGATATGTTATTACTGTGGTTACACTATACGTGCCTGATCGTTGTCAATTATGCTCGCAATTTCTCAGTCAGAGTTTATACAGATTCTCGATGTATCTAGCATGTTTACGTCTATCAAACTAATTATGTAAATTCAAGCAATCGCAAATTACCTGTGGAAATGAAGAAAATGTAGAACGGCGACTTGAAGTAGTCATCATTAGCTGTTACAAGTATAATAAGGAGCACAATGTACAGAGATGACAGGACGATATCGGGAATTACCTCACCCCAACCCGCCATGAAACACTGAAAAATCAGAACTGAACCCCACAAATTTCATCGCTTGAAACGCCTGAAATTACCGAGCAGAGTCTAGCAAAGAACGAGAGCTGGAAATGCGAGACGCCTTCTCTTTTTTCACATTATCTCGTATATCTGACCGACGAGATAGTGTGCAGTATGAAGAGACGGCGGCTAACAGAATCAGTCGAGAAAAAGCAGGTGCTAGTGTTCAGGTTGACTTCATCTCACATGTTCTCGAGCTATACTTCGAGCTTCGGCAGCAGTATTCTGTGTAACAGGCGTAAAGTAAAGAATACGAAGCAAATAAAACGGGATACGGGACACATTTTTATCATGTTTCTGGAGGATGATGTTCTGATGATAATCAAGCAATTTGAACGGTGGAAACTGTGAAACCGCTTGGCGCGACCACATTTCCGTTCTTGAACAGACTGAGTCGTGTGTGAAAGAGATCGATGATCAGCCTGTGAATTATTTGATATACATATTAATTTTGTATTTCTCTAAAATTGGACAGCCAAAATTACCCATCAATTCCGTGTGCGAGGTGCCACATGAGCGTTGTTGATAGGAACCTTGCTGAAATATTTTGTTAATTTGAAAATTGAATAATAAATGAGTTTTACAGAAATGATCCGTGAGCACTGGAGTGACGAAGGCGAACACAATGTACGTGAGCAGTATGGGCACGCTCTGGCTGAAGGCCTGAATAGGCGAGATTGGATGGTGTTCTCTGCTGTTGCGTGAAATCGTCGCATGACGACGAGGGGATTTCGAGATTAGACCTGCTTGAACAGTCGAATTTCCACAGCGCGCTTGCCCGAGAGATCGCTTTTCACGGTCTGAAAACGACAGTGTAATATTAAAATAGAAGCTAGAAATCACATCTGATCGAACAAAGCGGAGATAGGCGATGGTAATCAAATCCAAGAGAAGAACGCATCCAAATTCAGCCGTAATAGGCAGCTCGTTGAAGTTTCTGAAACGATTATTAGCAGCACTGATCTCAGTGGACCCATGCTAGTTCCGAGTGTGGTCAAGGAAACGAGAAAACGAACGCTTTATAATATAGTCCAATCTCGCTCGGCTTGAAAGTCCACATCATCGTGCTGTGGTCGTAGCAGAACCAGAGGTCGTCCACTGCATTGACCTTTCAGAGTGGACAACCAGGCGGGAAGATCTAACCAAACGCAAGTGGAGCGCACTGTGCGAGGGAGAGGAACAGCGCGGCGGCCACCGCAACTGTGGTGGCGCGCGGGGTGATGTACCTGCAATGTGCCATCTCAGGCAATGACCACGACAAATGGCCCGTATCAGAGCATCAAGTAATCGCTTTTCACACTTTCTCCCAGATCGGTTAGAGAGCGTGTGAAGTGAGGAGACGTACCACTGGCTGGCGATGGGAAACGCAAGCGTAAGGAGTCGATTGAGCGAGATGAGCATGTGGAAGCGGACGCCGACCACCCAGAGCGACATTCCGATCTGAAAAATCAGAGGCGCTGAGCGAAAAAAACACGAAAAAATCCTAACCATGCCAATGATTCTGCTCAGAACTGTGCCCATGGCGAACGAGCCAGTCTCGGGCATTAGGTACCTAGACGAATGACTTTAAAAGGTGATTCGTCAATTCAAACGACGAACCATATCGAGTTGAGTACGAGCACGAAGCTGTTGTTGCCTGCTAGCGCAGTGCAGAGAATTCCGAATCTTCAAATACATTATTTATCGCGTGAAAATGAATCGAAAAGGGGAAGAAACTAACGAAGAATGCAGTTTTATGCTCTTGATAATGGTAAAAATCGCAATTATGTTCGTCGTGAAGCCGAATAGCGAGACCTAAAATGAAATTATCTGTTTGACGCGAAAAAAACGTTACCACATGGACGATTACGGTAGCTAGTTCTAGCTGGCCACTGTCCATAGTCGCGGTGGTGAGATGTAGTGAACAATGAGTCAACCGTGTTATCGCGCTGATTGGTTCCCAGGAGAATCGTCGTTAGGCTCCCATTTATATGAGGCTGGTTGCGTAAGAATCGATCAAACGCTTGCACTGGATGGCACAGTGATTTTGGACAAATTTGTGAAAACGTGGGAAAGTAGGTTTTCGAGTGTGGTGATCATCGCTAGCAACTTCATTTTGCACCAACTTGATCGGTGGAGCCATGCTGTAACCATGCATTATGCCACCAATTTTCTGCCTCTCGGTTCTCCGTCGGTAAAATGTTACGAAAATATCAGAGCATATGTAATCGGCCATGGCGAATCGAACCATGGTACTTCCGTTCATGAAAATAAAGCTGTCGCGGAATACAAAACTGTTCTCGAATATAAGGAGGGAGTGGAAGCCGAATTTTATATAGGCGGATGCGCAATATCGAGACGATCATTTTTCTTATAATGTGTATGGGGTTAAAAATTGAGGTTTTTTTTGATATTTTTATTTGAATCTACCAATTCTCCCTCTTTTCTCTCATTTCCTCCCTTCCGAACCGCTCTCATCGCGCGATGTGAGAGAGGAATGAGAGGATTTCCCGTTCTTCTAGGTAGGAAATCTGGGAAAAGAGGGAATTTTGGTAGATTCAAATAAAAATATTTTAAAAACCTCAATTTTTATCCCCATACACATTATAAGAAAAATGATCGTCTCGATATTGCGCATCCGCCCATATAAAATTCGGCTTCCACTCCCTCCTTATATACGAGAACAGTTTTGTATTCAGCGACAGCTTTATTTGCATGGAACGGAAGTGTCATGGGTCGATTCGCCATGGCCGATTACATATGCTCTGATATTTTCGTAACATTTTAACGACGGAGAACCGAGAGGCAGAAAAATTGTGGCATAATGCATGGTTACAGCATGGCTCCACCGATCAAGTTGGTGCAAAATGAAGTTGCTAGCGATGATCACCACACTCGAAAACCTACTTTCCCACGTTTTCACAAATTTGTCAAAACTCACTGTGCCAGGCGAATACTGATTCCTACACAACCGCCCTCATATAGCAGATCATTAGTGCCCCATGCACATGTTAATCGACGAGCCGACTGATGGACAGTGGGGAAAGGAAAAGGGAAATAATTAGCACTACCTAGAGTGAGCTTTGAATACAGGTAATATGCTTTTCCATAGGCAGAGGAAAATGTTTCACAATCGGACACAATCTTGCTTGCACAGACTTTATCGAACGAATAATGAGGAAATTATCACAAGGACGAAATTGCTTCCGCCTTTCATCTTCACGCTTAGACCTCGGTGTAGCGAATCTACAATTGATCCATGATTGAAAATCAAATATATTCCGGAGCGCTAATTAGGCAATCATCTCACTCTGAAGCCTCTGTTCTCCGCGTTTCCATTCGGTTTCCAGTTCACTCTGAGCACGTTTGATTTTGAAGTAGTGAACTTTTGCGATGTCATTATAGTCCCGGTCAGGCTGAAAAACGACATCAACCTCTGTGAATAAGACGAACTGTTGCAGATAAGGAAAAAACCCGTACTTGGCCAGGACATTCGAACCGGCGGGGCCTTCAAGGATCTCGAGGTAGTCCTCGTTGGGCTCGGCAACGAGAGTGATCACCTGAACAGCAAACGTTTTTCCAGGCAGCTTGCTTTAAAACTAGCTTATTTTACACACCTCAAGCTCCACGCGTTTCTTCGCTGCAACGTACAGCACGTACTCGCATGGCGTGTCGGAGTGAGGGAAACCCGGAGAGAGGTACTGAAACAGTGATTCTTGATCGACTTTTCTCGTTCTACACAATGGATTGGCTAGACAAAAATACATAACCAAATCGGGGAAACATGAGCTCACATCTTCGCCAGCTTTCGGCGCTTCGGTAGGGCAGTTCTTCGAGAGGGAGGACAGATCTGTGAAGCAATAGCTTGATTTCTCAATTCGCCGTGTTCTCTCTTCCGATTAGACAGGGAAGGTATTCTCACCGGCTCTTCTACAAATAAACGGCAGCAGACTGTCCTCGCAGTCTTCATTGATCCAATTGGCGGCCGTCGACTCGGTGAGCATCGCACCGCACTCGCCCGCGCCCGGGATGGGGAAGGCTGGAAACAGTACATTCTAAATCCGGAGAATCATGAGCCGAGCCCCCAAAAAAGCAAAATGCTATGGAGAACGATGGAAATGGTGTCCAAATAGCAGAAAGCAATGCACTCACCGCTGATAAAATTCTGATAGACTCCACCAGTGATGGGCACCTCTCCATCGATCCACGTCCACACGTTGGCATTGGCTGAAGATTGGTGCGCTCCTTAACCATGAACACTCTCGTTAGACCACGAATACATTATTCCTATTTCCAAAAACCATTAAAAAACATCTCAAATTATTACCGATGTGCATGCCATCCAGGACGTTGTTGCTGATGGCGGATCGCCAGAAGAACTTGTTTTCCTGGAGGAGGACGTCTTCGAAAATGATTTCGAAACTCAAAGTAATGAAATACCGCACCTCCTCGCTGTAGATTGTCGCGAGCGTTCCCGAATCGGCCGCGCATTGTTGCTGAGCGGCTTGCCACGAGGATGGAGTGGTGAAGAGCTAGAATATCGCTGTGGCAAATGAATAAGTGCCGTCGAGAACTCTATGATCTGTGTATGATACGTGTATGTTTCATGATTGATAAGACACGTGGAGAGAAAGTATCGGGGTTTATAGATAGAAATAAGATGACAATTGCGGTGCGTGTACCTTGATGCACGGCTTGTCTCCCCCACTCATCGTTGTCGTCATCAGCGAATAATTCCCACTGTTTTCTTATCGGATTCGCCCAGTTTACACAAAACGCAACCCCAAGCACTTACCTTGAAGCATGGTTTATCCGTCGCCGTCGTCATCATCAGCGAGTAATCTCCACATTGCGCGTCCTCCGTCGGCGTCACCGTCGGCAGAACATCACCCTCCTCGATCACGCACAAGACGGTGACCAGGTTGAGATCGTTGTTCTTGATGATGACCCACCTGTCGTCTTCCTGCGAACAGAAGGTCTTGCCATTGGAGAATTTCGGGTAATCGTCTCTTCATTTCGCACTATCTCTCACAGGTGCTTCTCAAGTCCACTAAATCTGAAGGGAATATTATGCGATTGGAAAGTATTGGATATATTTTCTGGTTAGAAGACCAAATATCTGCAGGAAATAAGTCTCACCAGGTCATCAACGGGCGTTTTCAGTACTCTGACACAGTCGAATGTAATGTCGACTGCAGGCCCGGGCATGTAGGTGATAGGCGTGCCGTCGATCCACTCCAGACGACGGCTGGTGGGGTTGCAGACGATATCTGGAGTATTCAGGATTTTTTCAAGAATTGAGGTCGATTAGGATGCCACTGATTGAATTGACTTCGAAGAACAGCATCTACTGCCGCTATTATTGACCAATTTCCTATCACAAGATCTCTCGACACCCCATCCAGCTACCGTGCGCTTATCAGATGACATTCTTCGGCACAAAGGTCATAGTGGCCAGCCACCACCGATGTACGCCCAAATCCTCATCAGACGCTAACGTCTCGACATGATAAATAGTTGATTGACGCACACATCAGAAGGCGCACATCACGAGTGTGCAGGTACGGCGCGGCGGCGTAGATGCGACGGTACGTTGCGTCGTCCTGGAAGAGAAACCGATTATGTCACTGACGACGTTGTTTTTTTACAAAAATTAACTATAAAAACTGCAAAATAGAGTTACCTCGTCATTCTTGATCATGGGAAGATGAGCGCCGTCTTTCGCACACTCTGCACGAGACTCAGGCAGATCCGTAGTGATGTTGTACGATTGCTCGACGCTCGTGGAGCGAATGCACCTGAATAGTTGTCCAATTTGTCCAAATTGTCGATTATTTTCCCTTATGAATGTAAATTCAGTTATGAATCTTACTTGCCCTCCATTAGATCGTATGCCGGAGGACATGTCAGCGCGGACGCTGCGCCGATGAGAACTGGAAGTGAAATTACTAGGATTGCCGCTATCCTCCTTCAGGACGCACTCGATCACCCTTCTTGAGCAGCGTTCCGAAAGCGACTCTGATAATCTACCTAGCATGCAAGTAGTTCCCTGTAGAACCAATACTAAGTAGAATGAAAAGCTTACTTGCAACACTGAGCAGGACACGCATTGTTTGTCGTGTTTGCACTGTGATTGCGTCGTGATCTCCCTCCCATTTTATATGTAGACTGCTCGTCTTATCGTGATCGATGACAGATCGCGAGATCTTGAGGAATTTCCCGAAAAAGGATCAAAACTTGCCGTTATCAACCGTGATTCAGCCTCGTACGTAAGAGATTGCGGATTGTCACGATCTAAACGACTCGAAATCGTTTGTGACTCAGAATGTGTCATGCAGGATGATTTTAGAAGATACTTCCGCTGCATGACAATAAGCATTCCTGCTATGTTATTCTGTATTGCAATATTCGTCTTTTATCAGGTTATCGCATTGCATCTAGTGGAGATGAATCACTTCATCACTCCTTAGGGTGAACCACATTCATCTCTCAAATGACCTGCTTTTGGCACGTGCAAACGCAGTATTGGGCAAATGCATCGAATTCCGGGTATATTTGAGCACAACAATACAATCTACTAAGAGAAATAGAATTTGGCTTACTAATCCGCCCACGAATAACACAATGTTCAGTTACTAACCACTTCCGCGAGAGGGGTATAAAAACTAGTTTAGCCGCAACAGCAATAGCCACTCCACTATGAAGTTTTCTCTTATCTGCCTGCTCTGCCTGCCACTCCTTGTCGCTGGCTACTACAAAGTGTACCTCTTCGAGGACGACGAGTTCCGAGGTCGGTTTATCCGGTCGAGACAGCCCGGGGCTTCTTTCCCGGAATACTGCCATGCCTGACCAAAAGTCATCCTTTGTCAATGTCAATTGACCATTCTTCAGAAGGCCATTAAAATATTGGCGTGCTGCAATGCTTCTTCCAAATTCGATTTATTCAGGCAGATACCACGAGATTCGGAGCGAGGGATGTGAGAACGTGCCGGATTTCATGAGAAACGGAAACGGAGGCATCACCAGCATTCAAACGCACGGAACATGCGCACGCATTTACAAGGTCCTAGATTATGACTAATGGGATAGATAAATATATTATCCAAAAAAAAAATTAAAATAAATATTATTCAATTTCAGGGAGACGGCTGCACTGGTGAATGGACCATCGTCGCACCTGGTGAGGATTTCTGAAATGAATTTTTTAAATAGTAATAATATTGGCATTCCAGGAACGAGCAGCCACAACAATCTCGGCTTTATTGGTTTCAATGACGTCATGAGATCTGTCGGACCTTGCTAACTAGAAGAAGATGTATGAAGATCTACAAAAGCCTTTGTCAATCAAACAGTGTTTCGATATTTCATAGTTCTCGATAAACAATTCATTTTTTGCTGAAATGCTAACGATCTAATGATGTGTGATCCATTCCTTCATAATATGCGACGAAGAGTACAGGAAGAAACGACCACGACAAATGACAGCTCATATAAGGCAAGAAATACTTTGAAAATATAATTGATTTTCGAAGAGTCATGTTGGAGAAGCTCCTCTCAGAACTGCATTCGGCTCCGTTTTAGTAGTAGACCAAGTATTTTTATCCAGCTTCCATAAAGATAAGTATGGTCTCTCTCATTCTGAATTATGGAATACTGAATTATCACACATCAAGCAAATATCTATCAAGAACCCGCCTAACATGGAACAAGGATATTTCCATGGGACCATGCTACTAAAACAGAGTCCTGCATTCGACATCACGAGTTGTCTCCGTGACGACCAGACGAGCAATACTAGTGTATACTTCCGCTGAATGACAGTGCGCATTCCAGTTTTGCGTATTCTAATCTCTATCTCGAGAATTTCATTAGAGATAGCAAAGGTTAATGCACAGACCGGGAGTCGAACCCGGGTCTTCCGCTTACCGGGCAGGAGTTCTATCTCGAGAATGGCACACACAACACTTATTGCAAATATTCGTTATTCGATTTCAGTCAGTTCATTAATCTGACACCAACAGCACTCGAAAATTTACTTAATCTCATTATTCGGATTGATCATTCCACTGATAGGATCTTCCTCACTCAGGCGTTCTCTATTACAGATAATCGATATTTCTTCATTCGCTGCATAACGCCAACCAGATTCATCTCTCAAATAATCTGCTTTTGGCACGTGCAAACACAGTATTGGGCAACAAATACATCGAATTTCGGGCATGTTTGGCCAATACAATTTGCTTTTGACACGCCCAAATTCAGAATTGGGCAGAAAATGTATCGATTTCCGGGTTTATTCGGTCACAACAATACAAATTACTAAGAAGAATTTGCCAAATACACTTGTGGCCAAAATTATATGACATCGCGTTTTTTGGCCATAACTTCTTTCAAACTCAATCGATCTTGATGAAATTTTGGCTGTACGTTTATTTTATGGTTCCCAGCGGTACTGTAGGTCAATGAGCAGGAAAATCAAGGTGGATGATAGGTAACCGAAATTCGTGCTTTTCGCTGACTTTGACATTTCTCGAAAACACGTGTTTCTAAAATCGAGATTAAATGACATGCAAACATACAGATGCAGGTGAGAAAGATCAACAACGAGGCTATCGAATCTATATTTTAGATTGGTTCAACGACCATTTTTGATTGAACTAAAGTATGTCAAAATTAGGTCACATTTTCGGACTTTTCACCCTGTAGCTCCCTCTGTAGTGAAGCAATCAGGCTCAAATTTGTATGGTAACATCAGCAAAGTGTCCCTATGCTTCTGTGAAAGTTTCGCTTCGATCGGCTTCCTGTTCGCGAAATTCGTCATTTTTAGTGCACCTTCCGCGAAGAGCGGTGGCTCTGTGGCAGATTTTTTACCGAGGTCACCACTTCACTGCTAGACTCTCCAATACATGTAGCAACCTTGTGTGAAATTTGACGGATATCGGATGACGGAAAACCGAGCTACGTACCCTTGAATTTTCATAAACATGCCAAAAATGATCATTTTTGGCCAAAAATGGCGATTTTTCGCAAAAATGCAAAACTTTGAAGTCTCATAATTCCCCAAAATGAAATCCAAATCGCTTGAAACTTCGCACAGAGTTGCTACATGTATTGGAGAGTCTAGCAGTGAAGTGGTGACCTCGGTAAAAAACCTGCCACAGAGCCACTGCTCTTCGCGGAAGGTGCACAAAAAATGACGAATTTCGTGAACAGGAAGCCGATCGAAGCGAAACTTTCACAGAAGCATAGGGACACTTTGTGGATGTTACCATACAAATTTGAGCCTGATTGCTTCACTACAGAGGGAGCTACAGGGTGAAAAGTCCGAAAATGTGACCTAATTTTGACATACTTTAGTTCAATCAAAAATGGTCGATGAACCAATCTAAAACATAGATTCGATAGCCTCGTTGTTGGTCTTTCTCACCTGCATCTGTATGTTTGCATGCCATTTAATCTCGATTTTAGAAACACGTGTTTTCGAGAAATGTCAAGGTCAGCGAAAAGCACGAATTTCGGTTACCTATCATCCACCTTGATTTTCCTGCTCATTGACCTACAGTACCGTTGGGAACCATAAAATAAACGTACAGCCAAAATTTCATCAAGATCGATTGAGTTTGAAAGAAGTTATGGCCAAAAAACGCGATGTCATATAATTTTGGCCACTACTGTAGAATTTAGCTAACTAATCCGCCCACGAATAGCAATATCAGATACTAACCACTTCCGCAAGAGGGGTATAAAAACTCGTTTAGCCGCAACAGCAATAGCCACTCCACTATGACCTCCACTATAGCCACTCCGACCAAAAGTCATCCGTTGTCAATCTCAATTGATTGTTTCTTCCAAATTCGATTTATTCAGGCAGATACCACGAGATTCGGAGCGAGGGATGTGAGAACGTGCCGGATTTCATGAGAAACGGAAACGGAGGCATCACCAGCATTCAAACGCACGGAACATGCGCACGCATTTACAAGGTCCTAGATTATGACTAATGGGATAGATAAATATATTATCCGGAAATAAACATTAAAATAAATATTATTCAATTTCAGGGAGATGGCTGCACTGGTGAATGGACCAACGTCGCACCTGGTGAGAATTTTTGAAAAAAATTAAAATTAAAAAGTAAAAATATTGGCATTCCAGGAACGAGCAGCCACAACAATCTCGGCTTTATTGGTTTCAATGACGTCATGAGATCTGTCGGACCGTGCTGAGAGGATCGAAGCCAAACAAGCAAACTTCAATTAAACAATGTTTCATTATTTCTTTGTTCTCGATAAACAATTTTTCTACAGCTAACGAATTGTGTGTGTGATCATTCATTTATCCAGTTTCTCGAGTCCTCTAATTTAATTTAACAAAAACGATTATGGGTAGCTACAGGAAAATTTTCAATTTCAAAATATTCAAAATAAAATCTGGCCGTGCATGCTATTCTTAGCCAGCACAGCGAGCATAGTTAAATGAGCAATGGGGTATCTAAATGAACGTTATCATGCATCGAGAGGGGCTTACATATTTTGTGGTTTTTCAAGTTATACATAGTCAACCGTCGCAGGGCTGATCGAAACACTTTGTTGTTTGTAAATTGTGGTCTCGATTTTACGCAGAAGTACTGAAATTGCGATCAAATTTTAATTTAAATTGATTTGGACTATCACAAATTTTATCTCAGGGTATTGAAATGTAGAAGCAATGTACACATCAATAGAGAATATTTGATGTGCTGCTGTGGAAAAAATAAAAAAAAGGAATATTTAATTGACTGGAGTGCAATTCATCGAAGAGAACGCTGGGGAAAGCTCCTGCTCGACATCAAAAATACTCATATTGCCCGGCTCACTAGTGAACGGGTCAGGAGTTTGGATGGATGCCGAATTAAAGCTGTGCATTCGGTCCAGAGAGCTACTGATCGATAAGTCAATATGACGGTCAGCCTGAACAGGCAGTATATTATAACTGTCGATTACGATGTTGTGTTACCTGCTGATCCGCCATCTCTTTCTGGTATAGTGCCAAACTGGACGTCAGTGGAACAGAATTATGCCCCAAGGAACTGTAAGTAGAGTTGTCTGGTTGATCCATTGCGCTGGATAGCATAACTTGACCGATTGCCTTAAAAAGCTCCTTTAAAAGGTTGTGTGCGTTAACGAAAGCTCACAACTGAATAAGCATTTGAAGGCTGCAGGTGAAGTGAGTGAGCAGAAGACTGTGATTGATGAGCCTCATAACCAGAAGAAGAACCGAATTCTGCAGGGAGCACAGCCTGAGAAACATTTAGTTGTTCATTCCGCCCATGATTTCCAACTTGAAATCCAGATGAGAACGCAGGAAGATTTTCTCCTGGAGGAAAACTTGAGTAGTCATCCGAGAATGCAACTGATTTCTCCATGATTTCTCCATTGAAGGTAGAGGAGAAACCGTCAGCGGAGATAGTACAGTCGTTATCAGTGCGATCATTCTGGAGTGGATCAATTATCGGAAAAAGTGGTATTACTTCCTACCAATAACTGCATCTGCAGCGAGAGTGGAGGATCAAATGGCTCACTCAACAAGGGTCCACAGTTGCTACTGAAATGACTGCCAAGTTTCCATTATGCCTCACCCAACAGGGATTACCTGTCAGATCGATGACTTTCACAGGGAATGTTGTTCGAGTGCACCAAGTTAGCCGGACAACATGTGGAGTTTCTCGTGTTCAGAAGATGCCGAAGTTGACGAATCTGTAGCACCGGCATTATTCATCCCTAAATCAAGCCGGACAGTTGAATCGTCAAGTACTCACTGAAGAACATTTGCATTCACTGTCGTTTGCGAGATCGCGAAATTGGCGAATCTGTGGAATAAATAATTTAACTATAATGCAAGCAGATTATCTAATGCTATGATTGACTTACCTCACTCTCTAGTTGCATGTTGATCGACTTTTGCTCTTCGAGTTTCGCTTTTGCAGCATCCCTTAGCGACATTTTTTACTTAACGCCCACTGATAGGATGTATAGGATGATTGGACACAGTGCATACGGAAATTAGTAAGTAGGATGTCTGTTTTCAAAATATCAAAATTAAATTGAAACATGAACCTGAACTTTCTAGCCGATTCTCTGTTTCTCTTCCGCTTATCGTAGAGGTTTTCTCTCTCCTTTGGATCAGTGGGCGTTGGAATAGTCTTTCCTTTGCCCATGATTTCTGAATTTTTTTGGTAGATTTGGAAAATCACAATGAATATTGCGCTGTTGGATCACGGAAAGCACTGAATTTATACCTAAGAAGTGGAAAGCAAATATTGGCTGGACAACAATCTGCAGGACGTTCATTTCCATCTATCATTGATATTGTCTCTCTCGTCCGTTGTTGACTCACCAATGAGAGATACTAGAGCACAGACACAGTGCACACGGAAATTAGTAAGAACCAGTAAGAACAATCTGTTTTCAAAATATTGTTTGAAATGTCGAGATGGATTCCAGTTAGAAGGGACAATAGACAAAGTTTGGGATTATTTATCGTATGAGTCAAATGCAGTATGATGCACGTCGTGGGAAGATTCAATCAACTTTACTTCATCAAAGATAAGGGCTGAAATTGTGGCACAGTCATTCATTCAATGATGCAACTTACATTTCAGCTCTTCCAGCGTGAGCTTTTTCTCATCTAACTTTGCATCATATCCTTTGTTTGACAAGGGTGCGTTGATCTGATTGGAAATAGATTTGATACAATGGGAATTGTCCAGTAAATGCACCTCTGCCTCCTGGAACCAGTGTTTCACGTAGGGGTCATGGAGGGCCTGTTCCGTAGAATAGCGCTCCTTCGGATCAATTGCTAGCATCCTTGCAATCAGTCTTCGGGCATTAGAAGCTAAGAGGAAAGTATGCAGTTTACTGTAATTTATCAAAACAAACCAGTCATGTTTTTCTCAGGTTCCTCAGTAGCCTCTATAAAATTGTGATCCGGAAGTATTTCTTCAATGGATTTCGGAGTTATTTGGCGCGAATTTTCGCGGCTGAAATACTGATGTGCTGCATCGACAGTGAAACAAGGATACCTCGCGTCTTGTTCAGAGAGCTGAGAAATGAAAATTTCGTTCGGTGTTCCCATTATGTTCACAATCTTATCCCATTGCGTAGTTTTGCCGCCCTGATGGAAAGAGCAATGAACTTGCTACTTTATCTTCTTTCAAATATTCTCATCAACATTGCAACAGATCGCTCAGTCATGATAATTAAATCGTTCACCGGAAACAACACGTTTCCTGTAATCATCTCAGCGAAAATGCAGCCGATCGACCAGACATCTACTGTGAAAGCTTACCGATTAACTGTGTTCCCGGTTAAAATATTCATCTCCACTAACCTTTTTCGTTATACGGCAGTTCAAATATGAGTTCAGGTGCTCTGTAGTATCTAGTGACCACATATTTTGTCATTTGATCGGCGATTGTTGGTGTGAACAACCGAGCCAAACCGAAATCGAGCACCTTCACTTGATCGACTTTATTGATCGCAAGGTTACTCGGCTTTAGATCCTGTGATTTTTATGAATAGTATAGAAGAAATAAGAAATTTACCCTGTGAACGATCCCTTGCCGATGCAAGTGGTTTACACCACAGAGGATTTGATAAAAGAAGAACGACAACGTTTTATGATCCAATCTCTTCTTCTTTCTGACCTGAAAAGACCCTAAATGAAAAACGTATCACTAGGTTCTTACTTCATCCAAATTGTGTGTCATTAGCTCCATCACAAGATAAACATCTTTGAAGCACTCCCGTTTCTTTTGAGGAGTAAAAACGGAGAGAATCCGAACAACCTGATAAAAAAGTGCTTGCTTGAAGCAAAAAAAGACCCACATTTGGATGTTTCACCGACGTTAGAAGAGCGAATTCTCGGATGGTTCTAAGTGCAGAGCTGGGATATTGCATGGGACGGTCCAATTTCTTGATTGCAACGCAAATTTTTGTGATTGAGTCATAGGCTGACCTAGAATGTCGTTGATAATTGAATCGTTCATTTGTATTCAAAAGGAGAATATAACTACCAAACTGACTAAAAAAACGCACACAACGGCTCCTTGAGCACCGGCATTGATGAATTGAAGCTTGGAGTAGCGCTTAGGCACAGTAAACCTCAATCCGGGTCCAACTAACAATGTGTGAAATCCGGATGCATTCCCATTCGACTGAGCCATCTGATGTGCACAAAATATTAAAGAAGTCGTCCCACGAGTTTTTTCGCAGACAATCTGGAAGCGTAGCCATGTTTATCCCTTGAATCCTAGTGCAAATCCAAAATTTGAAGTCTCTAGCTCAACTTTGAAGCGAGCTATGCGCGCGCAAAGTTTTCCAATAATGCAGGAAAAATCAAGATGCGCGGTGCAAAGGGAAGGGGGGAAGAGGGAGAAGGGAAGGGAGAGGGGAGGAGGGAGCACTC
>LS575343.1:219371-255832 GCA_900490775.1 Pristionchus maxplancki
CCCGTTATTTCCCGCTGAAAGATCGCAAAAGATCGAAAGAGATCAACACGAAAACACACATTCCCCTCTAAAACTCGCACCTACCGTACCTCGGCTCAACGGAAACCTAGAGGTCCACCGTGAAATGTCGATATCTCCTTCGCCCTTTACAAATCGACCACGCTGAACATTTTCGTAGAACATTGCGAAGCCCTATCGGAAACCCCCGGTGAGATATCGCGCGACCGGCCGACCGCGCGCGCTTCAAAAAACCGCGCACCATAGTCCTTCACGCGAATGAGCATAACTCAGCTCAACGTTGACGCTCAGCTTCCCGCCGGTAAGACGATCTCGGTTTGATCATGCTCTACATTTCGTCAGTTAACAGTTAAGCTCTATCTATAACGGGGAATTAGCCTCCTCTCGATTTTGCCCATTTTCGATCGCAAAAAAGTCTCAAATCTCAGAAAAATCGTTGCCAAAAATCGAATTCGCATCCAATCACTCCAATTTTTGGAGTGAGTGGTCCCAGTACGTCCCCGAACCAATGCCGCTTGGACAAAAATGAATGCAAAAGTCGCGCCAAAAACGGGAGTCGAACCTTCGAGTGCGACCGCGCGCTCCGTATGTCAAGCATGGCCTAGTGGGTTAAAATTTCGTGTAAAACGCCTTTTTGACCTACTCAACGTGGTCCTATGAAAAAGTTGTCAACTAATAAAATGTCCGCCATGACCGATTACATAAGACCTATATATTTGCCAAAAGTTTTCCCTCTCCCCCCGACCTGCAGCAACCCTTTGCTTCGACCGGAGGATCGGCCACACGTCTTTTTTTATGTATGCGGGGAATTTAAAATGTTATAAAATTTTGTATTTTTCGATGATTAGTGGAGCACGTCGAGAAATTTTTTTTTCTCTAAACGGGCTAAAAGGCTCAGAACTTTTAGTATTCGACTATCTAAGGTACTTTGAGCAAAAAAAAAATCAAAATATACATTGAAAAACGTGAAATGTAGGACTCTGAAATTGCCATTATTCATGAAAATCGATGATTTTGAGCTTCAAATTTTCGAAATGTGTTCTGGAAAGTGTGCAAATTCATCCAATTTGTTTTTATTGCATGTGACATACTTGAGAAAATATAACAGCTCTTCTCCATGAGTCATACATGATCGTTCCTATCGCAGTAAACTGTCCAAAGTAAGGCATTACGGTTCAGGACACCCGAAAATGAAATTTTGCAAATTTTGCCTTCTAGTGCTTTGATTATGCACCCAAATGTTGCAATAGGTGTAAGTAACTTATTTCCGCACTATTTGGAGCCCTGATATTTCGCAATCGCAAAGACTGTTGTGATAACTCGACTTGCATTCGGCTAATGCGCCTCCTTCAGGAAGCTATAAGCTCCGGGGGGACACACCGACTTTTACCAAAAAATCATTCCAGGGGTAGTTTTGCACGTAGAATCCGAAAATGACATTATCTCACCAAAACGTGTGAAAAAAATTTTCAGGAAAAAAGAAAAACGTCGAAAATTGCGATTATTGTCATTTTATCGATATCCAATCGCTTCAAAAAGTATTTTTTTGGAATCAGCACGCGGAAACACACCCGAAAAGCTTTTAAAAACATACATTATTCAAACTTCAAATTTTCGAATTTTTTTGGATCGTGTCTGGCTTTTTTCGTAGAGTGCACCAGAACCCTCCATATTGGGCTGGGAATCAGCACTCGGTATAGGGACATCACCCGTGAAATATTGGGAGGGGTTGCAGAAAACCCGTCCGTGGACCCCTTCCAGAAGCTACGTTTTCTCGTGGAAGGTCTCTTAAGAGACCTTTCACGAGAGAACGTACTTTTTGGGCAGGGTCGACGTACGTCATTTTTGCAACCTATCCCAATATTTCACAGGCGAAGTCCCCATTCCGAATGCTGATATTTGGCCCAATATGAGGGACCATGGTGCACTTTCCGAAAAATGGCAGCCTCGTCCCAAAAAAAGTCGAAATTTTCAATGTCAATTAATGTCCTTTTGAAAAACCTTATCCGACGTATTTTTACATGGAAATTCCGAAAAAGTTAGCTTGGAATACATCCGACGTCATTAAAAGGTCGAAAACGACGAATTTCATCGAATTTTATTTTTCCTGAAAATTTTTTCCACCATTTCCCATTTTTTGACATTGTTTTCGGAATCTACGCCTAAAACTGCATAGGACATGATTTTTTCTCAAAATTTTACCGATGTGCTATGATTTTATAACGTTCAGACCCAAGTACACTTTCTCGGTTCACCTTCCGAAATGGCCAGAGATCTTGAGATTGCTATGCCATAGGTGACTTTTCTGTGAAGAAAATTTGTTTCTATGGTTAGATTAACACATTCAGCATGTGCTGAATTGACTGAGACCATAAATTACGAAAATAGCCTTCTCAGAAATCTCAAAAAATCGTTTTCTCGTTCGGACAGTTCCATTCAAGAAATACAGTGTGCAATGATGTATTGTAAAGCTACCATGATATTTGAAATGTTTTAGGATGTAGAGTTATCACATTAGAAACAAAACAGAGGAGTTTTCATATCTCGAAACAATTTTATGCGAAGAAATTCGGGAAATTAGCGATTTTCGCTGAAAATGTGACATTAAAAACGATCTGATTCGCTTCTTTTATGATTTTAATATTAAAATAGACGTTTTCTCTTCTTATTTAAGCTTAAGTACTTTAGTACAAAACATTTTGACAGTTTTTGAGGATAATTGAAAGATTATTTTTTTCAGAGAATTTTCAAAATCCGAAGAAAATAAAAAATTGAAAAGTTCCTCAAAACACTCTCTAACTTTCTAAACTAAATGATATGACTCTAATAAGTAATATCGGCTGAAAAAAAATCGTATTGAAGCTGAAAAACGCGACTTATACCGTTTTTAATGTCACATTTTCAGCGAAAATCGCTAATTTCCCGAATTTCTTCGCATAACATTGTTTCGAGATATGAAAACTCCTCTGTTTTGTTTCTAATGTGATAACTCTACATCCTAAAACATTTCAAATATTATGGTAGTTTTACAATACATCATTGCACACTATATTTCTTGAATGGAACTGTCCGAACGAGAAAACGATTTTTTGAGATTTCTGAGAAGGCTATTTTCGTAATTTATGGTCTCAGTCAATTCAGCACATGCTGAATGTGTTAATCTAACCATAAAAACAAATTTTCTTCACAGAAAAGTCACCTATGGCATAGCAATCTCAAGATCTCTGGCAATTTCGGAAGGTGAACCGAGAAAGTGTACTTGGGTCTGAACGTTATAAAAACCTAGCACATCGGTAAAATTTTGCGAAAAAATCATGTCCTATGCAGTTTTAGGCGTAGATTCCGAAAATAATGTCAAAAAATGGGAAATGGTGGAAAAAATTTTCAGGAAAAATAAAATTCGATGAAATTCGTCGTTTTCGACCTTTTAATGACGTCGGATGTATTCCAAGCTAACTTTTTCGGAATTTCCATGTAAAAATACGTCGGATAAGGTTTTTTAAAAGGACATTAATTGACATTGAAAATTTCGACTTTTTTTGGGACGAGGCTGCCATTTTTCGGAAAGTGCACCATGGTCCCTCATATTGGGCCAAATATCAGCATTCGGTATGGGGACTTCGCCTGTGAAATATTGGGATAGGTTGCAAAAATGACGTACGTGGGGAAAGTACGTTTCCTCGTGAAAGGTCTCTTAAGAAACCATCTGAGCTCCCATTCCGCTTTTGAATGGGCAAAAATCTTCACGTTCTTCAGTTTAATTCAAAAACCCTTCATTTAAAGTGCGTTTTTTCGTCGATTTTTCGTTTTTCTGACCCAGTATGCAAATGAGGCACGTTACCCCATCAAATTTATGTTAGGATGGAGCGACCATGGGGTCTACACATTACTCCTTTGAATTTGCTCACATTCGAGTGGTCCTAGATTTTACATAATCAAATTCGTTTTTTAAAAACTCTTCATATGCCAACCCTAATAACGATCATCATGCTCTATTTTCTAGGAAGTCGTGATCGCAATCAAGGACTATTTCCCATCAGACCCCAAATCAGGCAAAGTGATCAAGAAGAAAGAAATGTTCATTCTCAAATCAGGATCGGACAACGAATGGTGGTAAGTCAAAGATAAAGCTCATTCCTTCAGAAATCACAGGCACCTGAAGCGCGTTGGTTCGAAAGATGTTGGTTTCGCGCCGCCTCACTACTTCACTAGGGCAGTTGATGTGATGGATGTCAAGTGAGCTGCACACACATTTTTGACCAATTTCGAACTTCGTTAAGATGGGTTTCATTCGGAGTCAGTAAAAAAGAAGCCGAGCTACAGTTGAATTCCGAACTTATACCTGGTGCTTTCGTCATTCGACCAGGCGCAAATAATAGCATCAATATCTCCCTTGTTTTGTCAGTGAAGTGAGCAAATATTTTAACTGATTACCGTAGCCACTGACCCTGTTTTTCAGAGTGCGCCAATCAGTCAACTCCGAGTCTTTTACTGTTTCCCACTTTCGATTACAACGGGAAGGGAGTGCATATCGCATAGAAGGCGCAGACCAATCATTTGAGACATTATGGCATCTCATAAAGCATTATTCAGGTTCGACTTAGGAGCAGACTAATGAAAGTTTTATTTCTATTGCTCGAAAATAAAATAAAATAAGATCGGCGTCAAACGTCGAACGTTCGTTTGACATTCTCCATCAAAAAACAACTGTTAGTAACGAAATGGAAATACGATGCAACAGAGATTTCGAGAGGAAAATCTCTCGCAAAAGGCGCTTTTGGAGAGGTTCGATTTGAACAGTATTTGACTGATTATGTGTCTAAAAACGCAGGTATTCGAGGGAATACTGCATGGAACAGAATTAGTCGCCCTTAAGAAGGTCAAAGACAATGCTGAAAACTTCATGAGGTGAGTCAATTCTGAACGACTGAAAACAATAATTTCCTTGCAATCTTGTTCGTCAGGGAAGCAGAGATATGTCGTTTATGCCACCATCCAAACGTCCTTGAAGTAATTGGTGTTTGCCAGAGTGCACAATGGATTATATCAGAGTGCGTCAATACTAATGAATAGAGACAATGAAGGACGGGGTTGGAGAAACGTTAAATGAGGTTTCTAAAGTAAATAAGCTAAAATACAACAGAAGCAGGATCTAGATTATGTTCAGGCCATGTGTGCCCTCGATTTGAACACTAATTGACCAGGGTAGCACACCTCATTTGCGTAATATAGTCACATTTCGGAAGAATGTAGAAAAACACCGAGTTGGAAGGAAGGGTTTTTGAATAAGAAGGAAGGATGTTAACATTTTTGCCCGTTCGAAAGAAAAATAAGCTCTTGAAAGGTTTTGTCATCGATAGGTATCAACTCTTCCCTAGATTTCCTATCTCATTCGCAAGATACAACCGCTGAAACATTTTAAAAATTCGTGAAATACCCGTCATCATCTCTACTGATGAATACAACAATACAGTTCCTTTCAGATATCTAATCAATGGGAGCATTAAACAATTCATGAAGATACATGTCTTGTCGCCTAAGGAATGCCTTCTGGTTGAGCGGAAAGTATGTACGACAAATGGGCTCGTGAAGCAAGGTTGAAGCTTGAGGTTGCTAGTGCGATGGAGTATCTGGCAAGCAGGAATATTGTGCATCGCGATCTGGCTGCTAGAAATGTTCTTGTGGGAAAGACGCTGGCAACTATCAAGGTGAACATTAATGATCTACAATTTATTTTAATTTTCGCAGGTTGCTGATTACGGGCTGTCTCGCAGTATCAAGGCACCATATTACTATCGCACCGAAAATGAAGACATCCCCATAGAATGGACTGCTCCCGAAGCCATTCCTACTTGCAAACACGTCGTGACCGAACCGGGTATGGTCACAAGTGCCGCCGATGTCTGGAGCTTTGCTGTATTCATGTGGGAACTGTACACAAATGGACAGGTATCGCAAGGATCACCTAATGTGACTAATTACATGTAATTGTTGTGTTACAGCGACCATTCCAAGAAATCTCAAAGAAACTTTTATTCAAATTATTAACAGGGAATAGTTCGGAAAAGGGACAATTGGATCCAACAGAGGTAATATTTGCATTTCTGAATTTTTATATATATTTTTTTTGGAGGACATCGAAGTCCTCAATATCGAGCATCACAATCTTCACAAACTCGAAGATGGAACCTACCGATTGCCAAAACCGGCAAAGTGTCCGAATGACGTAAAAATATTATTGCTCGTATTTTAGTGACACTGAAACTAAATTATTGCCAGATCTATGCAAAGATGCTCGAGTGCTGGAGCATCAATCGGAAGGACCGACCAAATTTTACTCATCTTCGCTGCTTCCTAAACGACGATTTCGTGGAAGATATCGTTGTTTCGCCTTCTATTTCTTATTCCGACGAGGATTTGCAAGCAGAGGAAATTTCCGTGAACGATATTTCGTAGGACATTTGGAAACGCAATTTTTTGCATCTTATTAGATATCTTCATTGAGTTTTCTTGCGTCTCTACAAACTATTTCAGTCGAATATTATTTATTTGTTCGTCTTCTAAATTTAATGTCCTCATTTGGTTTTTGGATCAGTACGAAACAGTAGTGCGTTTATTGTTACTTGTGGACGCGCTGATGGTGGTTTTGCGCCGATATAAATATAGCCTGATCGTCTTATCGATGACAGATCGCGAGAACTTGAGGAATTTCCTCAAAAAAGCAGTGATTCAGCCTCGTACGTAACAGATTGCGGATTGTCACGATGTTAGACGGCTCGAAATCGTTTGTGACTCAGCATGTGTCATGAATGATGATTTTAAAAGGCACTTCCGCTGGGTGACAATACACATTCCTACTGTGTTATCTCGCATTGTAATAATCGTCCTTGATCCCACTATTTTTACAAAATAATGGAGATGACTCAGCAGCAATCTAGATTTTTTTATGAACGCCAATAACAAGAATTTCGTGCCGACATAAAATGAAATAGGCAATAGGTGAAAATCTTTATTCTGTCATTTCGTTGTCTCTGACACCAACAGCACTCGGCAATTCGCTCCTTCTCCGTAATCCACTTGCATTCACCGGCAGAATCGCCGCCTTTCCTCTCTTCCTTATCATCGACAACGCCATCCGCGTTCTCGTCGTCATCGTCCGTCGATAGGACGTTGAGCAGGCGAGGATCGTCAACGAGTGTGCGAATGTGTGCAGGCTCATCACATTCATCGCCATCGCGGATACCAGCGAGGCTGAACGAGATCAATTTGCTGTTTGCAATCAATCAGCGGTATTACTTTCCATCTCTCACTTTCAGATAAAGAGTATTCAACACAAATTGTTTGAGTTTCGCACTAGAGTCGTGGTCTTCTTTCCATTCACGCCCAACCGACCGATAGATGCTATTTCGCACCTGTTCTATTTCTCGCCGCGACTTCTTGCCCGACCGCAGCCGCGTTTAGGTACAGGACCAGTTCGCACTGCAGAGGCACCGCGTAGAGCACGCTCGGCACGGCGCCCTAATTAGATTTCGAGAATAAGAATAAAAAATGCAATTATTATTGAGAACACAATGCATACCTGCATGATTAGCGATTTGATGGCGCGCGCTTGGTACCTGTGAGTATTTTAGCGTCTTCCTTTGAGTGATCAAGTCAGTTGACGACCACCTTCTCGCTCGCTATCGACATTCCATGGTTTATTTCGTGAAGCAGTTCGAGCACCATCAGCACGATTAGCACGAACACGGCAGTCATGAAAGAGGCGCCGACTGACATTTATTTGATAAAGATAAATGTCAATTTAAAAAAAAGTGTAAACAACAATTTTGAATAAAGACCCCTTCGACTAAAAAATGTAAAAAACCTTTCGCAACTCACCTATGAACAACGGATAGCTCATCCGCGCCTCAGCCATTAACAAAAACGAAGGCTTACCTTTCACCCAATCAATGATTTGCGGGATTTCCTAAAAAAAGGATATTTTAACCAAACTGAAGTAAACCAACATCGGTAGCCGTGCGTATAGTCAGCATCAGGTATCGAGATCCTATCGCTACTAAAATGGCGGAAATTTGCGACAGCCCAATAAGCGAAACGAAGCGCCAGCCGTAGAAACAGAAGAATGATCCGGGCGGTAGAATTGCCTGAATATCGCACAGTATTTGATTTCCAGCAAACAATCCATCAACCAACCCGTCTACGGAAGAACACGCAAAATATGTAGGAAATCAGTACTTCCACGAGGCATAAGATATAAATTGACTAAAAAATTAATATTTTAACTGGACAATTTTTATAGTTAACGAACAACTGCAGAGACGACGTCTAAGACGTGCGCTAGTGCAGAATCTGAGTAGAAAACGAGACAGTTCACTTGCACGAGCAAGGTGTAGACATGCAGTACTCCATCCGCGAGCATCGACCAAACCTGAAAAAGACTTAGCGGAACCCACAAAATAAGCCCACTTGCAACGAGAGGATGTACTTTCGGTACGATTTGCCACGACGATCGCCGTCAACGATGATGAGATGGCAAAGGAGCAGGTTGAACAGCAACAGGGCTGGGCCTTGAATATTAATGCTCTTTATCAGTGATAACATCGAGGAAAAATACAACTCATACCACTCGTTCGATGAAACCACGTCGTGCCTTCTTGAAACTCCCTGCTGAGCTCGGTGGAGTTGTCCATTGACTGAGGCAAGTCTTTTTCACTTCTCGTTTTCGTACGAATGCACCTGCCCTGTCTAGATTCTCCTACACCCTTCCTCTCTTGAGCAAAGAAAATAGTGATGTCTCAGGGCTCGAATTCGGGGGCATGACAACTGGGCAACAACATTTGGGCAGCGGGCCATAACTCTCGTCAAACTTGACATATTCACTCAAAAATATTTCCGCTGAGTGTGTCAAATCATGGAGGGCAAGAACCAATTCGGCGTGAAATACCGCGAATTCGTGCGTAGCATCGAGTCGAAGCAGAACTTCACTGTGGACGTGAAAAGAGACACTAACGGATCGGACAAGCACAGCTTCATCGACAACACCAACAGCAAGACGCACGCGGAATTCAACCAATTGAAGGACGGAATCGAGTATCAGATTCAACTCATCAACGGATACGACATTATAGTGGAGTACAAAGAGAGAAAGAAAAATTGTAACGTTGTCCGTTTTTTCCAAAACTGGCTCATAGGTTTTTTTCCGGTTCCGGACACGTCCATATGTCATTCATTCCCGATGAGCTAGAATGTCGTGCTCAGGCAGGCATTGAGAGATGATGTTCATAAACAATCTCGTTTTCGTATGGGTTAACCGCCTTTCAATCGGCCATATCAATCCTGTACCTCAGCATTCGAGTAATTAGTGTACAGTTTCGACGTAGAGAAGGACGCGATAAACGACAAGCCCACGGCAGTGAGGCCACAGCATTGCATATCGTCAACGTCTCTGGGAGTAGAGCGATAAGGCAGCATGCGCTGAGAAGAGACGCAATAACCACATGAATCGATGGCTGATAAGCGCCCTCGAGTGTGCAAACAAGGCAACAGTTGTGTGGCTGGCGTGTTTACGCGGTCGTAATAGCAATCTCTTTCTACCATGATTTCTGAAATTATGTGTGATTCCTTCATTGTGTTAATAATGAAAATTTATGAATTTGTTCATGATTTAGGCCTGAATCAATTTGCTCATATCAGTGCACTTGCTCGTTTGTGACAGCAACAACTGAAGCATGAGTGCGATTCAGGTTTCTGGCTATCGTCATTTAAAAACGGTATCTTATTCAGAAATATGTTTTGATAAGCTGGAACAGGAGTCATTTCCACATCCCGACTGAGTATGGTAATTATCGACCGACGAGAGAATATTTTGGAGATACCGGCAAATCCTGGTAAGTGTTATGTCCTTGTCCGTTGCTAGGGGACGACATTTGATAGAGGGGAGTAGCTTTATCTTGTACGAAAGGCAGAATATAATATACAACGACGAAGAGAAGAACTGGCAAAAATGCCTAGGAAACTCAGCGGGGAAAACAAGCTGAGTATCGAAACGATTAGCAGTTAGCGTGGTGGGACCTCAATATTGGCAACGTGCCAATATTTGAATTGGTGTGTGTAACTAGGTCAGATAATAAATGTTGGGTCACGTAATTAAATGGAGGCTTGTACACAGCAGTATTCTCAATAATTATTTAATAAGTCCCACATGAAAAAAGTGTTCAAGGAGACTGGCTAGTGCTGACGGATCAGAGTCAATTATGATTAAGAAGTTCATTCATCCAGACAGAAGCCCTGAGAGTGTGAGTGTAATTCATTTTTGACTCCTAAAATGCATCTTAAAAAGTTATTTTTCAGAAAAAACGAGTCCAGCGAGAGATAAACATGTTGAAGAGCATGAACCATCCGAACATTGTGCGCCTTATGGAGCAATATTCAACTGAAGATGAAAAAGGTGGACTCGAAAGGAACATGTGAGCACATAAGTTATTTTTCGAAAATTTGGTAAAAAATGATCATTACATCATGGAGTTAGCCGCCACCGTATTTTCCATTTTTTCATGCTCCGTTATTCAGCTATCACATCACACAGTACAGCGGTCGTCCACTCTCCAATGAGATTGATGACAATAAGTACGCAATGACAGATGTCAGACGGTGGACTAGGGAGCTACTCAGCGCACTGGAGTATCTTCATTCCATTGATGTGAATTGCAAGACATTGAAGGAGCAATGCAAAATTTAAAATAAGCATTTAGATAATTCACCGAAATATCCATCCTGACAACATAAATATCCACGAAAACGATCGTCACTTGACTCTGAGAGGTATAGAAAAAAGTTTATTTTCCAGAGAAAAAATTTAAATAAGAAAATACGACGATATTTGTGAGGGTGACATTACATTCATTCATTTTGAAATTTCCCCCTTTAAACTCCATTTGTCAACTTTTGAACTACCCCATTCGATTCCTCTTGAGATTTGGGTTCGAATGGGATATTTCCTAAATTTGAGCAGCAACGCAGTATCGAGTTATTTTCTTTGCGCAACGCCGTTGCTGTAATGTCGTTGCCGTAATGTCACCCTCCCGATATTTGCATTTTTTTCGTTCAGGATTGAGCAAGGCGCGAAAACAGGAGACTAATGACAGCAAGGCTATGACTCGAGAAAAAGAAGGGAGTCCGTATAGGGCGATTGAACTTGTAATCGAATGGAAAGAGAATTATGACGAGAAAGGTATGCACTGCAGAAAATTACATTTACGAAGATACTGCATGGATTTTTCGAATGACGATTTTGAAAAAAAATGTTATTCGAAGTACGTTATTCACATTTTCTAATATTTCAGTTGACATCTGGAGCATGGCTGTAATCATGTGTGAAATGATCAGCGGTATCAACTTGTTCTGTCGTGAGGATCCAAAGAGCCTTATCAAGCAAATTTTAAGCCACTGCGGACGGATGGACCCCGAAGTGCTAGACAAGGTACAACCCTAATTGTAAGCAATGATCTTCTTCACATGAGTTTGAGTATCTGGTAATTTTTTTGATAAGCAATTCGTAAACTAATCTGAAAATAATTTCGGAAACAATTAGCAATTGTCCCTTTCACCTTCCGTGCGTATACATTAAATTTCATCAGATCAAAGACGATGCTTCTCGAGATTATATCGAGAGATTCACTGCCGAAGTACAACGCATCGACTTTATTGCACGCATGAAAGACCGTGCTTTGGAAGAGTCGCGTGACAAGAAACGAATCGTAAACGAGCTGAAAATTTACGACGAAGAAGTACTGAGAGACTTTATTGAGAGAACTATCCAGTACAATCCGAATAGCAGGTTAACACATCTATATTTACTCATTTCAATTAAAAAAAGAGAGGACGCGATACATCACGCTCAGATCATATGAGGGCGGTTGCCTAAGAATCGAGCAAATGGCTGTGTTGGCTGGCACAGGTAATTTTTGAGAATTTGTGAAAAGTTGGGAATAGAGGTTCTCGAGGGTGGTGATCATCGCTGTCAACTTCATTTTGCACCAACTCGATCGGTGGAGCCATGCTGCAACCATGCTTCAAAACGCTTTTTATTCATAATTCAGTTCTCCGTCAACCAAACCTTTTGGAAAAATTCTGACAAATGTAATCGGCTATGGCGAATCGAACCATGCATATTGCGTTTCATGAAAAAAAATCATATCGTCTGAAACAAAAATGTTCTCGAATATGAGGAGGCAGTGGAAGCCGAATTTTATATGTGCTGGTGCGCCTCATCGAGACGATCATTTTTCTTATATTGGGTGTGGGGTAAAAAATTGAGGTTTTTTTGCAATTTTCAGTTTTATAGTTGTATTCTCCTTCTCATTCCTCCCTCACTCCCTACCGCACCGCGCTCATTGCGCGGAGAGAGATGAATGAACGGTCTCTCTTCCTTCACAAATCGCGTCTTTCTCTCTTCTTTTCTCGCCTGAGAACAATCTGTGAAAAAGATTCGAAACGAGTATTATAAAAATAATAACATGAATATAGATTCGTTGCTTCACCATATGCCACATCGTGTCTGGTATATGTAATTGTTTGAGTATCAGAAGAAGCAAATATAATATCTCATTATTATTATTGCTCCGTGATCATTACTTGAGAAAAAAAGGCAAACAAAGAATGATTTTCGAGCATTAAATTATTCCTCGTCGGAGGTCTCTTCTTGCAGATAATTCATCATGGCAGTGTAATCGTCCACTTCATCATCGGTGCTTATCTCACAATAAGTTATTTTCTTCTCAACAGTGTTTCTCTTTCGATCACGCAAAACTCTTGTTGTTCGAGAAGTAATGTCGTTCTGTAACACATTAGTCGGTCATTGAATCATCGCGCAATCAGTTACATCTTCCTTCTCTTCCTTCTTCTTTCTCCCACTACAATTCTTGACAACTTTCTCAGCTTTGGAGATGGTTGTGGTAGATGGGCGACCTCTTCTCGTAGTTGGTTTCTTCAATAGCGAGGAAGTGTATGCTTCCGAGTTAGCACCATTACCTTGCTCGCTGTAGAAGTGGTTGCCTCAACATCCCTTCCATCACAATCATCGATCTCTTCCTCACTCTAGAAAAACCCGTTGCGAGAGCATTCAAGGCGATTCCAAACCTCATCTACACTCTGCTTCTTCAATCGCGGTTTCACAGTCACCTTCTTGCTCCTCGAGTTCTTCAAGTATCGGTCATAAAGTCAAATTTCTACACTAAATTGTATAATCACCTTAACGGTTGGCTTCGATTTCGCTGTAGGTAAATCGGCCTTTTTGGGCCTTCCTCTACGTTTTGCAGCAGGCTCGTCTTCGAATGTGATTGCCTGCGAGAATAGTTGTGAGTTGTTGATTACCCTGATTGTTAGATAAATGTGAATTAACCTCGGTAACTGGATCGAGTTCCTCCGCTCTATCAAACCCATCCTCTTCCTCGCTCTCCAAAGCCTTCAGTCCCTTCTTCGAAGTTTCTACCTTTAGGAATCTCGTGATCATCCCTTGAGCCTGTGTCTCTTTGAGGCATTTCTTCAAAGGAAATACGTAGGACCCATCCGCGTTTCTCTTGTTTCTCAGTAATTGCACGATAACTTTCGCCTCGGCCCTCTTTCCCGCCTTTCTCCGCTCCACGAAATACTTTCGGACTTCTCTTCGTACAGATGGATAAATGATAGTCGTTCTATTCTTCACGCGAATCGCCCATCCTTCTTCTAGTTGCATAGAGATAGTTGGAGGATGAGAAGAGAGCGAATCCACTTTCATTGATAGGTAAGCCGTCTCGTTGGTCTCAACACATTCCGAAAACAATTTGGCTGCTGATATCAAATCGATCGATTTTCAGACAAGCAAATAATCTACCAAACCTGCGTCGACTATTGTGTCCGAGTGTTTGATCCTTTTGTGCTTCCCGACTATCAAATGATCCTGGAGACCCTTCATTGTTAGATATTTCATGGTGCATGTTTCTTCAGTGCACCGGAAAATCTTCTCTGGCTCTTCTTCTTCAATCAATGAAGGTTGCTTTTTCTCAGGCTGAATTTACACTCAATACGCAAATAGCACGTCAACAAACCTTTTTGGTAGAATTATGCTGATTGAGCTGTCCCCAGAAATCGGACGACTTCGAAAGGTGACCTCCTTGGGTCAGGATGTCATACTTGTAATCAACAGCATCTAATTTATCGTAAGGAATCATGCAACCGTCGCCAATCGAATCAAATTTCTTGACGCGAATACCGCCATCCTCAAAATAGAGTAGGGATGATTTTCAAATTGATAAATTTTCACTTCATATCGGAAGGAACTGAGATTTCCTATTCCTTCAATCGATGTTTCTGAGCGCTTGATTTGTTCGCCTTTGATGTTGTAAAATGAATACGACTGGAAAATCGATTATTGACTCTCTAAAATTATTACTTCCAACATTGAGTAGTGGTGCAGTGCATAGAGCTTTTAGAATTTCTTCAGCATTTCTTGCTTTACCTCCACTATTTACTACACTCCGAATCTTGCATTTTGCAAGACTAATCTGGCGGTCTGCTGCGCCCTGATCAAAACATTTTGTAAATGTGTAGAGGTAGACGAACCTTCCCCGCTTGGGGCTCGGAAAAAAGATATGCGACTAGAACAATTCCGTATTTGATTGCTATAAGTCGGAGAGTGTTGATCACGCCTGCATTCCGATAACTGCCTGTCATTGGGCATATTAGAACCTAAAAAAATAAGAGAATGATACCTGCATTATCGGATCGAGTAATCAAATGAGTGACTCCGTTATCAGCAAGAACGTGGAAAATATGATCCGCGATGATACAGATTGCTGTGCCATCCTGTGAATAGTGCGAGATCACAAGGGATGGAAATAATTGAAGTACTTGTTTAGCATCATCGTTTAGGTGCCCCAGCGTGTGCTGAAGCTGGGTTCCGGCCTTGCACAATAAGACATGACTGACATGGAAGGATATTCCGGCTTTACCGAACCATTGGCTTTGTGATTCGCTGAGAATAGTAGTATTACCGTTACTCAAAGCAACTGAAGAATTAAGCTCACACAAAGCCAGTCGGAAGGAGCTTAAGCGAGAAATCCATTGTTATCAAAGCCCATCGATCAGGGAGAGAATCAATAACAGAAACTCTGTCCAGTTCACTGAGAGCAGCCCGCACGACGTGCTTCTGGTACTCGAACACCTTCATTTCCGACTCATCACATTCTTGGATCATTCTATCGATCCGGAAACTGAATAACCAAATAAAAATTGAAGGAAAGTTGTTGTGAACCGACCGTTCAACATCATTGTTGGCAGTTGCTTCTTGCAATTTAGCCTGCAGAAAAGAACGAGTTTGAGCAAAAACCGAAAGAATCTGAATCATGATAAGTGTACTCAGTTGAATTCCTGGTTCTTACATCTACGCACTGCTCACAGGGTTCATCATGTGCATGATCGCACTCGGATCGAAAATCATTAGTCGATGCATCGGATAGTGCATAACGAATGCAGTGAGTATTGCATTGAGACGACGTTGAGAGGTGCATTCGATAGTACCCTGAATGCCTACAGTCGAAGGGTTCTTCTGAAGTATTAATAACCAGTCAGATAGTTTTGCGCGACTATGAACCGTCTGCGGAGATCGTTCGCTTCACCATCACCGATTTTTCCCGTTTCCTTCAATTCTGAAACACATACCAACGACGTTTCAAATGCCTGAAAGGGAAGTTCAACAAATGCTTTTTCGGAATCGTACCTCGAGTGCGTCTGACTGAAACATATCAACACACTGCATCCTGATACGTCTAACGGGAATTAATTTCTGACAAATTTTAGCTTTTATAAAGTCAAATTAATCAAACAACACCTCCATTATCTTTACACAACTTGAATAGCCAAGGGTATGTGTTTTCAGATATTCCTTAGGATCTACTCCAGTTACAGGAAACTGCTCTTTCCCTTGTGTCTATAATGCAACAGTCTGGATGAAGAGTGGACGAGTAAAGTATTACTTCCAGAAAACTCGTAAACATAGTGTGGATGTAGCGATAGGAGTGGAGGCGATCGACGGCAGCAAGTGCGATTGAATCGCCAGTGGATAGAGAGAGCATTCGGGCCGGTTTCGGATTGGGAACAATTATTTCTGGCCTGAGAATAGAAATCTATAAACACTAAAGCAATGGTGTGCTTACCGAGAAATAAAGCTCACAAATGTCTTCACATTGGGATGATCATAGCGAAGGCGTTTTAGATTTTTCAGTTCATCCAGACCATAGAGTGCATATTTTTTTGCTTCACGAATAAAGTAGCGGCTCACTCCGGTGGCATGAACAATCTGTAAAATGACGATTATTAATCTTCTTCATTCGTCTCGTGATTCGCTTACCTCTTTCTCTGTAAAATGCCCCGTGATTATAGAAATGAGAGAGAGGCGCGAACGTCGATCCGTGGTCTGCTCTAATCTAGCATCTATCGATTGAAGAATTGAAGTAACCCGAGAGCAGTCAGTTATAAGTCCAATCTGTAAGAAAGAATAAACTAGAATTTATTGCATCTGTTCACCTTTTTTATGCAAGCATACTTCATCGATTCCCAGCACGTTCCTGCACATAATTTGTACAATTCATCTTGCAAGTGGATCATTGCGGAAATCTTCAAAGAAATATTTCTGAAGTTCAATGAATACGGCTTGAACTTTTTTTCGCTGCGTATCAGGCTTGAGGTCCTTCCATTCTAGCCCTTTCGTGAGTCGAGAGAGTCCGTAAAGTGAGACAATTTCACGCAGTGCACGGATTTTCTAAGAATACCACTTGCTTTTCCAGAATGTCGCATAAATAATAACCTTTTTTTCATTAGAGATACTGTCGAATGTAGATTCTGGTGTCGAATTAAGATTGAGTTCCGCAAAGTTGTCCATCAACAATTCGTTAGGGTTCGGTTCGTAAAGCGATCCTTCGTCACCGATGCTCTAGCGATGAAATGAAATTACGAAAAAATAATACCATTGAAACCATTGCATCGACATTGAATGAGTCAATTATAGAATTGCTATCAGGATCAGTTGCATTGGAAACTCCGGAGTTTTCATCATTTGGGTCTGCCTCTGTGAGCTCTTTCTCATTGATGATGAACAGATTAAACTCTTTCTTGCTTAAACTCTTTAAAAAATCCTCACCTTATGCAGTCTCCGCCGCATTTTATTTTCGTTGTACTTGGATATCGAAATCCGGCGATAGGAAAGTCGAAGTAACAGGGCATATTGAGAGGAGAGCAGAAGGTCGAATGTGCGGAGAGGGGGGTAGGAGGCCTTTTTATAGGGAGATGGAAGGGATGCAAAGGGAAGATCAGTGGGTATTCATCGCAGTTCTGCACGTTTTCGGATCAAACGTGCGTCGAGTGTCACTAATTCCAGTCAAATTCAGATGCACTTGCTAGCCACGAAATTCAAAGATCGTCGATCGCGAACCGGCGATTGAAAACTGATTTCATTCCCCTCTCTCGCCGCGCAATGAGCGCGGTGTGGTAGGGAGTGAGGTAGGAATGAGAAGGAGAATACAACTATAAAACTGAAAATTGCATAAAAACCTCAATTTTTTACCCCACACCCAATATAACAAAAATGATCGTCTCGATGAGGCGCACCAGCACATATAAAATTCGGCTTCCACTGCCTCCTCATATTCGAGAACATTTTTGTTTCAGACGATATGATTTTTTTCATGAAACGCAATATGCATGGTTCGATTCGCCATAGCCGATTACATTTGTCAGAATTTTTCCAAAAGGTTTGGTTGACGGAGAACTGAATTATGAATCAAATGCGTTTTGAAGCATGGTTGCAGCATGGCTCCACCGATCGAGTTGGTGCAAAATGAAGTTGACAGCGATGATCACCACCCTCGAGAACCACTATTCCCAACTTTTCACAAATTCTCAAAAATTACCTGTGCCAAGCTATTACTGATTCTTAGGCAACCGGCCTCATATATATTCATTGTAGAATGGCGGCTGATGAAGCAGCAAATCATCCGTTTCTGAAGGATCCGAATGCTCAACACTTACCTGAAAAAATTCGGGAATTGGGTATGTTGTTAGGCTTGGATCTCTAATATTTTCATTAATTCTTAATAAATCAGGCACGTCAACAGTTTCTTCCAGTAAACTCGAAAAAGCAGGAGCATCTCACCACTCCTCGTAAACATTTTTCGAATTTCAAGAAAGTCAAATACTATTGCAGAAATCCGTTGGTTCCCGAGCGTTTTGATTCTGGAATGTCGAGAGGAAATGTGAGCTATTTCATCATCATTTTAATTTAAAAAATTTATATTTGAAAATTACAGATGATTCAGCCAGAATTCACATCCACGTAAGCTTTTCAGTATTTTCATCTTCTCACAATTAGTTTCTCTTTTTTCAGCTTTTTGACACAGTTTCAAGAGGTGAAGATAATAGGCCAGGGAGGCTACGGTTGTGTCTTTGAAGCAGAAAAGAACCTTCTTGGAAAGACATGGAGAAGGGCAGTGAAGAGAGTTCCTTTACGAGGAAGGTACAAGGTTCCGACATAAGCAAAATAAGCAGTTAGTATGTATTTTTAGTGCCGCAGGTGTGAAAGAGGCGATGAACGAAGTTGAGACTCTGGAACGTTTCAAAAATGATGGAATTGTTATCTTTCATAATGCTTGGTCAGAAAAACCTCCTATTGGATGGCAGGTATGTTAATCGCTTTGAGATTGCCCGTCACTTAAAAGTTTCAGCGCTCGATTGATGAGCAAAACTATTCCGAATCTCTGAAAAGCTGTGAGCTGAGCATCAACCAATTTGTGAGCTTGACTACTAAAGAAAATTTAAAAAAAATTAATATCAGTTCGCATACAAAGATGACTGCGAGTTTCTCTACATCGAGATGGAGGTTCTCTATCTATGTTTATTTATTTAGCGCAAACAAAAATCTCAGCTTTGCCAATCCAATCTTGCCAAATGGCTCTCTGACAACAGGGAGAGAGATCAGGCTGTCGTAAAGTCGTGGTTTCGACAGCTAGTCAATGCAGTGGGCTACATTCATCGGATGAACTACATTCATCGAGATCTGAAGGTGCCAAGTGATAGTTATTTTTTGAAAGGCCTCTTTACAGCCAACAAACATACTAATCGATAATCATGATCGCTTGAAAATTTGTGATCTTGGAATAGTTACTGTACGCGAGATAGACAGTAAGGACGGCGCCCAGGAACTTGCACAAGATCGATCTTTCAACAAAGGAACGAAGATGTACATGGCACCGGAGCAGGTTATTCACTCGTCTCATCCCTCAAAAAATAAAACTTTATTCATCTCAGACTTGGAGCTATTCGACTAAAGTGGATATTTTCGCTCTCGGGTTGATTCTCGCTCAACTGTGTGTTTTCATGCCTATCGCTGAGGCAATAAAGGTAATCGACAACGCCCTTGAAGTAAAAATGCCGAAACTTATAGGTTTTCGATAATTATCGAGATGCGAAACCGAAACCGAACAGTGTGCTGGATGAATTGCCGGAACAGGTAGGGACGATTTTCAAACTTTTCACTGACACACAAACGAAATTCCAGAAAAAAATGGTCGAGTGGCTGACTAAAAACAAACCCGAGGAAAGACCGACTTGCGAAGAAATTCTCAAGCATTCCTACTTATCTTCAGCCGAATATGATTTGCATACACGAAATAAATGAAAACAATTGATGACTATGGTTGCAACTTATTGTGTTCACAAATTCACGCTGTTCACAATTCGTGCATTGGTTTGCTTGTTTTTTCCCACGATTTTTTCCAAATTCTACATAGTTTGATTGGTCACTGTAACGACGGCAGTGATATTCCTTGCTCTTCTTATCTTGAACACTGTTAGTATTCTCGCTCTCACAGTCGGAGAAAGAGCGATGAGACAGACCGGAGCGGCGTACGAGGCAAGTCCGTTGAACAGGGGATACTGAAAGGTGGACGTATAACGATCTCTGCAGGCTCTCTCGCTGCTTCTGACTGGCGAGGGAGTACTACGAAATGAGAGATTGATAAGTACCTTCGAATACACTGCATCATAGAGGTCGTGCCACGCGAAAAATAGGCAGAATGCGAGGATAAGCTGTAGGAATTGAATATTTTATGGCTTCTCGTAAATGTGAAATCCAACCTGCTGAATCATCTTCAGTAGATGGGTTACTGAACAAATCCCGACGATAATAATCATGGTGCGTTGACGAGTCATTATCTTCTTCGATGCATCAGTACTGTTCTGAATATTGAATGACATTGTTATTTTTGCGGCAGTCTTCATTTCTCGTGATGATCTGTGATGGAGCGCGCAGAATGCGGAGCCGGCTTTTCATGGTCACAACGAACCTCTAGCATGCCTCTGATTCTGATAAGCTCTCTGCTCGTGAGAATTGTAAACACTACACTGCAGACTATGTACATCACGTAAATTGTAACGGCAATCGCGATTTGGATCTGAAAAATCAGTTATCGATAGCACATTCCTGTCGATTCACCAACCGTAACTTCGAGATCGGATAATCCTACAATGCGATCTTTCGTTTCATTGTTGGCATAAATGTATGTGGCGGGCCAGATCGAAGTCGTTAGAAGCACCAAGATGATGAACTGCACTAGCAATATGCGGAATACCACTCGACGGGGCCAATTCTGTATTGTAGATTTCATGTTGTTTTATTCATAAAAATAGACTCACAGTCTCTGCGAAATCGCGACTTTTCATAACGAGATAGCGATGAATCACAATGTTCGTCTTGCCCATTGTTGCTCCGAATGCTCCGATAGCATTGAGTGCCTGTTGCAAATAGATTGATTCGCCTCAAGATTATGCGAATCACGTAGGCAGGCTTGTAAAAGTAAATTGTCCACCACTGTTCGGAGAACTGAAAGCGCTCAAAAACGTAATAGGAAATGATCGCCGTAACGCTGTAGGTGCCTGATTAATAATGATTATTGGGATTATTGACAAATATTGTGATTATTGATTATCAAGATCGAAATATAACCTGTGCTGATGAAGAAGACATAGAAGGGTGTTTTGAAGTAGTTTTCCGATGACGTCGCCAGAATCAGGAGAAAAATAATGTACAGCGTTGTGAGCACCATGTCGGGTATTGCAGGTCCCCAGTCCACCATGCTAAATCCTGAAAGATGCCACGTGGTGACAGGTTAGATGTGCTAAAATTCGCTGATTATTTCGCTATACGGAACTGAATTTTGAGAGGTAGAGCCGACTGACACCTAAGGAAAGTGGTCTGTTGGCTGAATGCGTGCCAGCATTCGTGAAAAAGTAGACGCATTTCGGCCGTGTGAATTTCATGCGTTTTCTGACGCGTCTTCTACAGGAAGGCACGGGAAAACAAACGCCTGAGAAACTAGGAACCGAAAGGCTCAGCTAGTCACCAGATATATGTATGCTGATCATATCAGGAAGAGTACAAGGCACATCGACGGGAAAACGCCAGAAATAGCCGACCTCATTCCACCATGATCCCTTTTATACACAATTGCATCGGCCGGAATTATTTTGTCCAAACAAATGTGAGGCTGCTCACTTGGTTCATTTCGATTTTCATGGCGGAAAATTATTTGTGAAAGATCAAATACGATATCGAATTTATCCCGAGAGAATCCAAGACAAAAATGCAGAAATCTATGCAGATTTTTTGTTGCCATTACCATTTTCTCATGAAACAAGGTAACTGAATTTATGGTTTTTTGACAACTATCGAAATGGGGTGAGTGTAGTGGATGAACTGCCAGAACAGGTAATTTAAAATTTAAAACAAACCTAATTCCTGAAAATGCTAGTCGATTGGCTGACTAAAAATATACCTGACGAAGACATTCTTAAGCATTCCTACTTCTAAGAAAAGGCAAAGGTAACGTATTCCTTGCGTACACATTGTGGTAATAAATTCGTAATTTATTGCGTTCACAAATGCAAACTATGACTACTTTAGCACCATTGCCTTGAGGGAACGTTTGCAGAAACTTATTGTTCACAATTTGTTTTGCAAGTCACTGAAACAACGGTTGCGGCATTCCAGCGTGCTCGAATCTTGCACACTGCGAGGATTCTCGCTCGCACAACAGAAGAGAGGGCGATCAGACACACAGGCGCAGCGTAGGAAGCCAGTCCGTTGACAACGGGATACTGAAAGTGGGAGATGCACTTGAACTCGAAATTGTATGATACCATGGCATACACTGCATCGTAGAGGTCGTGCCACGCGAAAAATAGGCAGAGCGCGAGGATGAGCTGTGCAAATTTTAATCTTTGAAAATGTGAAGACGAACCTGCTGAATCATTTTTAAGAGATGGGATACTGAGCAAATCGTGACGATAATGATCATGTTGCGTTGACGAGAAACGATTGTCTTTTTTGATTCAGTATTGTTCTGAATTCGTATTAGACCTGAGTCGTCATGAGCAAAAATGCATTCGGAAGCGCCCTATTACTCATTTGGTTGCTATTTGTTGGGCTCTTTGTGCCCGACAGGCGTGATATTTTCGCAGTTCGCACGAACCTCCAGCATGCCCCTCATGCGAATAAGCTCGCGACTGGTGAGTATCGTAAACACGACGCTGCAAATTATGTACAGCACGTAGGTTGTGACCGCTATCGCGATTTGGATCTAAGAAGTCAAGTTTCAACGAATTGAAAGTACTTGATTCACTAACAGTCATTTCAAGATCGGACAACCCTACTATCCTATCTTTCGTTGTTTCGTTTGCATAAACGTATGAGGCGGGCCAGATCGAAGTCGTTAGAAGCATCAAGATGATGAACTGTACTAGCAATATGCGGAATACCACTTTGCGGGACCATTTCTGAAAACTGAGTGCATGTTTTCGTATATGAAAATGCACAAACAGTCTCCGAAAAATCGCGGCTTCTCATAACGAAATAGCGATGGATCACGATATTCGTCTTGCCAATTGTAGCACCGAATGCTCCGATCGCATTGAGCGACTGAAATCGAAATAGATTGATTCGCTTCAAAACAACAACACAATTTAAAAAAATTAAAAACACAAGGTCTTACGTATGCTGGTTTGTAAAAGTAGATCGTCCACCACCGCTCAGAGAAATTAAATTTGTCACACACGTAAAATGAAATGATCGCAGTGACGCTGCAGGTGCCTGATTATTATTGATTATTGGGATTATTGCCAAATATTGTGATTATTGATTATCAAGATCGAAATATAACCTGTGCTGATGAAGAAGACGTAGAAGGGTGTTTTGAAGAAGTTATCCGAAGATGTCGCCAGTATCAGGAGAAAAATAATGTACAGCGTTGAGAGCACCATGTCGGGTAGTGCAGGTCCCCAGTCCGCCATGAGTGAGGATGAATTCTGAAAGTCACAAGTTACATTTGAGCGCTTTCTGCAAGAATGTTGAAAAACAACATGATCGTCAGACTCACGCGTAGATCTAGATTATGCATGATCGCATAATATAAGACGCTACAAACTAATTTTTCCCAGTGTTACCATCAGTTTCTCTAAAAATGTTGTCTGATTGCAACGAGTGCACATTCCACTTGAAATTTCTAAAAATCACAAATTCAGTATTTTTCGGTGCAACGATTGATTTCAACTCAAATTTCGAAATTACCACTTGTCGCCAGATTTTTTTATTTATTTATGCTGTTCTCTCCATGTCAATTATTTAGTCAATTAATAGCTTTTTCATTAAAATATATTTATTCACTGAAGGGGGATATTGTTTATCTACGACTTTTAACGACATATTTGTCAGATTCAGTCTTTCTTCATCTTCATTGGTTTCATCACAGCGGACTCCATGATTATCTGTAAAACGTTCATTGACAATCGATAGATCTATTTTCTTCCCTGGACTCTCCACGATTAATCCATTACACGTTTTCATCACTGTCAAAACCGTGCAAAGGTTCGTTCCTTCATTCTTCCTTCTCTCTCGATATTGAAAGGGTCGTCTCCCTTCCCATTGCACATTTCTAACACTGTTCAAAACGTGCAATGGGTGTTTCATTCTTCCCTCTCTCTCAAATCCGAGTGGGTCGTCTCTCCCCCTCTTGCACATTTTCCACACTGTCAGAAACGTGCAATGCCGTCCTCTTCCCTCCCTCTCCCTCTCATTCCATTCTTCCTTCTCCCTCACCTCACGGACGGTCGACTCCATTTTCGCAAGACTGGCAGAATACGTCATGAGTTTGATTCTCCTTTTCACAGTGAATAATCGTTTGAGGACTATCTCGTGGAAACTTCGCATCTCATGCTTCCAGACGTCATCTCTAACGTGTAAGGTAAATGCGTTTCCACAGTATACCTGCTGTTTGTTACGGTATTACAGGATACAGCATGAGATGCGAAGTTTCCACGAGATAGTCCTCAAACGATTATTCACTGTGAAAAGGAGAATCAAACTCATGACGTATTCTGCCAGTCTTGCGAAAATGGAGTCGACCGTCCGTGAGGTGAGGGAGAAGGAAGAATGGAATGAGAGGGAGAGGGAGGGAAGAGGAAGGCACTGCACGTTTCTGACAGTGTGGAAAATGTGCAAGAGGGGGAGAGACGACCCACTCGGATTTGAGAGAGAGGGAAGAATGAAACACCCATTGCACGTTTTGAACAGTGTTAGAAATGTGCAATGGGAAGGGAGACGACCCTTTCAATATCGAGAGAGAAGGAAGAATGAAGGAACGAACCTTTGCACGGTTTTGACAGTGTTGAAAACGTGTAATGGATTAATCGTGGAGAGTCCAGGGAAGAAAATAGATCTATCGATTGTCAAGGAACGTTTTACAGGTAATCATGGAGTCCGCTGTGATGAAACCAATGAAGATGAAGAACGACTGAATCTGACAAATATGTCGTTAAAAGTCGTAGATCAAAAATATCCCCCTTCTGTGAATAAATATATTTTAATGAAAAAGCTATTAATTGACTAAATAATTGACATGAAAAAAATGTAATGCAAGAATACCGCGAATAAACTTGTAATGGAAAATAACAAAAAAGTACTGTGCTTTTGCACAATATTTCACTAAAATGAATATTAAGAAAAAACGATAAGATTAGTGCATCAATTTTTCCAAACCTCCCAAAGTTAGAATTTTTTTGGTAAGTTAGAAATTCTGTGCAAAAAATCGAGTTTGTTCTATCAGGAACTCTAAAAGTGATGGCAACACTTGGAAAAATTAGTTTGTAGCGTCTTATATCTGGGCGGTCGCACAGCTCGCGCCTTTTTTACGCAATTGTCGGAAGACAATGCAGGGAAAATGTAGAAATTAACTCCGCGAGGAGAAAAAGTAATGTGGAAAAGAAAAATTTTTATAACGAATATTTTTAATGAAGAATAACTAAAAAAATAGACTCAAATGACCCGTGAAGGAAGGTGATAAAGCGGAAGCAAATGTCTAAGGCTGTTATTCTACTGAAATAACTGCTATTTAGGCGTGCAAATGTGCTTTTGCTCACATCATTCAACCGTAATTGTAGGTCCGTAATTGTAGGTGCGTAATTGCAGGTGCGTAATAGCGTAATTCAAACTGTGACCGGGCCGGAAAGTTTTTTTTGCATGCGATTACCCTGTCCAAGCAGTCTACTACTATGCGGGGGTTGGCCAAGATGCCGCGTAGATCATGTACGTTTCTTTCCCGCCGTGCGGAAATGGCCAAGATCGTGCTAATGTAATGGAAAGCAGAGAGAAATGGGTGAATCGCGTTTGCGGATTTGCAAAACAAGTAGATTTGATCTTTGCGAGTGTAATGGAGTCAGGCACGCCTGAAAAGAGATCGTTTATCAACCCCTACTATGAAAAATCCAATTGGCATGGCTAAAATGTCGCAAAAGAGCTACATCATTGTTATGATAAACCATTTCAGAAATGATGTAATGTTACTTCATGATGTTGACTTCTAAAGTCATTATTTTTGAAAATTACCTTGCTGATGCCATCACCATTCCTACAATTGGTAGATCGTATCGAGAAATAACAATTAGTCCCTAGTGAATATTGACGACGGTAGAGCTGCCGTAAACAACGATGATATGGCAAGTATCCCTTTATCCGTATTGGATTTATGCGCTCGATCGACGAGCTGCTGAGATGAATGGCGGACTTATCATTGAGCCTGTCTACTATGTGAGTTGTAGAGATACAATATATTGCAGAGAAATCATCGAAACAGTCTAACTTGGCGTGTGAGAAGTTCTGGCTCGAACCATGCACGGCCGTTACTAATAAAGAAATGAAGAGGCGCGATTCTCCTTTATCGAAGCGTACTATTTATAATGTGTGGACGCATATTAATGCTTAAACTACTATCTTCTGATTGAAGCAACACTGGTCACTGAGACGTTCCTGGTTGCGCTTGCTATCTTGAACACTGAGATGATTCGCTTTCGCACAACCGAAGAGAGGGCGATCAGGCACACAGGCGCAGCGTAGGAAGCCAGTCCGTTGACAACGGGATACTGAAAGTGGGAGATGCACTTGAACTCGAAATTGTATGATACCATGGCATACACTGCATCGTAGAGGTCGTGCCACGCGAAAAATAGGCAGAGCGCGAGGATGAGCTGTGCAAATTTTAATCTTTGAAAATGTGAAGACGAACCTGCTGAATCATTTTTAAGAGATGGGATACTGAGCAAATCGTGACGATAATGATCATGTTGCGTTGACGAGAAACGATTGTCCTCTTTGATTCAGTATTGTTCTGAAATCATATTAGACATGAGTCGTCATGAGCAAAAATGCATTCGGAAGCGCCCTATTACTCATTTGGTTGCTATTTGTTGGGCTCTTTGTGCCCGACAGGCGTGATATTTTCGCAGTTCGCACAAACCTCCAGCATGCCCCTCATGCGAATAAGCTCGCGACTGGTGAGTATCGTAAACACGACGCTGCAAATTATGTACAGCACGTAGATTGTGACCGCTATCGCGATTTGGATCTGAAGTCAAGTTTCAACGAATTGAAAGTACTTGATTCACTAACCGTCATTTCAAGATCGGACAACCCTACTATCCTATCTTTCGTTGTTTCGTTTGCATAAACGTATGAGGCGGGCCAGATCGAAGTCGTTAGAAGCACCAAGATGATGAATTGCACTAGCAATATGCGGATTACCACTTGGCGGGACCATTTCTGAAAACTGAGTGCATGTTTTCGTATATGAAAATGCACAAACAGTCTCCGAAAAATCGCGGCTTCTCATAACGAAATAGCGATGGATCACGATATTCGTCTTGCCAATTGTTGAACCGAATGCTCCGATCGCATTGAGCGACTGAAATCGAAATAGATTGATTGGCTTCAAAACAACAACACAATTTTAAAAAAATTAATAACACCGGGTCTTACGTATGCTGGTTTGTAAAAGTAGATTGTCCACCACCGCTCAGAGAAATTAAATTTGTCAACCACGTAAAATGAAATGATCGCCATGACGCTGCAGGTGCCTGATTATTATTGATTATTGGGATTACTGACAAATATTGTGATTATTGATTATCAAGATCGAAATATAACCTGTGCTGATGAAGAAGACGTAGAAGGGTGTTTTGAAGAAGTTATTCGTAGATGTCGCCAGTATCAGGAGGAAAATAATGTACAACGATGTAAGTACAATGTCGGGTATCGCCGGGCCCCAATCCGCCATGATCTACTCCGAACTCTGAAAATCACATGGTAAACTAATGGAAAAAAAACTTGTTGCTGCCATTTTGAGTGTCGTCTGAGGCGCTTTCTGCAAGAATGCAACACCAGAATTCTTCCCTGAGAAACTCTACAAAGAAGAAGACAATGTGTCTACCCAAGCCAAATAGTAGATTATTATTGATAATTGTTGTACAAAGGCGCAAATCTCAAATAGTCTGTCTTACGCACTCATAGGTCTAGATTATGCCAGCATGGACTGAGCGCAGAATTGGCGTACGCCGCCCTTTTTATACGCAATCAAAAAGCAACGGCCGGAAGTAATCGGTTCACTGCAGCGCCGATTTTATTGGCCGAAGGCTAAACGTTAAAGGGGGACAGGCACGAAGCGAGAGAGAGTCATCTTAGCCAGAGGGTATATTGGGCGCGCTCTCTCCATTTCGCAAGCTCTCTCGCTCGTTGCCTGCACCGCAGGGTCATTTGGCACATAGCCAATTGATCATATCTCGGTTTGAACTCAAAGTGATAATCTGGGAGTTTCGAAAGTGTAATCGGGTAACGACGACTCATCATCTCACGTCGAGAGCTCAGTTAGCCAGATATTCGTGCCTATACCCCTTTAAAGATCAGTTGTAGGCGCCGCAAAGCGCGACATCCAGTTTATCACGCGTCTCTGGGAATGCAAAAAATACAAAATTTGGCTGAGCGAAGAGTTGCATCTTTGAGCCATTCTGATAATTGTGCTAGAAAACATTGGAGATGAACAAACTTATAGATACCATCGTATTACAACTTCTTTTAGGCTCATTTCCGGTTCAGCTCTTCGAAAATAGCAGCTCTTCGATTTTCTAGGAAGTTTTTGAAAAGGGCAAAAATGCCTTTCTGTAATAATTTCATTGAGCAGAAGAGGAATAATGTGTTTTAAAGTCGCGAAATTCAAACATATATTCAAAACAGAAGTAAAGGAAGCAAGTTAGCCGAAATCACCGTGAAGTTGCCAAATGCCAGATGTAGAAATAATTTCTACTTTGCCGCGCAAATGCGCCTTTTCGCCATCATTTCGCCGCAGTACCTATTTTTTTCGCAAGTGTGACCGGATGGGGAAGTTTTTCCATGCAATAACTCTGCCGAAGCAGTCAACTACTATGCGGGGGTTGGCCACGATGCCGCGTAGATCTTGTTCATTTCTTTCCCGCCGTGCGGAAATGGCCAAGATCGTGATAATGTAATGGAAAGCTGAGAGAAATGCGTGAATCGCGTTAGCGGATTTGCAAATCAAGCAAATTTGATATTTGCGAGTGTAATGGAGTCAGGCACAAATGCGTTTGCCTTTCATCATTCAAGCGCAGTCCCATTATACACCTGCATACTGTTGCGGGAAATGCTGCGGGAATGGAGTCAATCACCTAACGGGAGCAATCAAAGCATTCTGCGGGGTTGTTCATGTCCCGCCGATAATGACTAGACATAGTGCAAAATGTTATGGACATCCATAGGGGAATGCGCACGAATCGCGTTAGAAGGGTTGCTAAACATTTGATCACTGAGAAGGCAATGTCAAAAAGGCTTGCTTGATAACAATATTTGTATGCTTGATAACAATTTTTTATGGACGCTTTCAAAACGATGATATTTATCAGCTATGGTCTCTGGGGCAAATGACGATTCACGAGTAGTCAACAGTACTAGTCTTCACAGTCTCCGACAAAATGTCGTTTGAGCAGCACGCTTCCAAACTGCATGGCGGAATATTCAGCGAACGTTTCTACGAGGTTATATCTCACAATCGTTATTGTCGGCTAGTAGATGGAAGCCGTTGAGTAAACCAAATTTTCATGAGCATAAAATCAATTTCAAGCTGTACTCGTACTCCACAACAATCTGCTCGTTGCTTGCGAATTCGCTGCTCATCCATTTCACTCTCACTAAAATAAAACATGTTGGTTTGGTTTGCACTCAAAACAACTAAAAACAACCGCAAAGATTGGTCCCTATCGATGGATGCTGTTCTCATTTGCTTTAATGGATATCCTCGTCTCGGCAAATCACACTTTGATCCTTCCCGTAAGTATTTGGGATACTTTCGCGAGAAATCGTCGCATCATTTTGCGAGCTCTCTCACCGGTCAGAGAGGCGAGAGAGCATGCAGAATGAAGATAGTTATTTCTTGCCAAGCCAGCCCTAGTATCTCAAAGCTAATGTTATCGCAGGCTATTCACATGACCGAATTCGGTTATATCCTCTGGGGATATCGACATCTCGATCAGCCGACGACCGTTGGCGTCGTAGGCAGTTCGTTGTTTTGGATTGTGTTGAGTAATGATCTGACTCTCTCATTTCGCAATGCTCTCTCGTCTGTTAGAGAAGCGAGAGAGCGTGGCATAATGAGCGAGTCAGATGATTGCTCACTGTATTTATATGTGTCACGACAAAGTATTTTGCAGTGGTGTGCTGGGTGGCGCTGTTCTACCAGTCCTTCCTTCTACTCACCTTTCACTACGTCTATCGCTATGTGGTCCTGTGCAGGTCAGTGCTTGTATTTTTCCGTTTATGATCGTGCCAATATTCATACACACACATCTTCGCAGTCCTTGCTCTCTCTGCTCATTTCCCGGCCCCCAATTGTGATCCTTCTCTTCTATTAATTTCACTAGCTCTGTCCTTCTGTCTAACTACCGAAAGAGCGAGAAGGGATAAGAGAAGTATTGACCAGCACCACTTCGCAGACCCCCGGGGATCGAGTGGATGCAGCGGAATCCCTGGCGTAATTGGATCGCACTAGCTTTAGTTGCTGACGTCATCTACACTGGTGAATACTTTATGGATTAGTAGTCTCACTCATTCTTCAAAATATAAAAATGGTTGCAGTCAGCCTCTGCTCCGTAATGCACTTTGGTTGGACGCCGACAGAGATTTCTCGACGAGTTTTCGCACCTGTCATGCTGGTAACGCTACTATCGTCGGCAAGTAAAATTTCGGGACAAATTATTCCGAGTAAATTGAGCGTCTGTATCAAAAGTATGAAACATAACATTTGTCATTTGACCCGGAATTTTAATTCCGGACGATAATATGCTCATTATTCATTGCTTTCCAGGAAGTGTACGGCATCGACTTGTTTGCGCACAATATGCCCGGGTTTATCGCCAATCCGCTCTGGGTGAGCATGCCCCAACGCTCTAATATCGAAGTTCGTTTGCACATCCTGTTTCGAGTTCGGAAGTGATCCGAGACAGCCGATAATTCGTAGATCCTCAACGATGACGGCGTCAAGGAGTGGCAGGCGCGGCCGATCGCCGCACTGGTCGTCTCGTGCGTCATCTGTTTCGCGCCTCTCCTCATCATCGTCCTCTGTCTGCGTCGAATACTACGGGAGATGACCAAGACGATGCGCGTTTTACAGATTTTTCTCTCCTTTAAAAATCCGGGAAATATTTGAAAATTTGTGCAGGAAGCACTCCGAATCGAGCACTCGGCGAATGCAGCGGAAGCTTATACGAGCGCTCATTTGGCAGGCAATAAATAGAACTGAATAAACCCGATGTTATGATAAATTCAGACGATCATTCCCACCGTTACCTCCTACATTCCCATAGCTTCGATTTTATTTGCGCCTCTTGTCTTTGGTGAGTAACGCGCTCTATGCCTCGATTTGATACGTTGAAAATCTAAAGTAGCTCCAATTCAGGAATCTCTCTCGGAGGATTGGGCACCGTTTGCATTATGTCGATGGAGCTCTTTCCTATCATTGACCCGCTCGTCATCATCTTCCTGGTTGCAGGGTAAGCGATCGACTTTTTGATTGGTTCATTTATCGTAGTTGGAGTTGCTGACTTTCTCCTTGCAGTTATCGCTTCACGCTGCCTCGGATTCTTCACAATACTCCTCTACTCGCTCTGTTCTCACAATCCGATGTTGTTTCGACTATTTGAGATGTACCCCGCTGGGAATACAACCACACCCAAGATGATTTCTCCGATTTGATTTCTCCTGATTCTCCGATTTTGGTCATGATTTTTTCATTTGCCACTGTTGTAGAGCAATGTGTGCGAATACACAAAATTCGAACAAAAGTTGGATTTCAACATGGCGTGCTGAACGAGAGGGATAAGTTTTGAATGTTCAAACTTATGAGACGAATGGCGGAATTGCCGTCTCTAGCAGGTGAGTTGAGAGATTAACGATTTTCTATGCGGATGAAAACGACGGAAATATGTTTATTAATTATACATCTTCATAGTCAAAAATATTATTTTATTAAATTCAATCGACCACAATTGAAAATGTCCTGACTCTGTAGCCGACCTAAAAGTAAATTTTGAAGGGGACAAGAGGGTTTTGAAGGGGCTCACTGCATGAACCTTTTTGCAGGGTCCACGAAATGTGTCGAGTATGAATTGTCGATAAGCCGGAGTCAGGCCGAGTACCATCAAACTATGCACAATCGTGTGCAAGTGCATTACGTAATAAAGCGAGAAGCTCAATTCTGAAAATATACAATTATAAAACAAATATTCCCCTTTGATACCGAATCCGACAATCTTATCAGAGAAAAGTCCGAGCATTATGACCGAAGCAGGGATTATGATAAGCAGATACGGAATAGATAGCTGCAACACAATAATATGCCTTTTTCATGGCGAGAAATTGTTCCTTACTTGAATCGAGAGGTTGGCGAATGATCTTATAATTCGCTTAGAGTTCGCTTTACTCTTCGTTTTCTGAAGTCGAATATGTCAGCTGCGCACTTAAAATCGCACTCACTTCTGTTTTTAAAATGACCGTTATGTGCATAATCAACGCACCGGTGAACATTGTTGCTAGCAAAAGCATCTATAAAGAAGCGATCAGTGTTGAACCTAATTTTTGCGTTACCATAAGCATGAAAATGCAAGCCATTTCTGTAAAATAGAATCGCGGAATCATGCCATACATCTTTCCGCGGGCTCGAATCCATGTTAGATTGTGAGGGGACTGGAAATTTCCAAATTCCATCAACTTGGAGCGTCAATCTACTTCTCCAATCAGACAATCTGATACAATAGGGTCAACTGGAACGAAACACATCGCGACACAAGGCAACGATACGGAAATGAGAAGAACAATACGAAAGGCCCAGATTTGCCTCTGAAAAATCCAATAATTTCCATAGAAAAGTGTGTTTTTTCGGATATCGAACCGCCTGAAATTTGAGCTTATGCCCATTAACAAGAATTGACTGATGTCGATGATTCAGACTGCCTATCACCGCCACGCCGACATGGCAGATTAGCAGAACCACTATTGCCTGAAAATAATAATTGGTCTAATACATAAATCTGGCTCACGAAGCTGATGGTCATGGGAACCTTCATGTCACAGAAAACTCCCTTGCAAAATGCGGCATATTGAGGAAACATGGGAAAGCCGTCGAAGAGAATGTCTTGGTGGATTTCATTGAGAGTAACGACGATCTAAATGGTTATTTGAGCGAAGTTAAAGGGAATAATCGGAGGTTTCTCATTTTAGAACTGGTAATTTTAGAACTCTACCGTTATAAAATGAGTTATAAAATGACCTGTTTTAAAATTATAAGCCCCGAATAATCGTACTTGAATGTAGATGAAGTAAGAGCGCATCGATGTATGCAGCGATTTGCGCACTTTTATCAGACAATAAAGCGTGAACAAGCTCAGCGTGATGGAAACAGTGAAAATTATCCGTACATACCAGTCGATAAACGTTTCGACTGTGGGTGAAATGAAGTACATGACAACTGGGAAAGGAAGGAAAAGTGGGTGAGTGCATGTATGTACAACAGGTGCTTTAATGCTAGTGTTGGACAACCAACAATTAGTCGAAGAGCTACGCTCACTTCGAGTTCTCGGTAGGCATGGATGTTGGTTTGATTCTTGAATTGCTTGTGGTGATACGTGGGCGTGGGGTTCGCATCTCTTTGCTCGACTTATTGATCTCAAGCCAATGATTCGATTTGTTGATGCTTTCCCCGAAATTCAGTAAATTGGATCAGTTTCTCGTTGTATTGTCTCCACATTTAGTTGTTTACACCGATTTATCATAAGTTTAAGTTTTTTTTTATTTTTTATTCATACAACATTTGTGTGTTGCGTGGAGCCGCGTGATTCGATATCCAACTTTCACATGTGAATATCTTTAACGCCTATCCACTATTACATGACGAGTAGAAACGGTTTCGAGTTCATAGACTAGCTCAAGGTCGAATGAACACAATGGACAGTTGATCGAATGATGCCGTGAGCAAGGCCACTCGCACTTTCGAGTACGATAGCTCGTGGAATGACTTTCACCATTGAAATTGTGATGGTGGCAGGGAAGTGGACGGGACGCGGATGCGACCTGAGAAAATACTACAATTAAGAAAGAGATAAGGAATGTTGCTGTTTCACACACGCGAGCATTGCCAGAAACCAACCATTTCGTCGTTCTTCGCCGGTTTGGAGATCAGAGAGGCGATTCAGATCAGTTCAAAAGAGTAGAGCAGTTGAGAAAATGTAGAGTTCTGGAAAGGTTGAGATTATAAATTAACATACACACTCGAATTACGAAAACACAGTATCGGCGACAGTTTGAAAGGTAGAATGACAGTGCAGGCCAGCGATACAAAGGCGAGGAAGGTCAGTAATCAGGGGAGGGGGGGGAGGGTTAGAGTGGAAGAGGAGATCGAGTGTAATGCTGCCCTCCTCTCCCTCTTCTCCACCGGGTCATCTGTCAGGCATTGAGAGGGAGGTCAAGAGGATAAGGAGAAGACAGAAGATGGATGAGAGGAGACTGAACGAAGCAATTCTTTAGACCAGAGGAAATGAGAATATGTCGGAAACCATCGAATCCCCTCTCGTTCTCATGTGTCCTCACTCATCAGCTGTTGAGAAAACCCGTATCTTCACTGAGCACATTTATCATACAATAACACACAGGCAATTGTCGAACAGAAATGAGATCTGTTGAGCATTCATTCTCTCGTTCTCGAATGGAAAGAAATTTCCTTGGCGATGACAGCGAGCGAAACCAATTTATCTCTTCGTCCAGTGCTTTTGAAAAATTGCTCGCTCACGATCTCCATCACGTCCGAGTACTGAAATTAAGACTTATTTATCAAATCTTCACTCTATTCTCACCCGATGAGTGGTCCTCTTCGTCATCATCACTGATGACGCAGAGGCTTCTCCTTTCTCAACAAAGTCCTTACTTTCTTCACCCGCTACTATTCTCATCATCACATCCAGTAGTCGCCTCGATGCACAGACCTTTCTCTGCTCCGTCTTCTTGTCCAGAGTCGAGGGTAGACCCCCCGTCAGTCGACTCTCTGAAGCAGATTTTTTGAAAGCACGAAACGCTCTCTAAGTTCCGGGGGACAGACAAATGCGCGGTCCTATAATCGTAATAATATTTAATTGAAAAAGCTTTTCAGTTCTAACCTTGTTTTTTAAATTAGATTTTGGTTTGATTTTCATTGATTGTTGGAGTTAAACAGAAGAACACAATAACCGAAAAAGTGTAGACTTCTGGAAACCATTTGTGAACAGACACATTTAAATTGCGACAAGAAACAGCGCGAACAACATTGGGGGGCGAGGGAGCTCACTTCTAACAACCAACACGAGGGGAAAGCAAGGGAGGGGCAGAGTGGAGGAATGGGTGACCTCACTATGCCACTCTCCTCTCCCCCGGGTCATCGGTCAGACCTCAGCGGGAGACGGAGGTCAAGGGGAGAGGGGAAGATGGATGAGATAACGAGAACGGAGTATTCGTTCAGATTAGTAAGAATCGTAGGCAAAGTCCTCAGATAAACATCTTCCTCAAGTGTCGTCACATGTATAAAGCCGATTGTATTCTTTCTCTATGGAAAAGCCGTATTCAGTGGCATACATTTATCATACAACAATAACATCAACAAAATGGCGATCTGTGGGGGCTTGCGAGAGGTGTACATGTGCACAATCTCGCTAGTCCTCTGTAACAGGTTTAAGATGGGAATAGTGAACTTGGTTCCATCCGAAACAGGTACCATCTCCCGGTACATCGATCGAGACGAACGGGCTGAAGGTATCGATTCGTTTTGTTATTGAAACTCATCCAAACCTTGTTATTAAGGATATGAAGTATTTCAACTTTGCTGTATCGAAATGCCTTGATGAGGGAAATGCATCGGGCAAAAAATGCAGAGGTTATTAGGAAAGAAAATACGGAGAATAAAACTACCTTGCTGAAGATTGCATAGTTGATGTCGCGAAGAAGAACAATAGTAGAGAAAGTGTAGACTTCTGGAAACCATTCATGAACAGGGTAAACTCAAATTTGCGACAAGTATATTCATGTGAACGACATTGTATTGAGAATGACGTCAAGATGATAGTGAAAACACGGAAAGGAGAAGCGAGGGTGGTCACTTCAAATAGCCAACACTGGCTAGGGTAGAGAAAGGAGTGAGAGAGAGTGAGAGGAGGGAGTCTGTTCCACATTCCCCTCCACCCTTCTCTTCTCCCCTTCCACTGACCATCTGTCAATACAACGCTTGTCTTTACTAAGGGGTTCGTTGAGAGAGACATTGTTAATAAAGAACTTTCTACGGGGGTTGTTTAAGCCATAGTGGACAACGTTACATTTCGTTTCAGAAATTCCTAGATTCCACTGTGAGGACCAATCTGATACAACATCGAGAGCACTTTGTAAATCATCAGAAAAAAGAGGGGATTCAGCAAATATCTTAAGGTCATCGGCGTATACAGAGTAGTGGATGGTA
>LS575382.1:7596-27892 GCA_900490775.1 Pristionchus maxplancki
AATTTTTGGATTTACCGATTTTCGGCTTTCGATGAAATCTGAGCGAAAAATGTTCGGGAGTAAAAGTGTCTTAGAATTCGACGAGGAAGCTGTCTATGGTACTCCCGAATCGATTTGATTCGTTCTACGAGTTTTGACCTATGACGTCATCACACCATTATTACGTTCCCCTTAAGCGCGGAGAGGCCGGAGAGCTTAGCTAACCCACCAGTCCCATACACTCATCAAGCACTACCTATCATACCAGTTTGGACATAGGTTGCATTTTCACGAATGCCAAGACTTGTTCGATGGAGTCAGATAGTGTCTCTTAGTGTACCACAAGTTGGCATTTGAAATTACCATAGTCTATTCGAGCTCCTGATACAAATTCATCACAGCCACAAAATGGTTTCACCAATCTATCCACACGCTACAAAAAAAAGAAGCTTTTAACAGTTGAAGGCGGTCTTCTTGTTCACGATCATACTAGCAGTGGGTCTAGCTGATTCTCTTCCATTTATTTTTGAAATGCCACTCACTTGTGATCGGGGAATGCGTCTCCCAATCCCTTAATCAGCAACTTCTCGACAGCTTGGTCAGTCTCTGTCACGAGATCCGTGTTAGAAGCCTTCGTCTGAATGGCCGACGACGGCTGGTCGAATGCGTCACGCACCAACTGGAATTGAGTTTAATTAATAAATAAGTTAAATGCGTAATTTTAATTAATTTAAAAATGTATAGTGTTCTCTCCCTCATTTGTCACAATTGGATTACTTTTGCAAGCAGATTTCATCAAAGACCCATCAAAAAGATCCTCTCCGATCAAACAGATAGGGTGGTTGAATCGGACAAGTCGCGGGTCAGAGATTACTCAAATAATCTCGATAAAGTTCATGGAGTGATGGGGAAAGAAGTGCATCTCAAATAGACGACCTCTCCATCGATCTCTTTCATCTTCCGGTCAACCTTATCAATGCAAGACTCGAATGGCATAGTCCGTGTTTGCATACGTGCAAGCACGGTCATAAAAATAGAAAGGAATCAGTGGAATCAATAGAAAAGAATAAATGGAATTTCAAAAATAATTAAGATAATTAGCGTACCCTTCCAGCCTGTTTGACCAATGCGAGGGCGGTATCGAAGAATAGTTGCTCATCGGGATGGACCGGCGTGAAAACCATCGCGGATCACCTGCAATTTCGAAATGATTCAATGATTTGAAAACAATGTTGTGAAATTTGACATAAAACAAGCAATAAATGGGATTGTTGAGCTCGAAAACTGAAATATCTCGAATAAGCGCGAATCCTAGCCTACTTCCGTTCTCTCTATCCCAGCCCGCTTCTTCAGACGGAAAGTAAGGCGATTCCACGTCAATGAATTTAAGATGTACCATTATAATATCAGCAAAATCAAAATATTATAAATGATCATAGATTGAGATACCGCGTAAAATTACGAAACACTTCGTCAGAAGCGGCATAACACAACTATCGTGCCTTTCCAACTAAACTTTTAAAGCGGAAGGCGAACCAAAAAAGCGAGAGATGCCTTCATCGATCATTCCATTTCCCCCTCCAGAAGACGTCTCTATCATCAAGATTGGATGGAAGAGACGGGAGACGGATGAGAGATTTACCCGCTTTTTCTCTGTTCCTCTCCTCCTCTCGCGCGCTCCCTTCCTCCACGCTAACCACCGTAAGTCACTCTCGATTACGCCAGACGAGGAGAGATGAGAAATGGGGAAAGCCCCCCCCCCCTTCTCCGCTCCAACCATGCACATTATACAAGGAGCGCCCTCTTTCCTTCTAGAGGTTTCTTCTAGAAGGAGGGGAGAGCGCAATGAACAGAGAGATCGCAGACAGTCAGAGGAAAAAAGAGATAGCGTGCGAATCCGAGATAGACACAGAAGGAGATAAGCCAAGTGGCTGACGCATTGAAAACGTCTCTTTACAGCGGGAAATAAGGATAGCGATAGCTCAGTCTGTTTATCGATCAAAAAGCGGAAATGGGCAGGAAATGGATGGATAATTTACCCGAAATGGACATAATCCTCGCCCTCTTTTAGTTTCTTCTCCACAATGAATCTCTCTAGATCTCCACCCGTCAGATCTTGCTTGACGCAAATGATGAAAGGTGGTTGGGAGTCCCTGCAATGGGTCGTGTTAGCTGCCGTAACCTTCCTTCAACCTACCGTATGCCTACGATCGGTATCCTCGCAGTGACCTTCCTCTCCTTCTCATCGAACTCTTCGTGGATTCCCCTTCCAATCTTCCGCTCGTCGACATCGCAGAAGGCGCGAACTTTTGCCTTCGAGGAGGGAGAGAGACATCTGCAGAGATGTTCATCATCTAATTGATCATCGTATCAACTGAAGAAGTAAGCTCACTTGTACAGCAGCTTTCCCTGCTTGCCCGCACTCCAGATCGTGAAGTGTGTCCACTTCTGCAGCTTACGCTTCTCCACCTTCAATTGATCGTTGATCTTTAGTCTTCCTACGCCCATGTGACAGGCCGATAGCAGGCGAATGTGGGAGAGTGACGGTACCTCCGCCAGTCTCATCGTCCAGATCGTCTTCTCTGACACGGAGAGTGTCTCGCAGCCGGCGTGATAGCGGTAGGTCAGCAGGGGAGAGGCAACCTGATTGAGGATATTTTATCGTCACTGTTTACACTTGTGGCCGGGTGAATACTCGAAAACCCCAGATCTAAAGATATGGTATCACTTATTAACAGGACTTGATAAATTTATATTCCCCCCGCACCTTGTACAGAATGGCTCCCGCGTCGATTGCCCTGAAGTAGAAGTCGAGGTCTTCTGGATATCCCTTGACGTGTTCTTCATTGAATCCTCCCGTTCTCTTGAAGAGATCTCTGGCTACGAACCAAGTCGGAGTGAGGAGAGTAGGGCCGTGAGAGGTGAAGATCTGAATGGTACTTGGAGTTGTGCAAAAAAAGGCTGAGCAGTATTTATAAATACAACAATCGATTAACTAAATACCTGCTCGTACAGTCCCTCCTCGTTCATTTCATTCGCCCATCGAACGAATCTCTCCGTCGAGCCTTCGGGCAGCCTTGTGCACTGAGTACCGACGAAGGCACGGGAAGGGTCGGAGAGGGATAGGGCTGATCTGCAAGAACTATTTATATTTTGTTTTATTCAAAGCTAATAGCGCAATCAACTAAGCCATAAATAAGAATATAATTAGATAAATATTACAAGTAGTTAAGATTGACCTCAACGACAGTTGGAGTCGCTCTGGATGGCTGATGTCATCAGCATCGCAGAAGCAGAGAAATCGCCCCAACGCGAGGGCCGCCGCACGATTCTTCGCGAATCCGACGCCTATGACGGCCAATTACAATAAATATAAAATTAAAACTGTCTTTCAAGCGCGAGGTGAATAAAAAAAGCAGCCAACCTCCAGAAGTATCTCTCCTCTCAGCTCTCAGCTCGATTCCCTCTGCCTTGAACGATTCCTCGTACTTCTCCACCGTCTTCCACGTGTCATCGGTGCTTCCATCGTCGTACACACAAATCTGAGCACGTTCTCGCATTTATAAAGCACCGAGAATTGAAAACAAAATTTCAACAAATAAAATGCATTTATGGATGAATTACCTCATAAGAACCACGGAAGTTCTGCTTCAGAAGAGACTCCAGACACTCGATGAGGTAGACGCCGCCATTCTTGACTGGAATCACACACGACTGAAGGGAATGGGCGCATTTTCACAAGGAAATTTCCGGAAAATATAAATTTAAAAAGTTAGTCGCTTACCACGTCAATTCCGCCAGTCATCAGGCAGCATTACAATCAGGAGGCGTGGAACACTTATAACTGATTATTTTAAAGCAATTTTCACGACAAATAATGCAATAGAAAGACGAAAAATCGATAGATAATAAATTTGAAAAGAATTTGAAATATTTCGCAATCGCTTAGGTCCCGCCGCGAAAACCATGCAGGGTATATAAAGGAAATGTATTCTCATTTTCTTCACCCCGACCTCGCGTTCTTTCCTCTTGCTTTTTGTCTGTTTTTCGTCGAATCCGTCGCTTAATGAGCGATGTTTTTGGTACAAAATGAGTGTACAATTAACGGTTCACACATTGGAAACATGTGTGACGGCTAAAAACCAGCCGGTTGCCTTGTATCACGCTGAAACACCGCGTGCACTAACAAACGAGTGTTTAGAGCTAAAAGAAAGTGGGCTTAGGGTATAATTAACTCGTTTTTGCAGTGTCGCAGCTGGTGTGGCGACCTCTGCGACGGGCGAAACCTAACGTGAGTTAGGTAATTGCATTTTCAGCGAGAAAATGGCTTGTTTGCTGAGTATTGCGAAATCGGTCTAGACCACACCTCGGGTGGGGGTGCTTAGAAAGGGATTATTGGCAGTTTCTCAGTGTATCCGTCCGAGATGAGCTACGTCTACGGCGCATACAACCCGAAGGCACCAAATGGCACGAGCGGACCCAGTCAAGGTCACTTTCATGTACTCTTGAGGCGATCCCCTTACGGGATCAAGAGAACAAGTGGAGATTGTCAGCATGTTTCCGAGGCGAATCAATCGATAAATCGATAATATTTAAAGAGGCGGCGGCGTCCGCGACTGGCCGCAAGTTTGCGGTGATGCCCAAGCTGGGTCTGGGTGGTCTGGGCTACTCCAAACCCCCTCCCAAACCCGCGGCTGCATCTCAAGTAAGTGCTTTCTTTCCACCAGATGGTACCCAGATGCTTCTTTTTCTCATAGTTTTTGATCCGGAATGATCTTGTAGAAACGAGATAGAGTGGTCTTTTAACATCGTCACCCATTCGCACTCATCTCTGCTAATCCCTTTCCCATTCTCACAGCCATTGATCCTTTGAAGGCTCCGACCGTGCCAGCTGCCTCCTCTCCGACCCCCACAGCGGCCGCTCCCTCGGCCTCTTCCCCCGCCATTCCCGTCCCTACTACCGTATCTGCCTCGAACACCGTAATCAAGAGGGAGACTCCCACTCCTCCTGAGGAGCAGAAGTACCAGCCAGTACAGCAGTCTCGACCGCAGTCTCAGCTGCAGCAGCAGCCCGTGCAGCAGTATCGATCTCAGCAGCAGTTGCAGAACGGGTCGCATCCCCAGATGCAGCAGCAGCATCAGTACCACCCTCAGATGGTGAAGCAAGAGCAGCCGATGTATGCCAATCAGCAGAACTACGCCGCACCCAGACCTGCTGCTGGTGAGATATTCCATTATTTTCATTTCTTCTCATCTCATTGGATGCTATGAATAGACTAAATTGTACTGAAATTGTGCCCCTCAAAACGAACTGAAATTCATGGGATTGATTTTCTTCTCTTTACATAATATAATCCCTTTAGCTGTGGTCCGTCCGGTAATGCCGGTGATGAGATCGGGACCGACCCTCGGATACGGAGCCCAAGTGAGGCAGCCACCGAGGAGCATCGGACTGGGATATGGTCGGTTAAAAAAAATATTCTCTTCCCTTAGATCGACATAAAAGCGATTGTTATTTAGTTATTACCGAACTGAAACTCGGGTCTTGCAGGTAATTCGTACAACTCCAATCTCTCACTGAATGTGCCTCTTCGCGAGCCCACTCCGGAACCCGTGAGTCTTGAATTACTTCTCGCGAATATTCTCACAGTATTGAAATATTCTCTCGTGATGGAAATGCAAAGGCTTCTCACGGTCTCGCGTTCAATTTCGAAATCTTGTTTTGATGTGCCGATTATCACAGTCTTACTGTGCTTCCAAATGGCAAAATATAATAATCAATGTGCTCATCCTACCGTAATCTGCAGATGCCGGTGGTGACTCAGCAAGTGGTGGTGAAGGAGGAGTACAAGATCGAGGACGACTACGCCATGTACGGTACCGTCAACGATATCGATATCCAGGTACTACATTTAATGTTAACGCTCGGAAATAACTTCTCGATCTGCCAGATTGGTCGAAGTTTCACCTAGTGAGGATATCTCCAATCTTCCCAGAACCTAGATGAAAGTGATAGACTTAGAACCCAGCTCAATTAAATAAATTAATGTCCGTCAGATTCGGAACGTGGTGTGCAACTACACGCTTCCTCTGCACATCGACCTTCGACGACTCGCCCAGAACTCGAACAACGTCACCTTCGATAGAGGACGTGGAGTGAGTTTCATTGTTTTCTTGGAACACCTCATTGACAATTTTTGCACATAGTATACCTAAGTTTCACGATATCGTCAAGGTCGGTCATTGAGAAATTCTTTTAATTGATACTGGATGTCTCCTGTAAAGTACATATATAAACTTTGAAAAACTTGAGATATTCACTTTGATAAATTGATCAATCTATAATTTGTACAGTGTACATTGAAGTTCCACCATGTCTTTAAATGAACTGCTCGAGTAGGGATGTTGATATTCGGATGGTGCGCGAAGGACCAAAATAATAAATCAATATCTCAGGTGCTGCTGAAGCAGAAGCGCAACCCGATGTGCTACGTGAAGATCTACTCGTCGGGGAAGGTGTACATCGTAGGATGCAGGAGGTGCGATAGAGAATATTCATTGATTATTTGTGTGTTTTCCTTTTCTTTATTCAGTTTGTGCGAACGCTAAATCGAATCTATTTGGGATCAACTTGTTTCATAGAGTACGCGCAACAAGAAATCGTCAGTCCGATATTAGCACAAGTCACGAAGTGATTGTGTATGCTAGGTGCAGCCGCTCAGGCTTCTGATCATATCAATTCGGTGAAACCATAAAGAGCAATGTAATAATTCGTTTTTTGTGTTTAATTTGTTTTCAGTGAGGCGGAGTGCATGACTGCTGCACGTCGCATCGCAAGGAATGTTCAACGGGCGATGAACAAACTGGGAGAGGAGGTGAGGCTCTAAATTTACGTGCTAATTAATTATTAATGCGATAAACCAGCAAAATTTGACTTTCTGAAGGGCTCGTGTAATCGACGTTTCAGTGAGTTCCCATAAGCCAGCTGTTTGAACCCTAGTCGATTACAATTTCCTTTCATGATCCTACAAGACTAATCTCCCCCAGGTGCGAATCCGTAACTACCGAGTGTGCAACGTTCTCGCCACTTGCAAGATGCCATTCGGAGTGAAGATTGAGGAGGTCAGTCATGTTTGAATGATATCAGTAATCGACGAATAGAGTTTGCTGCGGTTATGCGTTCTTAGCTCATCATAGATTCACCAAGTCTCAGGTCAAATAAGACGCTCGTTTTGCTACGGCTTCTGTTTACTCATACGTTGAGCTTCGAATCACGTGGCTAAAACTTCGCTTTTTGTGATAGCTGAGGGGTAGATAAGATCTAGTCGATGTTTGGAAGCGAGGAGAAGGTCATTTTTTGCCAAAGCTTTTGCCGACCTTGAATCAGTGAAACACACACGATCAAAGCATTCCATCTATGGGAGGTTTGAAACGAAGTGATTTAAGAGAATAAGTAGTCAAGGGATCTAGTTTTACATATAAGTAAAATACAAAAATAATCGATAATAGTAATATTATTTGAAGGTGGCAACGGCGCATCCGGCCGAGTCTCAGTACGAACCTGAATTGTCCGTGGGACTCGTATGGAGGAATAAGGAACCTAAGGCCACACTACGCATCCACACCACCGGATCTGTTACGGTCACTGGAGGTGAGAGAGAGTGAAGAGTTGTGAATAGATTGTGAAAAGTGGCAAGGATTGACTATGGCTATGTCATCAGCTTAATAGCATAACTAGAATCTGCAATCCACCATGACTATAAATGTGTCCTTTCAGCCCAATCGGAAGCGGATGTCTTCACGGTAATCGAACGTCTCTATCCCATCCTCCTCAAGTACAAGTGCCCCCCGAGAGCCAAGGTGAGGGGGAGGGCGAAATTGGGAATTGGGTTTTATTTTTTCACATGGATGCCCACATAGCATTGCTTGCATAGCCTGGTGGCGGTTAATAGAATCTCAGTGATACAAGATCACCGTGTAGTCCAGTGAGTTTGCGTGTAGTGAATGGAAAATGTATTTAGAAATTAATTGTGTGTTGGCCGATTCATTGAATAAATTTCAATGTCTTAAATTAATAAGTTATCTCTGCAGGGCGAGTTGACTGCGGCACAGAAGAGGAAGCGAGAGATTACTGCCATCAAGAGAGAGAACTCGCGATAGTATGTTTATTTATTTATTTCTCTACGTGACAGCCTACAACTTATTGGCTGCGAGATTTTGAATTTCTATTAAGACTATTGGGGCGAGACTGTCTTGCTTTAGATAAATTTCGAAATAGCTTCAATTGCTTCACGCGTCTCCCATTGCAGTTCCTCTGCCTACGCTGGTCCCAATTCAAAGATGTCTCGTGTGGATTCGGGCGTCATCGCAGGTCGCGTCGTCTTCTCCGATGAAGAAGATGAGGACGACTTCTACGATGACGAATTCTACAAGGATGATGAGTAGTAATCTTTGATCTTTGATCCCTAATCCCCTATTTTACCCGTTTCTTAGTTTGTCATTGTCCCGTTTAGGCTTAGCTGTTGTTGTATACCCTATTGTGATATTATTTTTCATGTTCCTTAATTCGCGTATATGTATTGTCCTTCCTCGAAAACTAGTCTATCGGCAACTAGCCTCTAATCGATTTACGAAGATTACGGTAGCTCACGAACACAGCCCCATTGATTTGACCTCCTTCCTCTAGCCTGGATATCTTTCTCCACCCTCTAATCGATCCATGACTACCCACCGTAATCCCCGCGCTTACAGTAATCTGCAGAGTCTTGCTAAGAAATAATTTGAGAAAATACAGGAGTCGCTTTCCTCTTCCTACCCTAACTCTGATTGAATACGAGCATCCAATGGTTAATCTTTCACTTGATTTATTCAGAAGATAATCCCCCTCCCTTCTTACTCTCATCTTCCTTCTCTTTCTCTCTTTGCCTCTCTTCGTTTCACACGATCTCTAACAGTTTCAACTTCCTTTCAAACCATGAATACTCGTGAATCTATTGTCTCTAGCCCCTTCCCTACTAGATCAAATAATGCAACTGATTAATCCAATCGGCTATTTTATCTCCCCGTCTCGAGTAATTCTTTTCGCTGTCGTATTCTTTCTTGTAAACTGACCAGTTGTGTTGGTGCCCGTTTATTGTACCCGGATGAATTACAAGGAAGAGTGGAAGATTGGCCGACTCAACTACAGTAATCCCCTATTATTTTGACCTATTGTAGCTCGGCCCTTTCCACTATTCTGTTTACTAGCTTCGCTGTTATAGCCATGCTTCTTGTTTGAATCTCTATTTTTGTGAATCCAACAATTAAAACAATTTTTTGTCTCTCATTTTTATACAACTCGCTTAATCACACCACTTTGAGTTTCGTTTCTCGCATGAGCTTGCTTCCACCTTTCACTCTAGTGCAACTGATAAAAATGTAGCGACAAGAGAAGTTATTGGTCGAATACAAAACAGAAAAATTGGACAGAATTAAGTTATTGGAAAAAAGGAGATAGAATAGCCGATGGGAAGGAAGAATAAAAAGAAAGAAGCATCTCTCAGATTGGTCATAATCAGCTGTCTTCCTCTCCTCTCCTTCAACAGATTCAATACAATATTTATTCCGTTGTAATGATAGTGTCACACGGAGAATTATGATAGATGGGTATAGAAACGGAGGTCCCCTTGTACAGACTGCAATGCAGAACAATCAATTATTCGAACTAGTAGAAGCTAGGTTTCTCATAACCCCTAAATGTAAGTGACTCTCAGCCCAGCCCTCGACATCAGTATTCCTCGATCAACGACCCACCCCCCTCACTTGAGATAGCAGTCGTAGTGCTTGGTGTGACTACACGTCGTCGTCTCCATCTCATCGACGGACGTCGCGTTGACATCGTGCGAGGATGCACCTGAACAATAGAGTAAAACGTAATTGACCGAAATTTAAAATTGTAAAATTCGATTAATTCTTAAAATTTCCCAATTTGATAAAGCAAAGTGGTCATTGAAGATAATCAGTAACTACATTTGAGTTGGACAGAATTCGAATCTATTCAAGAGATCAATTTTTTCTGATGGGGTTTATGTGCCACCGGGTATGATTAAATTTGATCTCGCTATTCCGATCTACAGCTTTCCGTCAGATTCAGCCTACTTCTACGCCAGAGGGCATGGACTGTCTACCCATCCGCTCAAGTGTCTAGACACATGCCGTAAACCCCCTACATCGGAAGGCCGAATGAGTATATATACCTCAATATCTCACACTATCTCAGTACTCGTACGATATCCTCTCACCCTCGCTCTCTCATCTCACCCTCTCGCTCTACAATGGCTGCCAACTTTCTCACCGTGCACATGAACGAATACCTGGCGAAGCTTCAGAAATCATCCAAGGTTAGTTTACTTGTGATTCTCATCGAGTCGATATATTTATTGATGGAAAGATTATCATTTTATTCTAATCTCATCAATTTCCTTCCAGACCGATCGCTACCTTCGTAAATTGTCGCAGATGGGAGTCACAGTAAATCTGTTGACTCAAACCAATGCCATCGAGGTAGGTCACACTACAAACTAATTTTCCATTTCTTGATTTTCTTCAGATCGTCAAGTCCTTCGCTTCCCATCCTCAGCATGGACAACTCGCAAGAAAGATCATCGAAGAGTGGAAGCAAGAAGTGTCTCCCCCTTCTTCGCCCTCTTCGATCGCATCCTATTCCGACGAGTATGTTACATCATCACTAGGCAATAACTATAATGATCTCTATTCAAGGTCCTGCGACTCTATCGATGTTTTTCCTTCTGGAAAGAGACGTATCTCTCACTACAATGCCCCCGCGAAGAGAGCCAAAGTCGAAGTTGATTCAAACAATTGGGAGTTCAAAGATGAAAAGGACAAGAAGCAATTCATGTCATTCTCTGATCGAGTTGATGATGCAATCAGAAGAAATCTCCTTCCCCTTCCCTCCCACCCCTCTTATGCTAGTGCATTGGCTGACTTTACTTACGGAGAAGAAGAGAAGACTCCTATTTCCATCCCCAAGAAGAACCAACCCAAACCCAATGTTCGTGCCCCCAAGAAGAATCTGACCAAAGTAGTGAAGAAACCTACCCCTCTAATGGCCAAATCGATGAAGATGGCTCGGGCCGGAAGGAAATGAATTACTTCCGTGTAATATTTAATCCATGTAATATGCAATGCCCCTCATAACCTCCCCTATTGATTATTAATGTTTTTAATATCATATAACTTGTTCTAATATTCATGTACGATAAAATGTATTTTCTGAAAAATTGCGAAAAAATCACATTTTTTTGCACACAAAAAGAGTAATTTCTATGCAAACGTCTAGTCTCTTCCCACCTTTCCATTCTTCTCCCCATTCGGCCCTTTTTCTCTTCTGGCGAGTGGTTGGCAGCTCTTCTCTCTATGGCAACCGCAGCGTCTTCCTCCCTCTCTTTCACAGGGTACCGTATTTCCATTCTACCGTATCCCTCCTCACCTACCGTACTCTCCGTTCCAGTTCATTCGCCTCTTCCGATGTCTCGGATATGCCCAAGAACGCAGACTACTATCTGCCGCCCATTGTGAGATCACTCGGAGAGGATGTGAGCAGTGACCTACCGCACACCCAGTCAAACTACCGTAACCCACACCCGAACGATACCGTATTCAGGTGGTGGTCGACAAGGTGCGTCTGCAATGCAAGGCGATCACGGACGGACGGTACCTCGACTACCGTACCCTCCCACTACCGTACCTACCGTACTCCTTCAGTTACCTCTACACGTACACGATGGATCTGGCGCAAGACCATCCTCAGGGATTGCGAACTGAACGATCGATCGATATGGTGGACGATCTCAGCTCTCGTGCCGCCTCCCTCGTATCGAGCAAGCATACCGGCAGGTACGGTAGAGGATACAGTATCCTGGAAGTACCGTAACCCTCCCATCTCCTCAGGACGCGCGATGCCGCCTCGTGCACTGACACTGCCTCGACGAACTACAGTGTGCAGTCGTACCACACTCGTCGACCCCTTCCCGAGGCACAGACCAGTGAGCGAATGGTCTCTGATCTCTGATCTTTGATCTCTTCAGCTGTCTCCGTCCACAAGCCCCTTCCCAAGCAGTCTCTCACCAACCTTACTCTTCATTCAGGCACGGAGAGCAATTCTGCAGAAGTACGTTGATCGTTGGTCTTTGATCTCTGATCTTTTTCCAGATTCGTCAGGAGATCACAGTGACCTTCTATCTCTTCGGACAATCGGATCGAGGCGACTAGTCAGACTCCGCCCCGTTTCCCCTTAGCCCCGCCCCTTTTCCAGTTTCCGTCTCCGTCTCTTCGATGCTTTCCTCGGCAAAACCTCCCTTCGTCGCGTGCTCCGTTCCTTCGCAGAAGCCACTCAATGCGACTTCAAGTGAGGACGATGCCCCGCCCCCTCGAGACCACGCCCCTTTTCTGACTCCGCCCCCTCTTCAGGCAGTTCCTCGACCACATCTACATGGTGTCCGGCAACGGCGCCTTGCTCAAGGACACGGCTAACTGGAAGAAGGTGTGTGACTCCGCCCATTCGTGACTCGGCCCCCTTTGCAGCTGCCGCGCGAGTCAGTCACGAAGACGATCAGAGACCTCCGCTTCGATGGAAGCCCCTTCACCGATGAATTTGTGAGACTAATTAATTAATTACTATATTAATTAGTGTAATTAAGGTGCTGATCGTTGATCTCATTGGTGTGCACGGCATGTCACCGTCTGGTCGTCGATCGAAGAAATAGAAGGGAGACTCCGCCCCCGTTCCCCTAGCTCCGCCCCTTTTCTTCGCCCCGCCCCCTCAATCACATCGACTCGTCTGTCTAGAAAGGCGCAAGTTCTCAAGTGATAAACGTTGTGAGACGCGCTATTGGGATTGAGAAAATGAATGCAACACTGAAATTTGTTTTTTTCACGAGATCATGCAGTTTCCAGAAAAAAACGCAAAATTTGATATACGAAGCCGAAGTGGTTCTTCGACTCACAATCAACTAATCATTTTGAGAAAGCCGCAAAAGATTGCCAGCCCGATGCGGGGCTCGAACCCGCGACAGCCAGATTAAGAGTCTGGTGCTCTACCGACTGAGCTAACCGGGCAACTGGAGTACACGCTGCTACAAACGCTGTTGTTCGTTACATTTTCATGACTCTTCACCTCTCTATTTCATGTTTACGATGGATGTCGAATCAATAATTGCCTTGGCACACGTGTCCATTCCTCAATTTCGAATCTCCTCTCAATTTCCTCTCCACCTTGTTATTATCCACCTGTTTCACTCCCTTTTCTTGTTTCCCTGATTCCTCTCTTCTCCGCACTTTTTTCAATGTTTCAAAGTTGCCGTAGCAACAAGATTCGGAGGGTTCTGTCTCTCTCACTTTCACTCCTTTTCCATTCAGTTGCGAACCTCACTCGAACGATGGATGATACATCCAAACCCCCTCTATCACCTAAACCCTCCCCTACCTTTGCTCCAGTATGCATAACCTTCTTTTGCGGTAATTTATTTTTTGAAACGTTCATCAAGTTCAAAGATCATTTGCAGAAAAGTACTTCAACTTCTATCAGATTCTCACCTTATCGCTAATATTCATCAGGATATTGATTTCCACGATAATATTAGCATGTGGAGTAAAGATTCCGAAGGTGCAATTAATTGGATTGCTCAATTAAGCTGTTGTTTGAAGGACTTTCTAAAGACGATAACACTGGGAATCTTCATTCCCATTCTATTGGGAGCACTTATTACACTCTACATTGAATTGGCCAATTTTGCCAATACTTTCCAGACTACTCCCGATTTCCATACGTAAATACTTTTGTAGAAGCAGCAAAAGTATAAATGTTTAGAATGTTCATTCAATGGACGGATGGTCTGCAATTCATCGTCTCTGACTACATTCACTTCAACACGATCTTCCTCCACATTATCATGTGTCACTGCGGAAAACTGGCTTATTCTGACGACGAATCGATTATGGTCTTCCCAACGAGGTCGGGGATGTAGGATGGAATCGATAGGAGAACAGATCTTTCAGAATGGTAGTGAGTCTCTCCCAATCGATTCCTCTATTCCTCTGTCTTCTCTCCTTCATTCCCGTCACTAGTGCGGGTTCGTTTTTTATCAGTTCTCTACATCAAACCAGATAACTTCAGACAGTTTCATTCTCCGTGCGATTCGCGTCCTCAATAAACTCTACTTCTTCCTCTCCTTCCTCGTTCTATTAGTAATGATTGTCTGGGTGAGTCATCCCTCCCCGCACTCAATAGTTCTCCTCCTTTAGTGTATCATTCGAGTCAAATCTGACCTCCCTTATGACCATGCTCGTCATTCTGATATGCAAGTGAGGGATGCGAGGAGTCGATTGGCTTTCATCCTTCTCTATCTCATCATCCCTATTCTCACTCTCCTTCCATTCTTCGGTATGAGCCCACCCATTTCCTTCAACAATTCACCTTTAGTCGACTCCATCTTCTGGCTAGTAATTCTAATTAGTGGCGAGAATACCAGTAACCTGGAGATTACGTCGAAGCTAGCCTTGATTGAGGTGACCAAGCCAATCATTCACCAGATCAATTCCAACTTTCAGGCAGAAATCAAATTGTACAGTCCGATCTGGCTGGGAATTCTCACTGTCACTCTCATTTCTCCGTACAGAAGAGCTCTTCTCATAATCTTGAGATGCAAGAAGATCAAGATCGAACCTCTCCCAAGGAAAGAAGTCGAACTGACGAATATGTATCGATATGCGAATCTTGAAGAAGCAATGGAAGCTACATGAGACTCTCTCAAACATCTAGAATTCTTTCAAAAAAGTATCGCCATTGTATGGTTCACAATCTTGTCGTTGCTGTTATTTGAAGTTCGTATCGAACGATTATTTGTAAATAATGCAAACATGTTGATGAAACTTCATGGTATCTCTCTGGATTTGCATAGTCGGGAATAAATACACCAGCACTTTCACTGTCTGGCTTCGGATAGTAAAAATATCTAGATTAGTGATCATCAACACGAATTATCGAAACAACACCTCATTGTTTACTTTATTCACATGCCTTCTTTCCTGCCGTAATTTGAGAAGGCGACAACTCGAGGTAAAAGGTATTTGCTGCTATTCAAGTATTCAGTCCCTAGTAGTCCTTTTTGGCGGTTAGTGTCTAACTTCTACATCCGTTCATGGAAACTTCTTTAATCGCTGAAGTAGCCCAATTCGATGAGGAGTCCACCACCAAAAACCTCGGTATATTGATAATTTTCACCAGTGCTTAATCATGTTCCCAGGGGGCTCACTTCCTTCAGTGGATGGGGAACTCAACCAACCAATAGAAGTGTGTTCAAAGAAAGAAGAAGTCGATGTGTCTGAACAGGCGCGAATGGTTCATTCGAAAACACATCGTTTTTCTATGATTCTCCGAGCTTTAGAATTCTCATATTGGAGTGAATTCTATTCGTAAGGTCGATGGTCTGCAGATAAAGGAACTGGAGAGAGAATTGGAGAAAGTTCACACAGTAATCGCTCGACAGGACCACAAGGTGATATCGATCGTTGTTGAAAATAATAATCTATATTTATGAAGATCTCATCTCTGACAATAAAGATGCTCGAAGAAAAAATCAGTGAGTTAGTGAAAGAGATGGAAGAAGGAAAGAAGAACAATGAGAATAGTGAGGCATCAAATGAGAAGAAGCAAGAGGAGAAGGACAACGTAACTTCTGAGAATATAAAAGTATTGTGGGCTCTTGTAACTTGTAACTACAGTGGCGATAATGTAAAAATTTTTTAGAAACTGCAATCGTTGATTGAACGAATGGAAACATCGCAGAAACTATCGTCAAAACAATTACAGGTGTTCCGTAAAAAATCTACTAAGACATTATTCATTTCTAGAGGGTGCGAGAGTTGTTTGATGATGTGGATTGGATTTCAGATGAGAAAACAACTAAGGTGAGCTTAATCCAGAAAGAAAAAGGAACATGATTCAGGGATCATTTTCAACCATTCGCGCAAGATTCGCTCACATAACAAATTTGACTGAATCGTCGTTTTTCTCGCCTCTGAAGCAAGTCGAGGGGATCCACTGGTATCAATCCCCTTCATCAGTGCTTACACATCGCTAGTGCCTAGAGACCGCAAGCTCCGCCCACTTTCACCGAGTACGATTTCCCCCAAAACCTGCGACGAGGATGCACAATTCGAATACTTGATCAAATCGAGCAAGCTAAAGCGCTTTCGGTAGCTATCAAGAGCCTTCACAAAGGGCTCGTGGCCCATTTTGATCTGACAACTTTGAGTAGGTCAAAATCGATAATGAAAGGAGCAGAATAGGCGTTCAGAAGCCTTCCAGTGATCGGATCACAATGGGCCACGGGATACTGAAAAATTGGAATTTATGAGGAATTTTACAAAAGAAATTAGAATTATAGCTATTTTCCTTGATTTGTGCAAGATGCGCAAAGAAACGCGGGGAGAGGGGAGCGAGAGGGCGGGGGGAGGGAGAGAGACACACGCGACTCTGGTTTCTCCCAACCACTGGTTAACTACTACCTCAACCACTGGTAGGGGAGTAGCCAAACCAGTGGTTGAGGTAATGGTCAACCAGAGGTTGGAGTAGTGGTCAACCAGTGGTCAGGGAAATGGTCAACCAGTGGTCAGGGTAGTGGTTGACCGCTGGTTAGTATGTCACGTCGATAATAGCATGAGTTCCCTCTTACAGTAACCCATCCATACATGGAACGTCCATGTACGGTGTCCACATCCACAAGGCAACCTCTAGTGAGATGCAGGGTTGCACTAGTACAGTCAGAAGAGGGTCGCGGGAAGGGGCCTTGTAGGCAAGGCGCGTGCTAGTCACGACGGGAGATAGTGGTCAACCAGTAGTCAGACTTAGTGGTCAACCAGTAGTCAGACTTTAACTGGTCAACCAGTGGTTAGAGTAGTGGTCAACCAGTGGTCAGAAATCTAGTGGTCAACCAGTGGTTGAGGCATTGGTCAACCAGTGGTTGGCTCAAGCTCCGCCCCTTTTTAATGGTCAACCAGTGGTTGGGAGAAACCAGAGGAGAGAGGCTCCACCCCCTTCCCCTCTCACCCGATCTCTCCCTCTCCCTCAGTGTGCCTTGCGCGCGTGGTTTTCAGAGCATAACTTTTGATAGAGATGAGATATCGACAAACGGTAAAAAGCATAATGTTATTCGAACCCATACCAACACACTGAACACATGAATAACCCTTTTCACTCGATTCGGCAGATCACCTTGCGGTCTCTACTAGTGCCTATTCGTTCAAGAAAACTATGATTACAGGGCAATTTACATTTATAAGGAATTCGATCACTTGGTAGCAGGGCTTTGTATCATGTCTGATATTGTGTATGAGTTTTTCCAAAGTTCAATGTGAGAAAAATTAATCGTTTTCTCAGGCCCGATTCGTTTTCTGAGTACACTATCAGACTGCTGTCTCACAATGAGAATGAAGATATGTGCAGCAGCCATCGCACCCATTCAACCATTTCCCTCTTCTCTTCATATTCAAAAGGACTGGGATGGCCGATAATCTCCTTCAAGGTGGCTAAAAATGTCTAAATGTTTTGAATTAGAGTATGGATTGTTTTTAGGAGCTTCTCAAGGCATCAAATGGATATGTTCGAAACGATTCAATTTTGCTTGAAATCGATTTCAAAGTGTATCCATCTGTTCCATGTCTTCTTTCGGCACCCACCAAAGATGCTCCCTCAATCTCTGATTGGAAGACAGAATACGAGAAGCCCGAACCACCCACATGCAATCAATGCTCACTCATGTAACCCGATCACCTTCTGTGACAATTTACACCCATTGAATGAATGCTGCTCCAAAAATGGCCTTTCCCTTCCCATTTCCTTTCCCTCGATAGGCCAAATGTGACTGCTCTCGGAATAGTGCGAGAGAGAGAGTCGAGAGTCTGTGATTACTCGTTTACTATGGTTGCCCTTGGTTACAATGGGGGAGGGATTTCATAGATATGAGAGGCAGAGACGCAATCCATCCCCATCTCTCACTTCTTCTTCCCTTCTTCCGCCCTTCCACTAATCATGGCGCCCAATGGAAAAATGGTGAGCGTTTCCATCTTTGACGTCGACTACGGTCTAACATCAATATCCATTGGTGATAACGTGTTATCTTATCATCATAACTACATACTTAGTTATCTAATTAACGTAATTAATTACAGCGCGAGATCGTCTCACTCCACGTGGGTCAGGCGGGCGTGCAGATTGGAAATGCCTGTTGGGAATTGTACTGTCTCGAACACGGAATTGATGTAAGTCTTTCTCCTATCTTTCAACCCCAATAACTGCTTAAAATGGGGGTATCAGAGCTGAATTTCATCGAAAAATCCCTCTCTTCAGCCCGACGGAACCATGCCATCGGATACGTCGATCGGGAAGGAGGACGCCTCGTACAACACCTTCTTCTCCGAGACTCAATCGGGTACGGTAGCCATCTTAATCAATCAATAACCAATCGATAATCACAGGCAAGCACGTGCCCCGTGCAGTCTTCGTGGATCTCGAGCCTACTGTAGTGGGTGAGTTGTGGAGGAGTTAGATGAGTCACTTCAATGATCTACCTTCTGACTGATAGTCGCATAGTACAGTGGAAAGGGTGGACTATTTCAGAAGAGGAGAATATGCCGAATGCTTCGTTTCGTGTAGTGGTTCAGAGAGGGAAATCTAATTCCCGGCTCCCACACTTTATTGCTTCTTTCCCATCATCTCTCGCCCTGGAAACAGATAGGGGCGAGAGGGGAGGAGGGAGAGGGGAAGAGTATCTTGACAAGATGGGCTTCCATGACAACGGAAGGATGAGGGGTCTCGATTTCAGGGATGGCTTGATCAGAAATGACTCTCCACTTTTTCCACGTTCTCTCGCTTCTAGGACCGTCGAGAAAGCGTGCCGAATGAAGAGATCATTTCTTGCGAAGTCACCCGTCTCAATTTCAGATGAGATCAGAACGGGCACTTACAAGAATCTCTTCCATCCGGAACAGATGATTACTGGAAAGGAGGTAGGAGAGGAGGAGGGGGAGGGGAAGAGAGAGGTCCATTGAAGGATGCAGCCAACAACTACGCCCGAGGCCATTACACCATTGGAAAGGAGATTATCGATGTGACTGTGGATCGATTGAGAAGTGAGTTGCCCTGATGAAGATTCCTAGCCATAAGGTACGGTATGAGTGGTTTGATTGAGGACTGACTGAGAGATGTTCGTCGCTGCAAGGATTCCTCATCTTCCACTCGTTTGGAGGAGGCACTGGAAGGTGCTATTGATTCATCATTCAAAAAGAGACGAATGAATGAATTGCAGTGGCTTCGCATCTCTCGTAATGGAGAGACTCTCAGTGGACTACGGAAAGAAAGCCAAACTCGAGTTCTGTGTCTACCCTGCACCGCAGATTTCCACTTGTGAGATAATCTTTCTAATTATAACACACCGAACCCCTAGTAAAAGAGGGATAAACCCTGAATTGTCTGAATTGCAGCAATGGTCGAGCCCTACAACTCCCTCCTCACTACTCACACGACTCTCGAGCACTCCGACTGCTCTTTCATGATGGACAATGAGGCAATTTACGAGATTTCCAAGAACAATCTGGGCATTAAGAGGTACGGTATCGACTTTTAATCGAGGACTGACTTTTCGTTGCAGCCCAACCTACACGAATCTCAATCGGATGATTGCCCAAGTCGTCTCCTCCATCACTGCTTCTCTCCGTTTCGATGGAGCTCTCAACGTGGACCTCACTGAGTTCCAGGTTAATATCTAATTATTGATGGCTAATTAATAATTATTAATTAAGACTAACCTCGTGCCCTATCCGCGTATCCACTTCCCTCTGATCACCTACGCACCGATTATCTCTGCGTTAGTTTTTCTCTGTCATCTAAGATTGATCTTTGATCTTTAGCGAGAAGGCGTACCACGAGCAACTCTCCGTGTCTGAGATCACGAATGCTTGCTTCGAACCGGGATCGCAGGTGAGTCATTCCTTTTCACGTTCCGATCACTCGCATGCTGAGACTGGAAATTGATCAGCGATGAAATAATATTTGTTTAGATGGTGAAATGCGATCCTCGCAACGGGAAGTACATGGCCTGTTGTCTGCTCTATCGAGGAGACGTCGTTCCCAAGGTAACCGAGTCTTCTGATCCAATTTTTGCCAGGCTCGTAGCCTTGAGAGACGGTATCCTCTCTTTTTAAAACGCGATCCCTTCAATCAATGTTCCTTCCAGGACATCAACACCGCCATCTCGATGAT
>LS575382.1:56298-81263 GCA_900490775.1 Pristionchus maxplancki
TCTCGAGCAGTCACTTGAAACGCGGGCGGGGCGGGTTTGGGACAGGCGCAGACAGGAGCCTGAGTAGCTTAGGATATACAAAGAAAGTAAAAGAAAACTCACCGCGTCATTGAGTGAATCGGGAGAGAGTCCGAATGGGTTCTCGCATCTCTCGCATAGTGCACCGATTGCAATGAAACGAAGGACCGATTCGACGTGAGATTCAGTCATCGACACGTTCTTTTTAGACCAAATTTTCGAACACGTGAGCTGAAACAATGCTATGAGACAGGAAGATGAAGATTCATTTACCGAAGAATGGGAGGGATCCGATCTGTTGTGCTTGGGAAACTCATTGAACCAGAAGAGTTTCTTGCTCAGCGAAGGATTGAAATCGACTCCCTCCTTCTCTGATTTCTAAAGGATAATGTGAAAATATTTGCTATTCATTATCAGACAACTGACCTTTTTGAACAATTCCTCCGCTTCTTCTCTGTGTTTTTCATAGTAATCACCAAAGAAGACGGCCTCCTTGGCGATTTTATCCCTCATTCGATTCAGAGATTCTCCAGTTTTGTCCCATTCGCTGTCTTTCTTATCTCGATGCAACCAGGAAAGTCGAGGCTTCTGAAAAATCGAATTTTAATACACTAAAGAGCCTTATCCTACCTCAATTTCCTCGTTTTCGGCTGTTTCCTTTGTTTCTTTCGACCGATTGTTCGATAAATTCGAAGCAGATCTCCTAGGCCGACGCTGCAATTTAATGGAATTTATGCATTTAAAATGATTAAAACTCACCCCAGACTCCTCAAGTTCATCGCAATTGAGAGTGTAGACTGAGGGCTCCATGTCAATGGCGAGTTGTCGAAGAGCGAGAGGCGTACTCTTCTTCTTGGGAGGTTCATCGTCAGTATCCGCAGCTGCAGCAGTAATGGAGCTGTCTGCAGCATCTGCAGCAGGGTTATTCGCCCTACGAGTCGTGATTCCTTCTGAGGATACATCCTGAAAGGTAATTGATCTACAGAGTACCAATTTTGAAGTTTACCTGTGTCAGGCGAGCGAGATAAGCGGGGGCCATTTCCATTGAAAGATTGCCCAATTCACGAGAATGCCTCTTCTTAGCACTCTTCTTGACTTTTCTTGAATCATCATTGCGGCTAATGCCTAGAATGTCTTCTGCAGGGGTGAAATCTGTTTCCGCAGCTGCAGCAGGAATTGAACTGTCTGCAGCAGCTGAGTCTCTCGCCCGACGAGTGGTGATACCATCCGAGTTTGCATCCTCAAAGGTTATCTTTGACTTCACGGTTATTGATTGTGACGGTACCTGTAATAGCCCAGCCAGATAAGCGGGGGACATTTCCATTGCAAGATTGCCCAATTCACGAGACTTTATCTTCTTGGCGCTTTTCTTGTCAGATGGAAGAGAATTGTCATGCATTTTTGGAGGGAGAAGGGCAGAGTTGGGTTTGAGAAGAGAGAAACAGCGCATCTGAATCAGTGATTGAATACGAGGTGACTTGGGAATGAGCAGACCTGCTGGGGACGCCTTTGAGGGAATCCGATGAGGACTTCCGATCTGATGAAATTAAAAGAAGTTATTGATTTATTGTTGTAACGCGGTTGGATGTTTCGGTCCATTGGGTCGTAGACACCCAACCGCCTCACGAAGGGTGGACCTCGTCAGTACGACGCCCTTCGTGAGTGGGGAAAGCAAAAGATGCGGAGGAATAAAACAATAATTGTAAACAACAACAACTAACGCAAAAACGAGTAATTGACACGCAAGTGAAAGAAACGTGTGGAAAGAACTATTGCGAATCAAAAATCGAGGAATTAAAGAAGTTTAAAGATATTTGGGGGATACGGGGGAAAGTCGAAGGGTATGGATTATATTAGATAGGAGGATGAAAGGTAGACCTGACACACTCCAGGGAGAGCGATCGATGGGATGGGAAGAAGTGAGTGTCTTGTAGCGAGGTCAGTGATCTACCGTGTTCAGACGAGGGGGAGGAGAGGTAGGAAGGGGGGGGGGAGAGATGGAATAAAGACGCGCTGATTTATTACTGAGAATGAAAATTGGTAATCTGACAGGGGGAGTGATGGACCTATTTGGTTATTGATTTATTGGAATGGACGCTAAGTGAAGAGAGGGAAGTAAAGCCAGAGGGGTCGAGAGAGTCTAATTGACAGACGGGTAATAGATAATGAAAGCGATAAGTCAAAAATGAAAATGATGAGTCAATATGAGGAGATAATAGTTAGGGGCCACAACGCACATAGCCGAATTCTTACCATGGGGTCAAAAGTGTGTTCAAACTGTTCCTCAGGGACTCAATAACCTTATGCTTTTTACCGTTTGTGAATATCTCATCTCTAACAAAAGCTATGCCCCGAAAACCACGTGCGCAACGCACACTGGGCGAGAGGGGAAAGTGACTAGTGAGAGGAAGAGGGAAAGGGGCGGAGCCTCTCTCTCGCGTGTCTCTCTCGCTCCCCCCGCCCTCTCGCTTCCCTCCTCCCGCGCTTCTTTGCGCGTCGAGTACAACCGGGGCAGTGAAGAAAAAACCTGAAAAAATCCTAAAATTAAAAAAAACCAATTACTCAGAAAATTGCTGTTCGAAGGAAGAATTCACATTGGAAGAGGTCAAAACAGCCCTATTCCCATTGTTTCTCTCAATTTTGTTCTACTTAGTGACTTTTTTCCACTTTGAGCAGCAATCGAACATTTCAGGGTGAGAGTAGCTATCCAACGCGCTTTTGAATGAGTGATTTCGTTTTGAATGAGCTTTGTACTCCCCCCGTCTCGCTTTTTGGGGAAATCATGTCTACACAAAGTGCGGCCCCTAAAAATAGTTGTCATAATAATAAGAGAAGAGCTAAACAAATATGCCTCGAAATTTATGTAATGCGGTTTGACGAGTCCCCCTTTCCCCTGTTCGAGTCCCCTGTTCTCTTTTCCCGCCATTTTCTCTCGTCCCCTCTTTCCCTTCTTAACGTGCGTAGTTGGGGCCCAAACTGTATCATAATGAAAACGAGAATATTGTGGTTATCCGATTCTTCTGTTTGAAGATGACTCGAGCGATTAGAGTTTGATCAGTTCCAACCATAATTTGGAAACACTGTAAAGGCTGCAGGGGCGAAGATTGGAATGCATAGAAACAAAATCGAAACGAGAAAGTGAGATTATCGAGTATTTATTTAATGTTTTCTCATAGTTCTCAGAATAGAGAAAGGATGAACATCCCTAAAATTCTCGAAACAACGACGATGCAGCCAATCCCATTGATCGTAAACCTTTCTTGATCGTTGCATGAACTGTCTATGTTATTGTTTCAAAATACTGTGATTTCTGTAGCATGTCGTTACAGTAAATACTCATCTGCTCGTTTATTTATCAAGCGTTGAGAAGGGAGCGCAAATGTCTGGATGGATACAGTAGCCTATCGAGTACTGTACTCTCTCTCTTCTTCTCTAGGTGTCCTTGTCTCCTCTCGTCTCGCGGAACGATTCTTTCACGTCAGCAACGTTCTCCAGAGTATTCTCGATATCCACGTCGTTGACTGCAATACAAGATTCAGATTCCTAGAAGATCAATGATCTTTGATCTTTGATCTCCCCCCTCGCTCACTCGATTCATTATTCGATAGTTCACTAGTGGCGGATTGCGCGTTCTCGTCCACATCTCTGTTCGTGTCGTTGTCACCACCCTGAGATGGGTTACGGTATCTCGGGCACGGTAGACCAGATCGTAGTCCGGTAGGTCACACACCTTATCAGCTTCAGCCTTATCATCCTTATGCGTGTCCTTCTCCTTTTCTCTCTTCTCGCCCGATCCCTTCTCCTTCTCCCACTCATAGGGATCCGTCATGCTCACCTGAAAGATGGAAAGTACGGTAGAGAAGGGATACTGTATCTTATACCATAATCCAGTTACCGTACCCCTACCGTACCTTCTTTGCTTTGATCTCTTTCGCGATGGCTCCTTTGATGATTCCATAGTTCGGCGTATCAGCATATTGCCAAGGGACTAACTGTTTGTACATGAACAGCAATGAACGAGGAACACCCTGCAGGTTGATCTTTGTTCTTTGATCGCTGGTCTCTTCTTCTCACTCTGAACAATTGCTTCTCAGTGGCGGTCGTCTTGATCTTCTCAGCCTCGGCTCGCATCTTTCCCTTCCATGGCAGTGTTCCAGTGGCCAACTCGATCATCGAATACAGAATCGACCTGAGGGGTACGGTAGCTCGGGGATACGGAAGTGATACCGTACCACAGATCGTCGTGTCTTCCCTGTTCCTTTCCCAGATGCACATTGAGGGAGCAGTAACGAACGGTACCGCGGAATCCGACCTGAGGAGTACGGTAGATCGATAGGAGGGAGCTACAGTATACCTTTTTTCTCGGCTCTCGCAACGCCACTTTTCCGTCCTTGCCGGCGATCATAATTTGACGGCAAAGCCCGAAGTCGAATATGTAGACGGCGTGCTTGAGCTGAGGAGTACGGTAGGTATCGATTGGTCGATCGAGTACCGTAGTCTACCGTATACCTTGTGGCCGATCGAGATATTCGTCGGCTTGAGGTCACGATGGATGAAGCCGACGTTGTGCAAGTCTTCGACGCCCTGAGAAGAGTATGGTAGGTCAATGGGGGGTACGGTAGGCACCGTACCGTGACTGCCTGAATGGCGATTCGAAGGACCGAGGAATGATTCATTCGACGACCAGGACACTTGCGACGAAGTTCGGAGAGTTCGGCTCCCAGAAGAGACATTACGACGAAACTGGAGGGGGTACGGTATTGATTGGTGATTGCCTCGATATATCGGGGTTACGGTAGGGACATTTGTAGTGAATACACTACTCCGGTACACATGTCAATGCGTATTTTCAGGTACTGTATGAAGTGGTCGATGTGGTATGCAATTCCACAGTTGATCTTTGATCTTTGCTATTGACCTGTAGTTGGACTGGACTCCACTCGAGTAGAATCGGCACACGTGCTTGCTATTCTGCATTTTCTTCAAAACATAGATCTCCATCTGAGATTATCGATTAGCCCATCTATAGTGCCCCTCGGGAACCTTCAGAATCTCCTCCTCACGATTCTTCATTTTTGCTTCAACCTTCATTGCGAGTAGCTGGAATACGGTAGGATAGGGTAGGCAGATTACGGTAGTCCCTCACGATGTCATTCTTGTCAGCCACCTGCCACACTTGTCCACACGAACCCTCGCCCAGTTTCTTCTTGACGGTGAATCTGAGTATCGATTGGTTACGGTAGTCGATCGACAACTGACTGCTACAGAACTCACTTCCCATCGGCGACCTTGTCGCCCACAGCAATCTTGATCTCGGGAGGAGGTTCGGAGGGCATGGGGAGACGGTAGAGGGGGCGGGGCTTGACGAGGGGGCGGAGCTACGACGAGTCGAGACGAGACGAGTGAGCCTCCAACCGACTGGAAGAGAGACGGAAGGAGCGAATGAGAGGAGAAGAGGAGGGAGAAGGATACGGGGTATTGTGTGGAAATGATTAATTTTTTGTAAATATGGAAATAGGGAAGTTGTTTTGATCGTTGAGACATGTTATTTGACGGGGGAGTGATGAAGATGTATCGAGTCTTTCCTGCCAGCCGATCTATCGATCTTCTCTCGTTTGGTCAGCGAGATGCGGGGCGAGGGAGGGAGAGAGTCCTCACGAGGCCACACATTGACCCCACTCCCCACTCTCGGCTATCGCCTTTCCTTGGCACATGGTGAACTGGCATACTGTTCCGACTAAATACCTTCTTCCTGTCTTTTCCCGTCACTCCATCCACTTACATCGTGCTTTATTGTTTTTTCTCACCTCCCACACTCCCCTACAAAACTGACTTTTCACTTCTCCATTCAGAATGGCATCATCTACCACCTATCCAGTCCAGACTGACGTATCCGATGATGAATTCGAGATTATCGGTGAGTTATTCTCTCCCGCTAAATCAGAAAATCAGCGCACAATCAATTGTGCCTGGACTGGCATTACACCCGAGAGGTGATGTGTGCACACAACAAGCTAGGCAGACTAGAGTGGACCGACAGGGCTGTCAAAATAATGGTCAATCTCTTGAATTCAAGGGCATTCTGGAGAGATGTAGACTGGAAATTTCCACTTTTACCCGTCGAGGATTTCAGATTCCTCTTACTCCACTGATGTGCAACCACCAATGGATCAGATAGTCAGGACAATGGAGGGAAAGGAGCTAATTGTAGATCATGACGAGACGATCGGGGAGAATGAGAGGCATGAAGTGAGATTGTACTCTTTGAACTGAATGACGTATATTCATTGATTCAAGTTGTCTGGAATATTGTTGAACTTCTCCTGAAACATATTCGTATCGTTCAGATTGAACCACAGTTGACTGAGGTCAAGGATCTTCTTGAATCCGAAATCGATCGACTCACTCGTGTAAATGAGGAGCAGAAAAGGGAGATCGAGGTGAGGAAAAGATGATGAAATGTAAGGACTAATCAGAATTGGATGTTTGATCTCTGATCGCACACAATCTTTCATCATCCTTCCCACAGGGTGGTCTCTTACTGTTTGAATATCCAGAGGACACTAATTTGTAGAGATACATACTGGGTGGGTGAGGACCTTAGTCGATATAGGGGCAAAGGAAGATCGGACGGTCTTGATAGGGTAGTGATGCTTATCAGGCACTTATTGATCTCGTCAAGATAGGGAAAGGGATATGACTCTACTCCATCTATAGTTTGGCCAGTCAAAAAATATGTCGTTCAGGCGCTGATGTCCCTCATGACCATGACTGTGATGAAAGTTGATCTGAATGAGCGAAAGAACGAAGAGAAAATGGAGGATATGAGAAGGGCTCACGCAGCTGAGATTGCTGAGAAGAATGAAGAGATCGAACGACTTCGAAGGGCTAATGAACAAGAGAAGAAGATTGAGGTGGGAATTGTCCATCCACAGAAAAGGAAAACTCCTTTCAGGAGTACAAGAAAGTGTTCCTCGGCCTTCGAACTGTTCGATTTCGCAAGATCAACGGCAAATTTGGTGCCGGGCACATCGGCACTTCCATTTCTTCGATTAGCAAGGGAGGACCAGCGGATCTCGCTGGACTACTGGAGGGAGATCAGTTGATCTCCATCAATGGAGTCAACGTCGAGACGAAGTCTGACGATGCGATCACGAAGATCTCCGAAGACGTCGAAGATGACGTCACGCTCGTCGTCAGATTCAATCCTGAGAGGCTGATTGAACTGTGGCCGAACAGCGTCCATTCCGATAGCAATGTGATCGAGAAGTGTGAGGCTCTTCGTAATCAGATCGTCGTGCCGAGCATCATTTGAATCCTACGCATCTTTATTCGATTGTAAATACTACCTTGTATTTCTATTGTACATAATATTGATCACCTTTACTGCTGTTTTTTTACTTGACTTTGTACCATAAATGTTATTTAGATGATTTCTCACAGATCAAATATAACGTTATCAGTTCCGATGTGTACGAGTGAGCACTTAGTGAGGGGAGCACATGCGGAGCTTCTGGCAGATCTGAATGGATTCATTTAAATACAATGATATGAAGGATCCGTTTCAGAATAAGTTTCAATCGATCTACGAGAGTAATCGTTTGATGAATACTTCGATAGCCCTTGGTCGAATTACTCAATACGTAATAATTCAGCCATCAAATTGAGCACCCTTTTAGCCGGATGTGTCAAACTACAACTCTCACCTGTGCAGGAGTGGTTCCACTCTGCGCGAATTCCTCTTTGATGTGCTCGAATTCGCCCATCAGACCCGCCTCGCACACCTAGAAATCGAAACTTCTCTCTCTATTTCTAAGAGAGACAAAATACGGAACGAAATCGTACCTTCACCATGGGATTGGAGTCGTCCGCTTTGAGAACTTTGGCGCAGAGCTGAAAGTTTCGAATCTGATTAAGTGACGAAGAGCAGGTTTCAAACCTTGTCGAATGCCTTCTCCTCGATGGGGATGTTGTTGAGGAAGAGATTGATGAGCATCGGACAATTCTTGCAGAACTCAAAAACTATTTATTAGATTCACATGAACAAAAAGGCACGCGCTTCTACCGCTCTGTGTCAGTCAAGTGAGCCTAACAACCGGCCGATGCGTCCCTTATAACCAGGATTTTTATTCGAACCTTCTGGGGATCGACATCGTCGATGGGAGCAGCAGACGCCACGACGAAGATGACGAAGAAGCCGAGGACGAGGCGGGACATCTGATGAGGATTTCAAAATGAAAAAGCGGAAATAAATCTCGGAAACAAAACAATTTAAGTGGTGATAGTTATGAAAAAGCACAGATAAATCTATCTCGTGTGAGTGCCTCGTGCACGAATATTATATACCTGCGGGTCAAAGTTTATAGCATTTTGCCCCCTAGTATAGCATGGACACATAGATAGAGATAATTGCATGGATTGATCTACGATCTGCTTTGCCATGTGATGCGAAAGAGCAGATTCCCCAGCTTATGCACAAATGAGCGATGAAGAGCTTGCCTATTCACATCGTACACCCAATAAATAGATCTGAAGTGAAGCTTATGCAATCGATAGACAATCGAATGAAAGAAAGGTCGGAATGAGGAGCTGAAAGGGAGCTGATATAGGCGAGTGATAAGGACAAAACTGAATACTGCTAATCTTATCTCACTGACAAGCACAGTGAAGTATCGCTGTGCGAAGCTTCGATTACATCCGGTTCTTGTTATCCGGTATGTGATTACTAATGAATGCTTCATCTTCGATTCTCATATTCGATGGACAACGTAGAATGGGGATCTTTCTTCATTCGTAATTTCGTGTTGTAATGTTTTCGCAATCAGACAAATATTTATCAGAACCCGTAGTGTGTGTGATGGCACGGAATAGTTTAATGATTATCAGGCGTGGTAGATCAACGATGACGTCATCAGGGGATTATTGATCGGGAGACGGAGTCGATGACGTGGTGTACGAGCAACCGAACCAAGTGCAGATCTGAATGAATTCATGATTAACAATAAAAGTTATCTATATCAGGACTAAATATAAAAACTAATCTAGGACAGCATAATCTCATCGCATTTTGTAGTGAGCATTGAATCAGTATCGATTATTACTCACTTCCTATCCCACTGTGAATAGTGCCCATCTATCTACAGTACTCTAGCTCCTTCCTATCACTTCTACAGTAATGATGGTGTGGATTCAACTTCTAAATTCTATTTCACCTCCTCATCGGTGTGTCCAGCCAGTCGATCTCTCACGTAGAACATCTCTCCGAGGAAACCCGCGACGCAAACCTGTAATTGAACATTGAGTATTAATTAATTCGTAATTGTAATTCACAAATGAACGATAATCACTGACATTGAGCATGGGGTTGTTGTCTCCATGGATGAATTTGCCGCACAATTCTTGGAAGACGGCCTCTTCCTCTCCGATATTCGAAAGGAAGAAATCGATGAATTCAGGACATTGCTCGCAGAACTGAAATGAAAAGGTTAATTTGCTTGGTGTTGATTCCAATTCAGTTTCATTTCACTGGAGGAGATGTGAGAAGAATGAGTTTCAGGTGTAGTACAACCAGTGAAATTGTTGGGAATCGACAGTGTGATCAACAATGATGTTTCAAAAAATAAAAATAATTCTCGGCAAAGGATCCCACACATTATTATGATGCTGATTTTCATTTAATTAGCATAAGATGCTCTACATAGTTTAGTACTGCTCCACATCCCTCTTCATTGAGTAATACTTCGATGTCTCGTCAATCGCAATCTCCTACCTCCTCCTTCGTGATTCCTGCAGGCGTCGTCAACGTGTTGTCGTCGTCCAATTTGATGAAGGGAACGGAAGAGACGAGGAGAGGAGCGAAAGAGAGAAGGAGGAGGAGACGAGACATTGAAGGAGACGAGGGATGGTTAGCTATGCGACCAAGAGTCCTTTTATAGTGGAGAAGATAAGGAACTAACCATGAGATGAATCATGAATGATCAGAAAGCAGAGGAAGGTCTCAGATGGGGTGATGGAGAGAGAGAGAGGGAGAGAGGGATTTGGAATAATCCTCTTCTTCTTCGTCCAGAGTACAACGAGATCGAGGTGAAGACTTCGATGATGGAATGATCGAGAAGGATCCATCAGTATCAGTGCATCTGTCTCACTGGATTCACCATTTAGAGCACCACTATCCGCACGTATTCCTTTCCATTGTTTTTTTAGGTTATCAATATATTCCTAATTTTTCTTACGAAATGCAGCAAACCGAAGAAATAGATGTCCACAACCGTAAGGCAGAGTGCATTTTCCTGTCGCGATCTGTGACCAGTGTGCTCTTCTCGGTCCGAAGTGCGAAAATCTCAGAATCAGTCGATTTTCGGAATACAGACTTCAGAGTATCGTCAATAGTAAACGGCCTAGTGTCGAATCTATTGTCTGTCTTTGTCTCTTTGGTCTCTTGGCATAGTCAGGATTACTCATCCCCATAGTTTGCAGCTTATCACCAATCTCTGTCTGGAATCCTCTCAATTCAGCCTTATCTCTCGTCTGTCTGTCATGGAAAGAGCATGGGCAAAGAAGAGAGCAGTCATCCTTATCAGGATCGCATAGTTATACGTGTATGTCATGCCTCATAATCTGATGCTAGCGACAATTTCTTCATAGACACACGCATTTTATGCACAGTATGATACAGATATTGTGTATTAGTTGGTGAGATCGACTTCTGAACTGTAAGCGGAATGTAGAAAACTGAGTATGGATCGAATTCAATGGCCTTTGGCGGGACATCCAAGAGCCGTGCAAATCTGGAATATCAACTTATATAATTAATTAATTAATAAAGACTACCGCCTGAGGATCGTCGTTGTACTTGTCACGAATGAAATCGATCTCTCCAATGATTCCCGCAGCGCAGACCTGAGATTATCGATTTTTATATCGTCGTCAAGCTTTGGTGATTGTCAGCTGGTTGTTTTGCAAAATTCTCGAGTGTATCGATTTTTTTTACAACGTTATGCGCATGTCTCTTATCAGTATGGATGACATGCATAAGCCTCTCCCCATTTTATGGGGAAGGAATAAAAGAGATGCGCTTCGCTGTCAGTGTCAGCTTTCAGCTTTTTGGATGGAGACAGAGAACCTGGGTTTGTTTGTAATATGAAATAATGTTCCTCACCTGGACCATCGGTCCACTGAGGTACTTGGCGCAGATCTGAAAGAAATCGATTGAATTGAAGAACAATTGAATCTTTGTAAAACGTTTGTACATGGATAATTCATGATAACGGATTCTCTAATTATTTAATAGAAAGAAAAGAATTCCTCACCGCATCAGTAATCTTCTCGTCGTTCTTGATGAAATCATCTCCAGTGATAAATTCATCGATCACTTTCTTGCAGATTTTGCAGAACTGGAAATTATTGTGAGGTGAAAAAGTGAATGTGATATCAAATCAATTGATTTTTCAGTCTACCAGAAAGCTACGTTCATAGTGCAGGAGAGATTGGAATTGAATATCTTTTTGCCCAGTGATTTATCGGATCGGTGAAGGTGTTTGGATGAGAGTTTTTTTTCAGTAATGAGACACACCCAGGAGACACACACGGTTTCTTGGCATGCTTGTTAGTTTTCATATTATCATATAAGTTAACTAAATCAAGATGTAAGTGATGTGAACAATATACATTTCGCTTATGAAACATATTCGATTTGCAGGATTTTTACCATCACAAATTGTGCTGTCCAATTGAAACATATTTCATTCCGCACTAACGACAAGAGTTTTATAGAGCACGTGGGAAAGTACAAATGTTCCATTCTGACAGCTAATTATAATTCGTGGAAGCAGAATTGTCGGAATGACTCAACAATAAGGAGCAAACTCACTCCATCGCTGACCAACTGATTGGTAGGGGCCGAAGAGGAGAGAGGAATGAGAAGAAGGACTGAGACAACCACCAACTTGAGCATCTTTGAACGAATTCTGACGAAGTTTGGTGCGTGCTGAGCTCCTCTCTGCCTTTATATCCACCACGAGGTTTATTACCGATTTGTGATAAGGTTGCCGATCTGATGTCAGTGTGAAAAGAAGAAGAAGACTACGACGGAGTGATGTTTCACTCACAAGACGACATTTTTGAAGAACTAACAACAGCTTAGAAGATGGATTCAGAATAAATTGATGAGAAAGATGTAACGTTATCACATTACTTCTAGACAGTACACATTCGCCGAGGTACGCAATTTGGCAGGCAATAAAATCGGAACACTGATCCATCGAGGATGTCAATTAATTTTCTTATTTTTATCAGCAAAACGATTTTCCTTCCATCAGCAACTACGTACAATATTGAAAACGAAGGTTTCATTCACAATATGACGAGCAACTGAAACTCAACGCAAATTGCGACGACGATTGCGACGAGATTGCGACGACGACTTCTTCTTTCCATTCAGTTCCATCTCGCATCCTGGGACCCTGAACGTCGTCCACCCTTCTCCATCCCTCCCTCAGTTCCCCATTCCGCATGCACTGCACACGGTGCTCAGTGAACTGTGGTTGAGGGGTCGATCGAGAGAGGAAAAGAAGAAGAAGAAAGGAGGGAAAGAAGGGGAATTAACGAGCGCGTGAAAGGCGAAAGATATCTTCAAAGTGGCGATAAAAAGCTCCTGCACCCGATCTCAAATTACTCCACAGATAACTGAACAAATCGAAATTACAGAACACGGAGATTTTCCCTTTCCACTCGCCGGTTAGTCATGAAAACTATCGTGAACTCTGATCGGAAATTCGCCAAGGTCGACGATGAAAATATTGGTGACCAACAAATAAATCTCCCCTGGAAACAGGAAAACACAATTCTTGACCTCTTCGAGTCGTGGAAAACGTCTATGAACACAGAGATTAGCGAGTTTTGCAGCGTCAAAGGAACAGATGAGGATAAGGGAGAGAAAAGGGAAGAAATGGGGTGAGATAAGATAGGGGAAGCACTAATGAGCGAGTGATAGCGTGGGAGATCGATAAGAGGAAGGAAGAGAAAGTGATGGATTGTTCGTCCTATCACCGCCCTCCCAGATCCCCCTTCCGTCCACCGAGTACGACTCTCTCTTCCATCTTGTTCCCATTGTGTTTCAGTGTTCGAGATGAATGGTTTCGGAGGTTACTCACACTTCGAAGTAATCCTCTTCAACACTCCTCTCACCGTTCTCTTGATCTCGTTCGAATCAAGTGATCGACCTCTCTCTTTTCTCTTCTCCTTCTCAGTTAAACGGTCGCGCTTTTCTCCATTTCGCCTGCTCATTCGATTGTTCTCATCGACGAGAGAGTGTGTGATATCGAGAGAGTCTTTCAGTTACAATGTTCGTACTCATGGAGGATTGATCTCCGATCGCGCGAACTCTCAGAGGAAGAAGAAGGAGTTTAGCATCGTCGTTCTCCTCGCTACAACATGGTGCTAGGTAGCCTTATTCTCTTCCACTCTCCTCAAATCTCACGATCTTTCGTCAGTCAAAGATAGCTCGCCTTTCCACAGAGCTATGTCTCTCTTCATCCGTTCTGCTCTTTTGCGTTCTCTAATAGATGAAAGAACATGAACGATAGAGATATCTCCTCTCGACCCACAGTGAAAAAGGAGCACAGGTAAGAGTGGTGCAATGCGGGTGTGGGAGGAGAGGGAGCTAATCGTTTTCATCCCAACCACCCGAGGAGAAAAATGGAGAGAAGAGAGTTCAAAGGGGCGCTTATCGCATTGTACCCGGTGAAACGCCGTTTCACTGATCAAATATGCTAATTGCAGATCGAAACCGAGGAGACATCTGTGTGTACGATGTGAAGAAATGCGGTGAGATTTATTCTTTTATTTCTTGGTCTCCGGGGGAATAAAAACGAAGTGCTTCTTTGGTCGGCTTCGGACGCATGGCCACTACAGTCCAGTTGACCCGGGAAACAATAGATCCTCATCAAAATGCGAGTGGATTTACAAAACTGCAAATCCTGTGGACGGGAGGTCCGATCCTCTGCATCTCTGTCCCTCAATCTCTTCGTCCACTAGATGACGTGGTCCGATCATGGACCGAAGGAGGGAAAGAGGGCGAGAGGGAGGGAAGAGGGCGAGAGCGGCCAGACGACCAGACAGTATTTAGCGCTTTTCACCACCGCGCAGCCCATGCGTTCGTTCTATAGGCGAGAAAGCGGATTACTCGATGAGAGAGGGAAGAGAGGGGCAGAGAAGAGAGAGGGAAGGAGAGGACAGTACCCCTCCATTCTCCTCCTTCACATGCACACCACTAGTAGTGCATCTTCTTCATCTTCATCGTCGATGGCTCCTGAGGACCATTCGACTCCTCAGCAACCACCACAACCAGACTCCAAATCCTATAGGGTCCCCTCATTAGTACCCGCCTTCGTTACAGGAATAAAAGGTGTGACCGGGTAAACTACCGTAATCTCTTACCGTATCTTCTTTCCAGAAATCGAATGGGGTTCGAACTCATCTAAGAAACCATGGTCGGGACGACGGAAAATTCACGCCAGCGACATTCGAGACATGAATCACGTTCGTTTTTAGTATTTATTGTATTATTATCTGTAAAATTTTATTCTTTTCCGAACTCTAAGCATTGCTTCCTCCTCTGCTCTTTCTTTTTGCAACATTCTCGAGAGCTTTAGATGGGATTGTCTCATCATTAGAAGGGCTTGCACTAATTCCTCGCTTTCTTGCATGAGAAAGGCGCTCGGAAATCAGTCCCATAATGTTCCTTCCCCTGGAGGAAGATTCCCTCCTCTGGGACGATATCACCCATCACATCGCCGTCTTACAGGCGAGAGAGCTGTCAGCGTCGTCACTCGTTGAGCATCGACTGAATATCGACCAGATACGGTATGTGGTACGGTAGGAATGGGCGTTATGAGAAACACACAAACTGGGATAACGGAATCTTCAAATTCCAGCGACATCCACCCTCAGTCGTCCATTGATGTGGACGATCCGGAGCTCAGTGAGGGACTCACGAGAGAAGAGGCAAAGTACGATTTAAATTAGATTTTTGAATTAATTAAAATTAATAATTAGCAGGAACCGCCTGGCCGAGGGTGGCACGAATAAGATCGATCCGCCGAAGGACCCGCACCATTTGATGGTGTTCCTGTCGCAATTCCACTCCAAGTTATGGATCATCCAGACAGGTTTCATTCTTACATCGCCTTTCTCGAAACATTTTTTGTGCACTCACTTTTGCAATGAATCGAATGTGTTTCACGGAAACTTGAATTGTCGAACGACACTCTCTTTTCGATTGCATAGGGGATCCAATTGTGAAAAAACTATTTTTAAAAAAGGTTGTTTTCAGCGGCCGCAATTCTCTCGATAGTCGCATTCATCATCACCCATTACAGGGGGCACGGAGATGTACTCAATTTGTAAGCTTTTGCATGCTTCTAATTAGTTAATAATTCTCGAATTTCCAGATATTCGGCAGCAATTCTGTTCATCGTCGTCGGCAGTATGTACTATCTCTCGTATCGACAGGAGAGGAAGGCCAGAGGCGTGAGTTACATGACAAACAATGAGTGTACTCGACTTTCACTACTTGTGACTACTAGCATTCATCCCTTCGTGTATTCTTGTTCCAAATTGACAAAATTCTTTCCAGTTCCTTCAAACATTCGAGAAGAAACTACCTGAGAAAGCGATCGTGATCAGAGACGGCGATGAGAGACCAGTGGAAGTGGAACAACTGGTCGTCGGAGATATCGTCGTCATTAGGTTAGTTATTATTTCAACCTGGGGTGACCTACTCAATCAAAAATGTTCTACGGAGTTTTAATCTTTCAATAGAATTGTTACCTGAAATTCAAGACCGAACCTCAACCAACCACTGATATTGCAACTGTGAATCACTCCACTCACATGCGAAACCTCCTCCCGGTCTCTCCGTGAATTCTCCCTTTCCCGTATTGACTCTCTCCATTTCGCATGCTCTTCACCGATCATACAGAGCGAGATAGCGTGTGAATCGGAGAGAGTCGGGCGCATTGCTGGTAGTTCCGGTACCAGAATTCAACGATCGCATTGGCATAATCGTCGCCTGTGACGAGAGAAAAGGCGATGGGATAAACACCAATGGGGGATCAGCGATGGTAATGAGTGCTGTTGTTTGTGAGGGGACGGACGGTGCTGGAGCACCGCAGTTGATGCAGATCAATTTGAGACTGTTTTGACACGTACGGGGATGATAGATTCAGTGCATAAGGCAAAATCTGGTCGCTACGATATTCATTGTTCTTCTTGTGAGAGAAGTGGGTTTGTCGCTGAGCGCTAAGCGTTAAGTTAAAAAAAGAGATATGAAAAAGTTAAAAGGTCAGACGATTTTTGGAAAACGAAAGCTCCGGCTTGAGAACCGGTTGATAAGATGATTGACAGATGCGGCTCTCGAATTCCGGCGGATCTGCGCATTCTCAAGTCGAAAGGACTCATCATTCAGTCGGCAGAAGTCACAGGTTCGAAGAGTAGAAAATACTGACGATGAACAACATGAACCACTTCTCTAGAAGTAGTCAAAGCTGAAGGATCAATCGAGAATCGGAGAGATAAGTGGGTAGATTAGAGTTCAAAGATCATTCCTCTCAGGCAACGAAATGCCAATCGAGTGCACGGCAGAAATGGCAGCGAGTGGAGTGACGGCGTTGAGTGCGACAAATCTCGCATTCAAGGTTGGTTCCCATCTCTTTTGTGAATATGAAATTATCAAAATTATCGCAACGTTTCAGTTGATTCTCTAGAATATTCAGAAAGATTATCACAAATAAAACCAATCGATATCAGGGTTCCTACTGTATCGAGGGAGACGGCATCGGAATCGTGCTGAGAGTCGGCAAGTATACGGTATGTCGAATTTTCAGTTTTTTAACGACCTCCAATTTTGAACGAAATGTTCGCAATGATTCAGTTATGCTTCACAATTTCTTCTTAGTTTCGAAAAATGCGAAATTGACAATCGATGTGACATAAAGGATTTCAGTTTATAATAATCTTGTTAGTCTTCACAGCATTGCAGGTCCTCGGGGGAATCGCTCAGACTCATCAGCACATTCCTCCTCCGAGGGGCAAATTGGAGACTGAACTGTCCCAATTTGTCCACTTCATTCTCCTCCTCGCTGTCTTCATGGCCACTACCGTATTCCTCATAGGATGCTACGTCACGAGGTATACGGTAGTATACTGTAGCAGGGAAATTGCGGCCACAAGTAGGTTGATCGAAAGGCAGACATCACGTACGAAACCGTCCGTAAAATTGTCGTGTTATTGCAACCGCGAGTTGCAGAGTTTGGCATTCTGAGAATGATTGGTCAGTTCGCTGAACTTCTAAGCATTGGGTCAAAAAGTGTCTTTGATGGCTGCCGCTCGAACCGAATAAGTACGCGAGTAATCGCCCCCCTCTGATCTACTGTTAATCCGGTTCAGAGGTCATAAAATCCAACTGAAAAGAGGGTTTGTGCGCCTCGATTGAGTGAATGAACTCGGCGAAGTTCGATCATGCAAATAGTGAGTGATATCATGTCGATCGGAGACAGAAAGGAGAGTGGCATTGACAGAGCTGCAGATTGCATGGAGGTATTAGGCGAAAATAATCTCTTTCGAAGTAAATAACAACATGGAAGAAGAGGGAAAGTTGAAATTCCTACAAATAATGTTTCCAGTTTTCAAAACACGCTGGACCACTTCATGTACGGATTCATCGTCATCGTTGTGGCGAATATTCCACAGGGACTGCCGGCCACTGTGAGTCTTTGATCTTTGATCTTTATCATATCCACAAGTCCAGATTGATCTTCGATCTCTCAGGTGATGTGTGAACTGGAAATCATCGCCCGCAAGCTCTCCCAGAAGAATGTCTGCATCAAGAGGCTGGAATTGATCGGTTAGTTTACAACACAATTTCAAGTGCAAATGTGTGACTACATCCACGTCCTAGCTCATTCCGCGTTTTGATCCATTCTTCATTAGATTCTGTTATGTTTCACGCAACTTATTAGTCTGCAGAAAATTCTCTATTGCGGTAAAACATGCACTTGAAAAACATAATCTTTGGATGAGAGACGCCTTTTCTGTCCCAATGACGTTCAATTGACTCCTTTCAGACGAATTGGGAGCGGCGACAGTGATTTGTTCGGACAAGACGGGCACTCTGACGATGAATGAGATGGCAGTGACGGATGTATGGTACAATAGGAGATTGTCCACTGGTGAGTAGTCACTGGAACGACAACCCTTACGTTGCTCTTCGACCCTCTAGATTAGACAACGGGCTTTGCAATAGAAGCAGATGAAAAAGAAGATAAACATCTAATCCCCTTTGAGTTGGCTTACGGAAGATCGAGTATTAGAACAAAAATGTTGCAATATGTCACGTATGCAGTAGGAAGTGAAAACAACGGGATTAATCCTCTCGTAATCTCCAAAGAGCAGCTTGATTACCCCTGAAAACGAGCACAACCCTTTTATAGATCATACGTGTCGCGAGTTTAGGCACAGAATCGTAGCGGATTAGTAGATGTGGAATCAAAGTTGACGTTGCACGATTGTACTTTGAGCAGTCAGGCGATCAGAGATGAAGTACACGGAACAAAATTGCGTTGCACTTTCATGAGGGCAGCGAGTTTCGGCGTTTGCGCGGCTTAATTTTTCGATTGGTGAACTTCTAACAGGGATTGAGTGGGTGCAACCACCCTTTGGGGGATAATATCCATGGAAGTTATCGAAAATGAAGTCAAATCCTTCAGCGGATCGTCGTCTGGTGCGCACAGCTCAAGCAACGGCCGGATATCTAATCGAGAAGCCTCTTCCCGATATTCTCACTGTGATGTGCGTGTGCAATCGAGCACAGCAAGAGCATGGAAACAGAGCGGCGAGGAGGTTAGAGGGTTACATTCGTTGTGTTTTCCATATCAGAAAAGAACTATCACGACACACTTACAAGGACCAGTTGAAACACATCTGAAACGAATCTTGAAACTTTTAATATTCGCACTGCGCAATTCTGATGATTCAGAATGGAATGCTACTCATTCCCTTGGAAACCAATCCATCTTCAATCAAAGTACTTCTTTCAGGAAGCACTCCTCCCGTTTCCCCATCCCTGCTCGCGCCTCTTCAGAAGCCATGGCCATCGGCCCTTCCTTCTCTGCATCATCACTTACTGCGGTTTGTTTCAATGATGTTGTATCTCAAACAAATATGATAATCACTCTCTGAACACTCTATATGATGAGCTTGGTAGATCAAACCCAGATCAATAATCGAGTTTTAGATGCACGACCTCGAGCGAGGCGGTGTGCGCAAGAAATTCACCGTTTGGTGAGTCATAAGAATAAACATTTTCCAAAATGGCGAATTGAAGTGATCCCGAGACTGGCAACGAATCGACTGCAGTGATGAAGCGAATCTCGAGTAATATGGGACACTCAGAGGTATGTCGAATGAATCAATTCCCATGTTGAGAGACGATCTCTCGCTCACATTTGGGGGAACCCCTCAAAAAGGAGACGAGAGAGGCTCAAATTTGGGGTAGATCAAGCGTTCTCTCTCCTGTTTTTGGGGGAGAAATTGGGGGAAGATGGTCAAATTTTGAGGAGCTTGGTACGGGCACAGAAGAAGAACATTGTTTAGACGACCGACGAAATGATCGAATCTTGCAGGCCTCGCAGGAATTCACTGCCCATCCCCATCCCTCCCATGGTCAACTTCATCCCAGGAAGAAGAAGAAGTGAGTGGGGTCATCTTGACGTCGTCGAGCCTTCTGAAGATGTCAGGATGAAAACGAGTCAGAGGTCAATCCCCCATCTGCAGGGCTCGAATCATCGGTTCGGCCTCGGACGTCGCTCTTGCAGAATACGTCGAGTTGTATGCCTCCCTTCCTGCGATCAGGGAGAGATACCATGTGAGCTAATCTTTTTGTTTCGGATTGGAATTGCAAAAGAAATCGATAATGCACGCAGTGCAGATTTCGAACATTTTCATGAAAACTATCTGAATTTCGATAATTTCGATCATATCGCTGGCGCGTTCCTCGATTCTAGCTTGATGAGTACATTTCAAGAAACGGGAAAACATATCTAAGGCATTAACAAATTGCTCGATTAACTCCCCCCGCTGGGATTGAAAAAAAAACCCAAATGTTATTATCTAGTCTGTGCGTAACAAGGAGATTCCTTCCAGACAGTGTACGAGGTTCCCTTCAATTCCGTTCGTCGATGGCAATTGGTCGTCGCCCGTTGCCTCGCCGACACTCAAGGAGGCGTCTCCGATGACCTACCCGTACCTCCTACAGTCAGTAAATCCTTGCAAAAAGCTGCAAAAAGTGACCAGCCCGATGCGGGGCTCGAACCCGCGACAGCCAGATTAAGAGTCTGGTGCTCTACCGACTGAGCTAACCGGGCCATACATGCGTACATCCGAAACAAAGTGACATGGAAGCATGCGCATGATGGACAAGGCGACCAAACCCACAGAAAACAATGAACTGGCATGTCATGGTCACTACACCAGTGTAGAAGAAAGTCTTAGTCTGTCGCGTAGCAGAAAAATAATAGTTACATTTCAGGGCGAATCTCGCTTCGTCGTAATGATGAAAGGAGCACCGGAAGTGAGTTCGATTTTCGAAACCCGGAAATAACGTCATTCAATCGTCAGGTGATTCTCGCCCGTTGCCTTCGAAGGAAAGAGAATGGAGATGTGACAGAAATCGACGAGGGATTCATCAATGATTGCCAGGTACGGTAGGTGTACAAGGAGATTCCTTCCAGACAGTCTCCATACACGGTAGATTACTGTAATCATCGAGTTTCCAGTCGACTTGGGAATCTCTCGGGAACGAAGGAAGACGAGTGATCGCATTCGCCCATCGTCACTTCAATGCTCCGTCGGACACGAGATTCGATGGAGAGGGAGCGGGTGAGGGACTAACTGACTCTATTCTTTTCGAACGTTATCTCGACCTGTTTAGTCGACAGAAAATCCAAATTGGCAGCATTATTCTAAGTTCAGGAATGCAATCAGAACTGCGACTTGCCCAAAGCTATAGTGCTGCCCCTGAAACATACGCAATTCTCAATTCGTCGAGTCTCGAGAAAGATACCATAAAGTTCTCAGGTCTCTGGAAAGAGGGCGGTCTCACCTTCCTGGGTATGGCTGCTATTATGGATCCCCCGAGGTTCGATATCTCTCTTTTTCGAAAATATTTTCGCAATTGCAGACCCGAATCAGCGCAGGCCATCAAACAGTGCAAGGAGGCAGGAATCAAGGTGCGGTTGATCCTTGATCTCTGATCTTTAGTCTTTGATCTAGATATTATCTCTAGGTGTTTGTCATCACTGGTGATCATCCCACCACAGCAAAAGCTCTCGCAGTGCAAATTGGACTCATCTCGGGAAGAGTCGACAATCCAAGTTGGTGATCTTTGATCTTCACTCTGTGACTCTGTCTGTTGATAATTCGTCGACAAAATTTTAATTATATTAGTCGGTTATGCAAAGATTGTCCTTTAGGTTATGTTTCACACTACTTGTATCAGCGTGAGATGGTCTCTTTAGTCTTGATTCATTTTTGTGTGGAACTAAAAGAGAATCGCTGAACAGCAACGTTTTCGAAATTTGAATGGAATGCTTCATGGAATAGATTAGTATTTCTCTCACTTCAGATAAAGACTGGACTGTCGTCACGGGTGATCAACTGAACGAGTATGGCAAAGAGGAATGGGACGCCCTCCTCAAACATCGATACATCGTATTCGCCAGGTACCGTAATCTACTCCTATCGCAAACTGATCAAGTACCGTACCCTTCGATGCAGGACGAATCCCGAGCAGAAGATGACGATAGTGCAAGAGTGTCAGAAGAGAGACGAGACAGTGGCTGTGACGGGAGGAGGAGTCAATGATGCACCCGCCCTCGCCCATGCCAATATAGGAATCGCCATGGGAGTCTCCGGTACGTCAATACCGTACTCCTACCGTACCCTCATCTTCCCCTCAGGATCCGACATCGCCAAACAAATGGCCGACATCGTCCTGCTCGATGATAATTTCGCCACGATCGTCAGTGGAATCGAGGAGGGAAGATTGCTGTTCGATAATCTGAGGTGGGATAAAAAAATTCCACTTTCCCCTAATATGTTTCATCTCACCCCTCTCCAGACTCTCCCTTGCCTACACCTTTGCTCATCTCTGGCCCGAAGTCTTCCCAATCATGCTCACGTATCTAGTGGGCGTGCCACGAGGATTGTCCCAGATTCAGGTTCGACCTTTTTCGAAAGTGCTCAAGACCCCGAAATCCCGATCGTCAATAAATGATGTAGATAATGTGCATAGACGATCAAATTCCCTTCAGATTCTCTCTATCGATCTCGCCTCCGAGATGCCGCCTGCGATCTCTCTCGCTTACGAACAACCAGAGAAGGATATCATGAAGAGACCTCCCAGGAGTAGGAAGAGCAAAGTGAGGAGATTGATCTTTGATCTCTAGTCCTCCCTTCGGCCTCTGATCTTTGATCTGTCTCAGCTCCTCTCCAAATCGCTACTATTCTACTCGTACATTGTGATGGGAACGACAATGACTTGCGGTTGCTTCCTCGCCTACATGAGTGTCTTCTGGTGAGCGAGTTGATCTTTGATCTTTGCTCTTTTCCTCTTAGGCCATCTCTCCAGCTTTTATTCGTTTTGTGATGAGATTCTCACGATTCCTTAAAGCGCGTGACATGAAGTCTCGAATGTGATCTTTGATCTCTCCATTGCAGGTACCACGGAATCGTCCTCACAGACATCGTTTTCACTGCTGAACAGTACTGGAAGGTGAGGAATTATTCTTGGCTCACTGAGCATAGGTGGAATATGTTTCACACTTTGTTTTAAAGAATCTGAATTACATTGTTCGATTTCTTCAGGAAGGCGCGGATAACTTCACTACAGCGAGTGGCAATCTCACTCTCTCAGTGACGGATCAATTGAAGATCAAAGGAGAAGCCGCCGCCGCATGGCAGATCACTCTCGTATTGGCACAGGTGAGGACACAAAGTTGATCTTTGATCTTCGCCCTTCCTCAGGTCTTCCATCTCTACAATTGCACCACTCGTCGCATCTCCATTTTCTCCCATGGAATCGGCAATGTCATCTCTGTGTTTGCCACGATAATCGAAGTGAGGGAAAGGGATGGAAGGCATTCAGCGATTAGTTAGAGGACTCATCTCGATGTGAAATATCAGTAAAAATCGATTGGACGGTTTGAAGGTGTGTAAATCGATGCTTCAGGTTCTCCTTCTGGTCACTTTCGTCTACACTTCCGGCCCTCAATACATCCTCGAGATATCGCCACCGCCTGGTAAGAGGAGAGATCAAAGATTAATCAATCTGAGATCCCTTCCGAGATCAAAGATCAAAGACCATTGCAGCTCACGTATGGGGCATCGCTCCCATCGTCGGTGTCGTCATTCTGGTGTACAATGAAGTAAGGAAATACGTGATTCGCAACCATCCAACATGGCCGATGGTCAAGGTCATCAAGTGGTAGTGTTGATCTTTGATCTTTCCCTCTCTCTCCTCACCTAGGACTGAATCTCATCCACCAAAGACCCAGAAGTTGCCTAGTGACGTAAGTCTTCAGGACTGTTTTTTTGTGTATTATTGCTCTTTTCCTTATTTCCCATAATACTCCATAATTGTACAATGTCTTTCAGTTGTAGTAGATCATAATATCAAATTGTTGCTGCTCATCGGAAAAAATTGCCTAGAAGTTTTGATGATCTGATTGAACGCCCCCGCTCTATCTCATTTATGCTTTTCGTTCTTCTCATTCATGTGTATTCTACTGTATTTGTGCATATAAATCGTGTCGTTAAATGGGTTTATCATCAACCATCAACTGATCTAAGCCGGGTTGAATGGGATCGGTATCGACCTAAAGACAATTAAAGGAGGACGAAACTCGAACATTGGAAGAGCCAATTCCCTGTGCGATCAGGGCGAGATACTGTGGGAGGGAGGGGGAGAAGGGAAGCGGGTGAGAGCGGCAGAGTACACTAGAGTCCCCTCATCTCTCCCACCCTCTTCCCTTCTCTGCATCTCTGCCCTCTTTTTGCACCGCGCCTCTTGAATTTGCCTGTGCCATGTACAAACTTTGAGCGCGCTTTTCTCGCTTCATAGTAAAGCTAGAAGGTTCTAGTTTTCGAATATCTCCTGTACTTTAAGGGACCAACCTAACCAGGTGGTCAGATTTGCAAAGAAAATATTGAGTTTCATCCTCCTTTAAACCCCCTCAAAAGTTAGAAAATGAGCGCTGCAGCTAATCGTAAGAATCAATGAATTCCATTCCTAATCGCAAGTTGAACGCCGGTCATATCATTCAAATCCTAACTGTAGCTACCACACCCTAATCTACAGTACCTACAGTATCCTAGGTACCGCATATTACCAACAGTGCTTGCAGTAGCCTAGCTAGTACCTTCGCGGTACCCTAGTTTTTTTAGGCACCGCGTCTTTTACCCACTGTACTATCACTGTCGTAAGCACCCTACTCTTACCTACAGCGCCCTTGCTACCGTATCTATACGTACAGCACCTACTTCTACCGTTCCCCTTCAGCGCCTCCATTGATATGCAACTGCTCCAGATGATTGCAGTTGATGAAGCTGAGGACAATGCGCGACCTCTCGTTCACTTGAGGGAACTGCAAAAACGGGTTGAACTCGAACTGATCTTTGATCTTTGGTTTATCACTAATTGATCTTCTCATCAAACTCTGTTGCGAGCACTCACCGATTTCTCGCAGTGCAGTCATGCTTTCATTCCAATGGTTCTCGATGGGTGGATGCGAAGAGGCAGTTGGCCGGTCTGCAAATGTGCGGGTTACGATACTATTGCGGGTCTCAAAGTGTTACTGTAAGCGCTTGGATACTGTACTAGTGGCATAGGGTTA
>LS575382.1:104333-127946 GCA_900490775.1 Pristionchus maxplancki
AGGCCGACGCGTATGACTAGTAGCTTTGCGAAATTACGGTATGCCCAACGTTGCGAAATCACCAAAATAGCTTATCACGCGGTTATCTGATTTTATTTCATACATTCTCCGGATTTTGACGTAAGTTTGAAGGGATGCCTATTTTATAAGCATAGAAACAAAGCACGAATTGCTCTACCCGCGCGGCAAAGTCCCACCCTTTGAAGAAATCGGTGATGAATTTGACCTAGCGAACTGTTTGTTTATTGATTGTTCCAAAGTGTTTTGACGGAATTAAGATTTATTTCACGAAATCGGGTACGAGGAACAATCCACGAACTACCTAAGGTGTCCATGAAAATACGTTTGAAAATTCAATCGAAAACGCGACGCGCCGACAACGGTAGCCGCGACGCACAAACACCTTGCTTGTGAGCGAACCGCTGATGTCGCTGTGATTTTAAAAATAATAATATTGTGAAAGATAAAACAACATTTTGCAATAGGAAGAATCCCTATCGATAGTTGCGAGTGGCGAGCGCAGCGCATTATCGGAACGGAAAATTCTCAAACTTCGAATTCTTGCAAATCGATTTTCACTGTTGTTTTGTCGTTTTACCTATTATTTTTACCACCAGGCACATGTTGCTCATCGCAATGAAGTCCTTAGCCACCTTTTTAGCATCATTGTTACTTGTTTTAGCTCGTGCACTCGTGTATATTTCGACATATTCTTTTGAATTTTAACTATTGCTTCGTTTCAGGCTCGTTGTGCTTTGTGAGGTCGAGTAGGTTATCATCATCCTCTCGAGTTGGACACCCTTATTAGATGCCGGGCGGATATCAGGGCCGCCGTGGCGGCCCACCCAAACACGTTAGTTGTTACAGCCATTTATATTTCTATTTTTCTATGGTGTTACTTCAGTTTAGTCTTTTAAATGTATTGTTAGCCTGAAAACCAGAACCTGTGAATCTAATTATGCCCTAGAAGTTGGTTTTATTATAAGTCGCTTGGATTCACTTTTTTATTAATCAGTCCAATCCAATTCGACGAGTTTCAGGATGATGGTAGCTCGTCTGTGTCCATTCCCAAGTCATTCTACGACACGATTCGAAAGAGAATCGACGATTTCAAAGTCGGACCCACTGATAGTAAGTAGTCGCCGCTTCTCCTTGTTTATGTTTCCACACAACCACTCATCGGATGACTCATACCACTGTTGTTCTCGGATCGTTACATGAAACTTCTTAGTATTGATTTTCACTAGTATTTATGGTGCGATATTTAATAATTATTTAATGTAGGACTCGTCTTCGAACCGATGGATCGAGCTCAGCGGAAAGCAGTGCACGACATGGCAAATCGACTCAGAGTTATATCGAAGAGTAGCGGGTCAGTCTCATCTTCTTCTGTTCTTTGTTTTCCTCCACAATTTCTCTTCCTCCACCTATCGCATTTCGAGCTCGTCTTTTTCACGCGCCAGAATAATGGGATGCCTAGATTAGGGGTTGTGTGGATAATCTGAGAAGAGGAAGGAAGAAGAAGAGGAGGAAGGATCGATGAAAGGTCGAGAAGAATAGTACTAGTGAGTAGATAGCTCTCACCTTCTTGTCTTTCTTCTCGTCGTTCGCTGAGTATTCGTGAGAAAGATCCATTCTAGTAGTGATCAAATCGTCCATTCATACTCTCCTTCAAAGAGACCATTTCCTCGTTTTACCCCATCCATCGACCATTTTCCGATCTTTGCATCACATCAATTCAGTGGAAGGGAACGTTTCCCCTCACGACAGATCGATCTGTTTCCTCTGTGTTTCTCTCCCTCCCCTTGTACTAATAGTGCGCATAAAGAGGAGAGAGAGATGCGAGAGAGGGGAATTTATGGGCAGGCAAAAGGGTGAATGGAGAGAGGGAATCGTAAGGGCGAAAAAGAGCTGGAAGTAGAAGAAAAGAAAGGCAATAAGGCGAGAGAAAGGGAGGTGGGGGTCCCGAGGACTCAGATGGAAGAGGAGGAAAAGCTTTGTTTGCCATCCTAGGAATATGCCAGATTTCACCCTTACTCTTTTCCCCTACTCGTCGTAGATTGTTGGTTGATGCTATAGTGTACTTCAGTTTCAGAGAATTGCAGAGGTATACTAGTAATTAGAGGCCCGCATGTTGTAATTCCGCGGCTAGAAGGGCATGGTTTTAGAAAGACTTGCAACGAGCGAAGTAGCGTTTTTCATCGCGTATGCCAAGCGGTTGTCACTAATTTCTCTATTATTCAGACGATTTTAAATAAAATTCAAATTCTCGTTTATTAATATGGTGTGTATCTGCAGTGAAGGTCTCTCTCGTCACTGTGTGATAACTCGTCGACCGGCGGCGACTATGCAGGCCGCCTCCCTCTGCAGTGAGAGCGAACCCGTCAGTCTCACCCTCGAACAGAAGAGTCAGTCCATTTTCTATTTTTATGTTTCCTTATAAGATATGTTTAAAACGCCCTATGTCGAGGAAGCATTGTTACTGTCTGTCACATGACTGGGATATGTAAAAGGTGAACGAATGAGTCTCACAAGAATCTATGGGTTTAATTGTAGGATGGTTATTGGTTGTGTACTCGATCTTTACCGTGTCTTCCACCCAGATAGCATAATTAGGTTACCTAATTTTGGTAAGCGATAGAACGGTAGTATACTTTGTAACGAGGCTCTACTTGTGTTTCTTTGATTAGTTTTATGATTTTCTTTATGAAAGATCGTCCACCCATTTTATATCCTATATTAACGCTCCCATCCCAGTGGCAGGGATATGGATTCGCCGAAACGCTAATGCAAAGGGAGTCTGAATAGGGTAGCTATAGCTATAGGACGTACGCTTCTCTCACGTTAACGACCCCTTCCCTCTTCCTCTTCCATCCATCCCTTTTTGCCTTCTCCCATCTATCCCTCCATTCTCTTCTCTCCCATTCTTTACTCCATAACGCTGATTGGATTCATGACAACGAGAGTAGTATGGAGGGAGGAAGGGAATTCGGATATGGAGGATGGCATAATATAATACTAATACAGATTACGGTAGTAATCGATAACCTCTTTGCAGAAGCAATCGTCGCTTTCATCAAGGACCATCCGATCACAGACGACGATATCGACGCGCATGTTACCGTATCCACGGAAGGTACGGTAGTCTGGAGCGAGATTATTGATTGTTTGGTAGAAATTGCTGTTACACAGTGCTCATTAAAGAAACTGGATTCTATTTTTTTTGTCTGAATTGGCAACGCAATGTTTATGTTGCACGGGTTTGTCATAGGCAGAGGAGACGCTGAGATATGATTATTCTGACTTCCATGTCTTATTTTTAAAAAAATCCCAATTGCAGCGCGTGACAGCGTGCGCGAGAGTCGCAAGTTCCAGGGGCAGAGGGCGGAACCACAGGTTTGATCTTTGATCTTTGATCTTCTCCGTGACAAGAAAAGGGAGAGGAAACTATAGAATGTGTTCAGAAAGTGCCCTCGGCAACTCCATCGGCTGACGTGGTTCGTACTCGTCACGAATTACCCGCTTTCCATGCGAGACAGAGGGTACTCGACAATATCGACAGCAATAAGGTCAGTGGCCTACCTGGGGTGTTAGTCTAACACTGTTAGGAATGAACTATTGAGTTGTTGTAACAAACTGGAATCTCATACACTCTGTGAAACTGAATGATTGCAGGTGACGCTGATCACGGGCGGCACTGGCTGCGGAAAGACCACCCAGGTGAGGGTTTCATTGAGGGCTGAAGAGGATTGCTACAATGCATCGTGGTTAAATTCTTCAGCAAATCAAAGTTATTAAATTTGGAAAAAGTGCTGCGACAATTTCGTTTGCTTCATTTCCAATTTCTTCACGTCCATCCATTCGTTCATTCAGTAATAGTCGATTTCATATCGTAAACTCTTAGGTGCCTCAATTCCTTCTGGAGCAAGCGTGCGATCGGAATGAGAAGGTGCGAATCATCGTCACTCAACCGAGGAGACTGCCCGCCATTTGTGAGTTTCGTCGTGTATTGAATAGACGAGGGAACTGGATGGGCCGATTGATAGGAGACCTTGTCTATAAATACAAATCGATTTGAACGGAATAGTATGAAACTTGCAAGTTCGTTGCTATATTTGCAATATTCACTTTGTTTTCAGCTGTCGCTCAGCGAGTGGCAATGGAGCGAAAGGAGGCTGTCGGAGGAACGGTCGGATATCACATCAGATTGGAGCAGAAGTGAGATGGATACCTATTTTATTGATAGTACACTCTAAAAAAATTGTTGCTATCTGAGTAGGTATGGTGGTGTTTCACCGAACTATGAAATGTCGAGGGAGGCCTGAGCTTTATTGTTAGTTAATTATTGCTCTCTATTTAAATGTAAATGATAATAATTAATGCGAATTTTAAATTCCCCTCAGGACCTCGGCGGCGACAGTTCTCACATACTGCACGAGTGGAGTGCTGCTGAGGATGCTGACACAGGATGAGTTGGCCAGAGACTGCACCCATATCATACTCGTGAGTGGAAGAGTACGGTAGACAGGGTTACGGTATATCGATTGCAGGACGAAGTGCACGAGCGAGAGCAGAACACGGACTACCTCCTGATCGCCCTGAAACAGGCACTCAGGAAGAGGAACGATCTCAAGGTACGGTAGGGATACTGTAGACTAGTAACGAGCATCCTCTCTAGCAAAGAATCCGAGATGTAAATGAGAGATACGGTAGCGAATCGCAGACTGATTCAGGTTATTCTGATGTCGGCAACGATGGAGGGAAATCTGGAGATGTTCCTCAAGTACTTCAAGGAGTTCAACATCTCCCATGTCGATAGTACGTTTTTATATACATACAATTAGGCAAGAAATCAGCGTGGCAATGGTGAACAGTGTCATGTAGTGATCGTGAAACCCGAATGTCGTTTCACTTGGGATCGATTGTATTCGATTCTTTTTTTGGTCCACTCTCGTATCAAATCAATTCTGAAACGAATCTAATATTATGGATTGATTATGGAACGCGACTTCCCCCTAATCCTTGAGTAACCGAATCTTCCCTTTCAGTTCCCTCTCGTCTCTATCCAGTGACGAATTTCCATCTGGCTGATGTCATGGCACTCACTGGATACACTCCGCCTGGTATGCTTAGTTGATCTCACAATTAGTATGACTCATCTGCTATTTATTAGAAATCTAAACCTACAATGAACTATGACTAGATATTGTAGCGCGAAACGTGAAACTTTTTTGTCGAAGGTTAATCAAGAAGACTTGTTCAGAATCAGTCTATGGAGGCATCACGTCGTTCACAAATGGGTTCGGAGGATTCGGTACTGGAGGAGGAGGAGGAGGGACGGGTTTCAGTGGAAACAACCACTCGAATAGGTACGGTTGGCGAGGAATTGTACAGTGCTCTAATCGTAGGAAGGACAAATATTGTTTGAGCATTTACATTTACCGAGCGTCATCATCTTGTAAAGTTCTCATGGAATGTAACTGTTTCTTCTGTTTTAACTTAGTTTCGAGCTTTCACATCTATTTGTTGTATTGCAGTTTCTCGATGGGTACGTGGCCGGCCAGTGGTGGGGCGAAGGATTCCTTCGCTTCTGCCACCACGTGGAGTAACAGTGATGTCCAGGACTCGATGAAACGGGTATGCCAATGGGATAACCGAGCCTTCGACCACAGCGAGGTTTGACTTGAACTATATCGTTGTTGTAGGATAACCGTTATCTAGAACCACGTCCTTTTGGCCTTTTTTATACGAAAAAATGTAGGAAATTCTACAAAATAGTGCAACGAACAATAACTAATTAGCCCTTCCTTTCAGATGCCCGCCACTCAGTCGAATTCGTACCACAAACCGGCCCTTACTCCCTCCAACTCGCTCGTCTCTCACCATTCTGCGGCAGCTGCAGGAGGAGGAGTGAGGGCAGTGCAGTCTGCAGCCAATCTCTCCTTCAATGGAGGGGCTGCAGCTGCTGCAGGGGCACAGGACAGCAACTCGGCCACCTTCCTCAATCTGGCACAGAAACTGGCAAGGTGAATAATTTCGGATAAAGCAGTGCAACTCAATTGGTTTCCATCGGATTCGTTACCTTTTAGAAAGTTGTTGCGACATAGAAACGGCATGCGATTTCATTGGTCGGCATTTCAGTGTGAACAACCCGCCCAACCCACTGGCGTCTTCCCCTCAGCAGCAGCCGATGCAGCAAGGGGGCGGAGCCTACGGGTCGGCCAGTCAGAATAACATCCATCGATCCGCCTCGGCCAACTACGGAGCACAACAAGCGCCGTATGGACAGGTATGGGAATGGGGGAAATCGTAGGAGAATTGTAGTGGGTGGAATGTATCCGGATTTGAGTGCATTGTGAAACACCGAAATTTCGGGGGCAAAATCGGAGAAAGCAATATCCATAATTTGCAGCAGCCGCAGTACAACAATATGCAGCCGATGCAGCAAGATGGCAGAACTTCCTACTATTCAACGCAGCAGATGAGTGAGTGGGGAAGGGGGGAGGGGGTGGGGTTAGGTTTCAACGAGGAGATATGTTCGCGTGTTCAATGAATTTGTCAGTGTGTTTGGCCTTGTTTCCGTGAATTACGAAAAAACTTATTTCAGTAGAAAACAGGTATGGTGTTGTTGGTTAGCAACCGTTCTTTATCTTTACTTTGTTTTCCGACGGAATAATACTTCTCTCATCGCGAACAATTAGATCTAATCGAACGATCAGGCTGGGACAATCCCTCTGGCTACGCGAATCCATCGTCGGACGTGGTTGATCTACCCATGGACGAGGACGATAAGGCCATGACCAGTAAGTAGAGTTTATTATTGATTCGGAGAATTAGAATGACGTCATTATCGTCTTTAGTATGTGTTACTAATCAGCGCGTAAGTATAAGTGAGTTATTTTTAGTGCACGCGAACCAGCAGCAGTATGGCTATGGTACCAGCCCGCAGACTGGATACGGTGGTGGACAGGTTGGATTCGGGCCGAGGGGAGGAGGAATGCAGCCAATGCAGCAGCAGGGATACCAGGGAGGAAGCGGATATGGAGGTGAGTATGATTTCAAGGGGAATCAAGTATTGGTTGGACTGGCTGAACGGCAGTTTCATAGAGTTGATGAAACGAGAAGTTGCTGGTGGAGTCGATGAATGTCAGTCACTAGTTTAGATAGAGAAAGTTAATTTGTAGGTGCGTATCCGCCGCAGCAGCCGATGTACGGAGGAATGCAGCCGATGCAGCAGCCGCAGTACCATCCGTCGAATGCTGCAGCCGGAGGAGTCTACCAGTGCCATCAGGTATGTAGACATTTTTGTTCATCGAAAGGATGGATTCCATTAGTGAACCCTCGTCACTGCGACCTGATGGGCACCTGAAACGGCAGGGTGGCGGGGCTGTGCGATTTTGTTAACAATAGAATTCTTACGAGACACTCATTCAATTTCTCCTCGTTGCAGTACCAATCGCAGCCGAACATGCAGATGTATCAGTCGCAGCAACCTCAGTGGCCACAACAGGTTAGTATTTGTTAGAAATATCATGTTAAGCTAAATCTGCTGCTGGTGCAGTTGTGCTCCACGGTGGAATCATTTGAAGCCTTTCTTAGTCATAATAATTATTGAAATGACTTGCAGCAAGTGCAGCCTCCGCAGCAGCAGCCGATGTTCTACGTGCCGGATGGAGGGGCGAATGCAGCCAGTGGATACTATGTGCAGCAAGGTGAGGTGAAGGAGTGAATGTGTTGCCTTGGAGGGATAATGGCCGCTGAGTTCCCATTACCAATAGGCTAGGATCATTGAGGCTGCGACGACTCTTTGAAGAGATTGAATGGTCATATTCTCAATCCAAAGTCGAGATTGAATTGTATTTATTATTCAAGTGCATCCAAAAGAATTGGGGATTGACAGTTCCAATTCAGCTGGGAATAAACGATAGATTTAATGGGCAGGCATTTACGTATCTGATCGAGCATTTTGTTCAGGCATGAACGGTACTTCGATGGCGGGGGTCTCTGCTCATGCTCCCTCTTACATCCATCGATCGACCAGTGCAGCCGCAGCTCTCGATGCCGAGCAGTATGGGGTAAGCAACGATTTGAGCCCCGATTTTCGTCCCATTTTATGCCGAACCACCGACTTTCGTCCAATGTCCGAGAATGTTGCTCATCACTGGGGGTAAGGGAGTATTGTTGGATGTAGTTGATTACGCCATGAAATTGAATGCATCTCAAGACTTCGGCTTAGTAAAATCAGTGAAACTACAATTCTATGGGTTATTTTTACCAACTCAATTGGTCCTATCATCCATTTGATGTTTGCTTTCAAGTTGGCGCGCAACTGGCGCGCTTGTATTTGATACATTGATCAGAATATATTATAATAAAGTTCTTTGCAGCAGGGTCTTCGACAGGAGGAGAATGATCGTCAGTTGATGACCAGCCATGTACAGGTACGGATAAATTTAGAATTTACAATGGCCGTTTTGTTGACGGAGAGTTTCTGTTTCATCCTTAGGTTAAGCAATAAATTCGAAGGAAGTAGGCAGTGATGCAGAGTCTTATTTCCTTTCAAATATTGATCGTATCGTCTCTTCATTTTTCTGTTTCTTTTTCTTCACAGTGTAATTTCTTCAGAATATCATTCCCAACCGTCCTCCTTTCTTCTGCGACCAAGCAATGGCTGCACTCAACGCCGTCGGCCCCATTCTGGACAGGAGAAAGTTCACTCAGGTCAGTGATCTATTGGAATACTGATTAGGAGAAAAAGAGATTTGTTGTTGAACCCGCTATTCTTGCGATGCAGAGAATGGTCAATTTGGCCAATCAGGATTCCGTAGCAATATGTCCTTTGCCTCGGCGATTAATATTGACGTTGATTACTTCAGTTCTATCGTTCGATGGGAGGGGCGCAATGGGACGAATCTGTGGATGTGGAATTGGCTCACGAGACTGTGAAGTACCTCATGGACAGTCCCATACCCGGTGAGATGGGCAACTTTATTGTTATGCTTGTTTTTGCAAAAGGAATATCTGAAAAGATTAGTGAGCGAGAATAGTACAGATCATGTACCAGAGTTGAATCGCCAATTACGCAGGTGCAATTCTCGTGTTCCTCCCTGGCTACGAGGACATTCAAGCACTGAAGGAGAAGGTGAGCGCACACTGATCCATTGGGTGATTGGAAGTGATTATGCCCTTTCTTTCTATTGTTCTGATACTTATTGCAGCAAATTATTGTTTCCTGTCACGGTGAATTCTTATAGATTTGAGTGGGACCATTGTATTGATATGCCCCAGAAATCTATTATTCAAAACAACAAATCATTCCATTTCAGTTGTCATTCGATCGCTACGACGGTCTTCGTCCCGCCCTCTGTCTTCTTCACTCCCAATTGAATTCGAACGACCAGCAGAGAGTATTCGAACCGACGAGACACGGAGAGAGGAAAGTGGTGAGTGAGAGATCAAAGACACGTCCGTATTATCGACCAGGCTCCATGGTAGCTTTAGAACGAGACTGAATCACAAAAGTAGATGGTATTGGCGATGGGGTTCGCCCTAGCCCTACATTATTGTCGAAAGACGAAGTCCTCTTGCATTCAAGTAAGGAGTGAATCACGACAGTGACTGGTGTATTTTGTAAAAAAAATATTCTGATTCGACTCTCAGATTCTGTCGACGAACATCGCCGAGGCGTCGCTCACCATCGATGACGTCGTCTTCGTCATCGACTGTGGAAAGGTGAGAGAAGGGGGTCAGAGGAGTGAGTCGACAAGGTGAAACTGAAATGTGTGTGTGAAAACGTTCTGATTCGATGGCGCTGTAAGCAGAAAATCAAAAGTTCTGGGCGTACCGGGGTTTCATGGTTGGTATTTGGTAAGGACTAGTCTCTTCTTTATAATAGTTTGTCATTGTCATTCAATAAAATACAATTTGTTCAGGCGAAAGAGAAAACGTACGATCACTCCTCTCGCATCTCTCAGCTCAAGTGTGTCTGGATTGCGAAGAGTAATGCAGAGCAGAGAAGGGGTGAGCTTTTTTTTCTGCGAAGTCCTTTTGATCTCAATTTAAAGTTGCTTTATTGGCAATATATTTTAATTAATCGTTAGTAGTCGAATGATATCGTAATCGTGTAATAATCGCTCATCTCAGGTCGCGCGGGTCGTTGTCGTCCCGGATTCTGCTTCAGGCTGTACTCGGATGATGTGAGTGAGGAGAAAGGATAGAGTAGGCAGGGTTCAAATGCTCATGTTAGGAAAATGCCAGAATGTGAGTTGCTTTCGGCGGAATAGCACGAAAATGTCAAAAATGTGGGTTGCCTTCGGCGGAAAAGCAACCCTCGGTGGGTTGCTTTTCCGATTTTTGGCCAAAATGTGGGTTGCTTATGTATTTTTTGAGGGGTCATTTGATCTATGAGAGTAGGGATGGGTTGCGAATCTAGGGAGATGCATTCGCATTGTTGTTCATGATTGGTCTTACAAGGGTTATAAGGTACATCGCACTTATGAGGCGAATGTTGATAATTTTGTGTCGATATCTAGACAGCAATGTCGCCAGTAGTTGTAGAAAGAGAGAGTGGGCAAGTATTGCATTTGCAAGACACGGAAATTTAGTTTGTTCTTAAGACCAGATATGATAAACAACACATTCGATCAAGTGCCAGTCACTTTATGTTACTGCCGAAACCCGAATGTTTAGGGCTAAATAAGTGAATATTCATGAATGGAATGAATGATCCCCATTCAGGAGTTCGACAAGATGCTTCCCTCGCAGGTTGCTGAGATGCAGAGGAGTGCCATACATGTGAGTGATGGGTTAGATTGAGTCGACGTTTTTGTGATTCAGAAAATTCTTAAAAAGTGAGATAGTGAGGTCTCATGAACTAGTTTTTTTTTAACAAATAGTGTGCGAAATTGAGAGAGTCACCACAAATCTGATCTCTGCCTCTCATCTCAGGACGTGTGTCTGCACGCGAAGATGTTCGCCCCCGAGAGGATGTCCGTCAAGGAATTCCTCCAATTGGCACCCGAACCACCCGAGAGCGATGCAGTGGATAGCAGTCTCCAGTTCCTCGAGGTCAGTTGTTGTATAGACAGAATGTATACCATAGCAACTGAAACAACTGTATTGCTCCATGTAGTGATTTGGCACGGATGTACATGTGGAGCGGCGCGGATCTGATGGGTTTTTAATTAGCCACTTAGTGTTTATAATCTTTAATTCTCATTAAATTGGGAATAAAAACAGCTCGACGATTGTCTCTCGCAATGCTCTGGGATCAATGTAGCGCGGTCGCGGCACGTAACTGCCGGGATCGTTATTTGTTCGAGCATTAAATATTTTTCGATTATAAAATATTTGCAGCAATTGGGTGCGCTGTACACGGAGCAAGATGAGGAGAACGGGTCGATGATTGGAGGAATGTCGTATTTCGGAGGAAGATCAAGACAGAGAGAACCGGAGTTGACCCAGTTGGGAAGGTGAGCGAGTGGGAGATTGGGGTTGCGGTAGGTTGGTAATAAGGCAATGTAGCAGCAGGAATAGTAATGTGCTCATCCGGAGTTGAATAGGATAAAAAATAAATTATAGACACTGCCCAAAGCAGTAGACAGTGTTACCAATATCGTAAACATGAAATAATCGACAAGTCTTGTAAGATGGCAGTGTACACTTGGGTTTCACTGACGCTACTTGTCCATCGTTGTATCAACTCCAACAATTATACGTCAATAATGATTCTGAATCATGAATCCTTCAGACTGGTGGCCCATCTTCCCCTCGATCCTCAATTGGCTCGTCTTCTTCTCTTCGGCTACGCTCTTCGTTGCTTCAATCCCATCGTCACTCTCGTCGCTCTCCTCTCCCACAGAGATCCATGTCAGTTGTTCTGTATCCCAAAAAATGTGCGATTGCGTGATAGAGATGGTGGATTCGGGCTGTGTTGAACCTCTATTGTAGTCATTTTGATTTAGGTTGGGAAAAGGGGCAGATGCATCTTCAAATATATACTTGAGTAAAATTTGAGATCTAGGTTTTATGGGGTTTCGGCAATAGCGTAAAGCACGAACGTTCCGGATACTGTCGATGTTTCGACCAATGGCTCTTATGAAATCAACCCATTTCTTGCAGTCACTCTGGCGGTGGGGGACGAGAAGCAGGCGGCCCTCTCTGCACGAGATTCATTCGCCCATCGAGACTTCTCCGACCATCTCATGATACTACGGTCAGTCAGGGAGATTGAGTTATTCTACGGAAAGTTCCGAGTAATGTTGAAAGTATTGCTGAGTGGTTGAAGTATGGATTTCGTAACTCGAAAACTGCCAGTTCAATGATCGTACCTGCACAGGTACACTAAATTGAAACGTGCACTACATCTATATTAGAAATGTTGACCCTTGAATGCACTATCTTTTTGTAAGTAACGTATAACCCTTCCCACTTTGCAGTGCCTTCTCAGCCTACGCGGCGATTCCGTCGAATGTGAATCAGCAGATGAAGCTGTGCAGGGAGAAGTATCTGTCTGCTCCCACTCTCAAGATGGTCAACGGAATCAGGTGAGGAAGGAGGTAGTCGAGGGATAGAGGAGGATGTTTATGTGAACAGAAAAAGACGATATGATCAGAATCCAAGCTATTGAGGAAGAGGTAATGTGTAGCTGAAACAGTAATGAACCGATTGAAGTTTTTCATTCACTGAACCGGCTCACAATCAGTTCTCCTGTTTTTGTTTGTTATAGAGTTAAAGAGAGAGAGTTCAACCGTAATAAACTCCAATCGCATTTAGGAACATCTGAATGGAAGATGAAAAAAAAAAGAATAGCTCATTAACTGGGTCATCCATCCTTGCAGACGTCAGTTGCTGATGGAACTTCGTCGAATTCGATTCATAAACGAGGTCGACGGCGCCCTCGACGACCCCTACCTCAACGAGTACAGCAACAAGTGGGTTGTGGGGAGAAATTGTGTTCACTATTGTCATTTCCTATTTTTTTGGCTTTTCTCCTTGATTTCCCACAAGTAGGTTGTTGGTTTCGGGTTGTGCAGATAAAGTGAGGTGTGTGCGATGCAATGCTATTTTGTAGATTTTTGCGAAAAACTCTAACCTAATATCTACATCAGATCATCGCTTTTTGACATTTAGATCTGAATTAATACAATAATATTTCTTACAAATCAATTCTCAGATGGCCGATGGTGCAGGCGGCGATCGTCGCGGGTTCGTATCCGTGCATCGGATTCGTCAAGGGAAGCAAGATGAGGAAGATACGCACCTAGTGAGCACTTCTCTTTGAAGCCTCGATCACGATAGTGTGGAGTATTTGAAGGCAGCAATCAAGTTTTGTTCTGATCGTGCCCTGCTTGTGAACATCAAAATGTGCGATACGAGCTGTCTAAAATCAGCGGAACAGGAATGTGACTGGGGTCGACCCTGGTTGAAACGAGTCCAATCAATGACCTTTGCAGCACTGACTCGCACTCTCAACTGCATCCTTCGTCCTCTCTGAAGAGACAGATGCTCTCTCAGGAGAAGAGACAGGAGGCACTGCAGAAGTACTACATGGGTAAGCGCGCTTACGATTAGCTAAAGAAGAAGACTAAGTGATGGCAAAACTCTCTTGTTTTTATTCTAGCAGTGTCGCTGGATCGATTAATACAATGTGGAAAGATCATAGATCTATTTATTTTGTAAATAAGATGCCAAGAAAAAATTGTCGGACGTCATTTCGACCGGATTTTGGCTTGACCGTGAAACGTCGATGTCGAAGGGCCAGCCAATCATCTACATGTATGAATCATTGCAGGCGAGCCGACGATAGAGTACCTCGCCTTCCAGGAGTTCGTCAAGATAGACGAAGGGCTCACGGTCAGTTTGAAGAAGGGGATTGGGTTGTTGGAGTTTCGCTGTGCAATCATAAATACGAGCGTTCGGTGTTGTTGATAGTTCTTCTAGGTCAATGACAATAATAACGTTGCTTTTTGTCGTTTAAAAAGTGTTTGAATAAAATAACAATGATGGCTCTGTCAGTTGCGCACAGCGACGGCGATTCCCTCCGTGACGATCTTCCTATTCGCCGGCCCCATTCGACTGCCCAAGGACAAGTTGCTGTCCTACTTCGTCTGTGAGTCTTACATTATGCATTAATCTTGAAACGCGAAACCCGATGTCCGATTGCATGTCGTTCTACGAGGTTCGATGTTTTTTCTGATTGGAGTCATGGCTTGATCATTTGCAGCAACGACGGAAGATTCACTGCGAGAGGAGACGGAGGGACAGGACAGAGACTTCTTCCAGCCCAGAGATATCCTCGAGTTGGAAAGCTGGCTCAGTGTCAAGGGATGCATCGGAGTGAGTCGTTTAATTTGCACAGGCGCTCTGTGAATGATTGTTGCAGCTAGTTGTTCAGTGGTTACGTATATTGTGTGAAACTTAGGTGATCTGGGATTGTGAATTTGTTTTAGTAAAATCACAGAATTTGTATTATTGGAGAAGCCATTCATTCCTCTGCAGGACTTCATTCGTCTGATGCAGCTGCGCTTCAAGGTGATGGAGTACGTGCTGAGTGTGATGAGAACGCCCCCGGAGATCAATAAGGAGGAGAGCAAGGTACGGTAGGGAGAGGGGGTGGAGGGGTTCGGTAGTATGTGTCGTAGAGAAGGAAACTGTCGTTGCTGCCCAGGGGGTCAATTACATCCAAATTGCAGATGCTCCTCGCTACTCTCGCCAACGTACTCGACATCGAACACAAAGCGAAGGGATTCAATGACGTGAGTGACCTTTATTTTAGTTGTTTCTGAGTATCATATCGAATTCTGAAACGTATGTCTGTTCATTAGTTCACGTTGAAACGCAAAAGTGTTCATGCACAGATTAAAATGTTCGCAGGTGACGGATATCTACGCGCGTCCTGGCTACGGCAACAACAACAACAATGGGAATCCACTGAAGAAGGCGGAGAAGACGGGCGGATACGACTTCGGAGCGAATACGTCGTCGTCGTCGAATAGTCAGAAGGACGAGAAGAAGAAGGTGAGGGGAGGGGAATTGAGAGACACGGTCATTGCCGGATTGGCGAGAATGGTGGGTAGATAGGGGAAGGGAAACGTCAGATCGTATGGGTCTCTATTTTCGGATTTCGCGCCTGACAAGTGGGTTGCATTGTAGGTATGTGATCGCTAACAAACTTGTACTCTAAGTGAAACTCACTTGTTAATGTTAATGGAATATGTTTCAGCCCGAGCCAGCCGCCGCATCTAAGCCCTACCCGAACAGCAATAACACGAGCAACAACGGGGGAGGGAACAACTCGTTCTTCGCTCGTCCTCAGCAGTTCAGCCAATACTCGCAGCAGTACCAGAGGAGCAACCAGCAGGTTTGACGATACAACGAGACAATGAGAGACGAGGGTCGAGAAATGAGTCGAAATGGGGCTTCAGATTCACATTCAATGTTTAATTGCAGACGCAGGGTAGTCAGAAGCGAGACGGGGAGACGGGCAAGGGAAGAGAGAAGGAGAGGGAGGGCGGATCGGCCGATAGCACCATGAATTGGAGAGATGTGAGTGGTACTTTGTGAATGGAATTGACGGGAGATTTCGTGTTATTGTGATACTACTAGGAAAAGGATGATGTTTCGGTTTAGTTGATGGAATGGTTCTAATTTAAAAGAAAACCAATAAATGCCTGCAGCAACTGGCGCCCTCCCCGTCGCCTCCTCTGCAGCAACAGCAGCGACCCGACAAGAAGTATCCCGACCCCTACAGAGACAAGCAGAGGGAGGACAGGAGTGCGGTAGGTCGAAGGGGGGTGATTGGATGCAGGGACAAATTGAGCTAGGGAAAGTGGTGTTCCACGCTGTCCTTGTCACAGGGTCGTGAGGTTCTGAACTAATTCTCCAGTTGTCCCCGATTGATACAATAAAAATATTTATGTTACTAGGGAACCGCAAAAGTAGGTCTCGCTCCCAGTGAAATTCATTCACACAGGTCGATTTACACCCCTTAGGGGATCCCAAAACCGTTTTGAAAAGTTCCCATAATTGATTCCTAAGTACCGAAAATCGATAATGAAAAATTGCATGTTTCACACGCTAAAATTTGCATGCGTCTCTCGCTAGCTTATCCCTCCTCTCTGAGGGGCAGCTAGAGAGTGCTCTCGTAGTGTAGTGGATAGCATGATTGTCTATCTTTTTGGAGGTCGTGGGTTCGAGTCCCCTCTTTTGCAAATTTTTTGCCGCATTTTTGCATGTGTTCCCAGTACAGCATTATGACCCTTGGTTACGTATTCTCTTAATGCTGCATATTTGAAGTTAAATTTTCATGGTAACTCATGATGACTAAATTTGACTTTGAAGTTCAAGATAAAGTTGCAACATGCAAGTTGTGCTTAAAAATGATACATAAAAGTAGATGAAAACAAAGTGAGAGTCAAATAGAATTGCGGCAAAAAGTTTTGCAAAAGAGGGGACTCAAACCCACGACCTCCAAAAAGATAGACAATCATGCTATCCACTACACTACGAGAGCACTCTCCTGCTGCCCCTCAGAGAGGAGGGATAAGCTAGCGAGAGGCGCATGCAAATTTTAGCGTGTGAAAGATGCAATTTTTCATTATCGATTTTCGGTACTTAGGAATCAATTATGGGAACTTTTCAAAACGGTTTTGGGATTCCCTAAGGGGTGTAAATCGACCTGTGTGAATGAATTTCACTGGGAGCGAGACCTACTTTTGCGGTTCCCTAGTTACAGAACACAAGTCGTGCCGACGAGCCCCATCAATTCTCGAAGATAGAGTTCAAGAGACTGCCGCCCAGAGGAGGACAGAGGGAGAGGGAGAGGGAGGGAAGAGAAGGAAGAGAGGGAAGGGACGAGGAGAAGAGAGGGGTGAGTGAAGGGGTCTAGCGAATAGAGGGGAAATGGTGAGGATGGTGGGGTGGGGGTATGAGTCTTACATTGAAAAATGTGGGATGCGGAGATATAGAAATGAACGGGGAGCAGAAAGTCACCGGGTTGGACGAAACCTCAAATATTATGAATTCCTTCCAGCAGTTCCCACGAGGCAACGATGACAGAGGAAATGGATACAACAGAGAGGAGAGGAGGAATGAGGACAGGAGTGAGGTACGGTGGATACTGTAGGGTACGGTTGAAGCAGTGATTGTGAACTAGTAATTATTACACATTAAAATCGATATCAAATGTATGTGTTTCCAGAGAAACGACACGGCGATTGCACCAAAGTGGAGAGGAGATCAGAGAAGAGGAAGTACTGTAGCGTCGAGATTCCAAGAGAAGGTGAGGGATTATATCTCTTTGGAAGCAACTTCGGATATGTTCTAATTCCTTGTAAAATTGGCTACCTTCATAAGAGAATTTCATAACAGATATTACCATGGGTCTTCATCAGGGTCCGAATACGTACGTGAAAATTTTTTCCCTTTGTTTTTAGGTTTTCTTTGCATTTTTGAATAAAGGGCAACGAGTTGAGTATAAAATTCTATGTTTTGATCAATTTGAAAATTTTCATTTTTTAGGTAAGGGGGGCCCCTTATGTCGAAAAAGATCATTTTTTTTCTAACATGCATTTTTGGATAGAGGACATTCAGATGAGCAAAAAGTTCTGAAGTGCGGGTAGGTTTTTCTCAAGTTTGAAAATTTTCACTTTTTCAGGTAAGGGCCCTTATGTCGAAAAAATAATTTTTTTCTAATATGCATTTTTGGATAGAGGACATTCAGATGAGCAAAAAGTTCTGAAGTGCGGGTAGGTTTTTCTCAAGTTTGAAAATTTTCACTTTTTCAGGTAAGGGGGGACCCTTATGTCGAAAAAAATAATTTTTTTCTAACATGCATTTTTGGATAGAGGACACTCAGATGAGCAAAAAGTTCTGAAGTGCGGGTAGGTTTTTCTTCGAAAGAAAAAAATGCGGGTAGGGTACGTGATTTTTCACGTAGTATTCGGACCCTGAAGACTTCATGTGACCCAGATATTGCCATGGGACCCAGTTATCCGGACAGAGCCGAGAAGTTCTATTGTAGCAATGGTGAAGCTTTGGCTCCACGTGGTCAAATAAATTGATAGGAAATAATGAAGTTTTCAGTAAACACACGGAATGCACCGTGAAATAGTGCAACGGTTGAATTGTGCTACACACAGTCATGATCAAATACGATTCTTAGTCCCACTCGATTTATTTCCGGTGATTTCTCTCAATAATTCCAATCTCTGCAGCGTGGTTCTCGTTCGGATGACTTCGGAAGTGGGCCGAGTAGGGGAAAGAATCAGAGAGGAGGAGGATATGAGGATGACGATGATGGAAGCAATGATAGGGTAAGCAGATTATGTTGTTGAGTAGTTGAGAACATGGTGCAGAATTGAGGTTCTCGTCATAATTATTGGTTTTTTTTGGAATGATGACCACGTGGGTGGTATGACTCCAGTTGCCTTACATTTTTGGAATTTATTTATCAATGACTGACTAACTTTGATAATGTGGAAGGCTAAACCGTGCGAAATCATCTTGCTGGGAATTTCATTTGATCATGTTGCAATGATGAAGCGTATATTCACGTTCTTTGAAGCAGCTAAAAGTACATTAAAATCTGACAGGTGCCCGAAGATCCGCAGCCGAATCGCAGCTTTGCGGCGAGTTTTGGCAACCAGCAGAAGCGTCCCGACGAGAAGAGAGAGTACGGTAGCAAGTACGGTAGTCAGGATAGAAAGCAGCCGTTCGGTGGACAGACGAGGTGGGAATTCGTTCATCTTCAAAAATTGCACTCAGCCAAATTGAATGGGGTTGTACGCTGCTGTTATGTGGTTGTGTGGAAACGAGAATCAACCTTGTGGCTTTGCAGGAATCAAAAGTCGGAGCCGCAGCATGAGGAGGATTGGGGAAAGGTGAGCGGGGCTTGATCTTTAATCTTTGATTGTTGATCGTTGTCTTCTGTTTTGTAGTCTTCTTGTACAAGTTGCAACTTATTTATTAGCTCAATCCCAATTCCAGTCTGCGAACGCGCCTTCATTCTTCTCAACGGAGGGAGGTCAACCGAAGAAAGAACGAAAGGAGGGACGAACATTCGTCAACAGCAAATTCCAAGTAAGTCAAGGAATGATCTTGTGTTTGGTCTGTGCATGTTATCTAATATTTGGCATGCTGTGGCCTAAGTTTTCCCTGAAAATGGAGTGTTAATTTTCCAGTTCAAGGGCATGCACAGCGATCGGATGGATCACAAGGTTGGCGGCGGGTCCCGCGACGAAGAGAGAGGTACGGTAGTCTGAAGCTATTGACTGATGTGAGTGAATGAAATCGATGTGATTGCAGATGGAGCCAATTACAAGCAGCAGAAAGGAGCTCGAACCGCTCGTGATTGATCTACCGTAGTCTGAGGAATATCGATCGATAATTCTCCCATTGAAGTCGGAAGAAACACTGCTCCGCTGAATCTCTGTGCAATAATTTTTTTTCCATATTTATACAAAGACATTTTTTATTTTTTTTTCTGGTCAGATTTTACTTGAAGTAGTTATTACCATTAAACAGTCGATATTAGCTAAGGAATACTCGGAATTGTTTAGCGCCCCTTCTGTTATAATTTATTTGTTTGTAAAAAGTATGTTACTCTCGGTTGCCTCCCTTTTTCGTATCGGTTCTTCTTGTAATAATGTATTTGTGAAGAATAATCCGAGTCTTTGCTCCCTGTCTCTCCCCCGTACTTGTCTATAGTGTAATAGTCACTCGATTCCCATTGAGCTTTTCACCCTTTTTCATTCTAGCCTGTTATTCTCATGTGCGTGATCTTCTAGTTTGGTTTTGTATCAATAATCTCTTTTACACTCAATTGCCTTACTCCCCCTCAGACCTGGACTTACCGTAATTATGATCGATTTCTATCTCATTCATGTTTCCCTCAGTTATTTCCCCCCATGCAACCATCTCTCTTCCCTTCAATATCTCTTATCTATGGCCCATTCTTCTCATCACCAACATTGGCATCTCTTAGTCTTGTCTGATCGATCGGTCTTCCTTTCTAGCCACTCAGTACCGTATCTGCAATACGTCCGTCCTGATTCTCCGCCCTGTCAGATCGATGATTCCGTCAATGCTTCCAGATGCAATTAACCACATACTGTATTAGTTTTAGAAGCTTTTTGTTATCTATTTCCTTTTCCACTTTCGCTTGTGCTAATTGATATTTATTAGTGGCTTGCTTTTCTTCTTTGTAATGTATCGATTAGCATCTTATCCCCAAGGGAACTTTATCGAGTCCTGTAGCGAGAATAGTAGATCATTCGGCTGCAGTTTCCTTAATTTTTCCTTGCATATTCCGAGCTCATTAGCCAATAATCTTTCCCATGAGATCGTATCTCCTAATTGTTTGGCCTTTCACCACTTCCTAATTATCTTCATTAAACAGTGCCCTCACTTCAATCTTAGTCACCCCCCGTAATTTCGTTCTATTCCATTCCTGCCAACTACTCTCGCTCACTCGGTTTAGTCCCCCTCCTCCCCTCATTCGATGCTTATTCCCTTACCGTTATCCTTTTTCTCTGTGTCAATAAGATTGGCCCTCAAAGCCCGAAAGTGCGCAAATCACTACAAGAAATAACCTCATTTGTGTGTGTGACATCACTTGTGTTGGCGTAATAATGAAGATAAATACATACCCTGCTAATTATCCGCAACGCTGTGATACAATTGAATAATTACATGGAATTATTATAATTTTAGATAAAATGTCGCCTGTGGAATATTCCATGGAAACGGTAGATTTAAAAAAATCAGTTCGTGATAGTGACTCGAAAATCGTACTGTAAGTACAGTCTTCAAACTTTTTGAAGCATCTTCTGGCGTTTCAAATTTTATTAGTCCATTTTGTGTTATTTAATGTTTAATTGAAAATGTTAATGATTTGTTTATTGAAGGTAGGCTCTATGGCCAAGTCCTCGTTTGAGGGAGCCTCGTCCTCCTCTTATTTGAGGGGAAAGGAAATAAAGAGGAAACGGGAGCGATGTCCCTCCGCTTCCTCAGTCGATTCTAATGAGGATTCGGCAGTCAAACGGGCTGGATCATCACAGGTTAGCTCAGTTTCAGTTTTATTTTGTTAGTTCCTATTAGAGACTTCATTGTGAATGACTATGAAGTCGCTGTGTTTTCGAAACTAGTGCTTATGGGCTGTATTTTATTTATTTAATCCATCAGAAGCGTAATTATTGTCTTGTAGAGTGGTGATTCCTCCCGATCGCAAGAGGTTCGGCCGGGCAGTTTGATGGAGGCGCTGATGGAAGTCAAAGAGAAGGTGCGCTTTACTCATTTCGATTCCAATATCACTTCGTTTAACCGATGCTTGACCGATGATATGGATTGTTTATGGTTCCTAAATAGCTCAGTCACTCGTAATTTCTGTATATTATCCTGTCGTTCAGAGTGATTCTCCTCGTCGTAAGAAGTCGAAAAAGAAGAAGAAGAAGAAGAGTGGAGAGGGCGAGAATAAGGGAGCTGTCGTCGCACCAGCGAAGGAGAAGAAGAATGAACCTGCTGCGGGAACGAAACGAGTATTTGAACGTCAGTATTCGTTTATTATTTATATGTTTCACAACCGATATTATGTGTCGATAGATATGACACTGCTTTAACGAAATCCTGCTCTCTTTGATCGTATCTTACGATAATATGAAACTGTCACGAATGGATAATGCATGACTATAAATGGATATTTTCAGCAGCGACAGTGGTAGGAGCGGCAACGGAAGAGTTGGATCTCACTCTGAAACATGAGGATCTGGAGGATAATTATGAGACCGATGAAGAGGAGGAGGTATTCTTTGCTTATAGGATACTTTGAGATTCTACTGGGTTGTGTTCTTGAGGAAATCAGAGTTTTATTGCAATTAGACATAACTTCTGTCATATCGATCTCAAAAATGGTTTTCAGAGCAACATGTAATTGGGTTTTCTCTTTTGCATGTACGGTATATGATGGGGGTTTCATCCTTGACTCATATGTTAATTATAAGTGAGATGCTTTAATTGATTCGACCCCCATTGATAATAATATAACAATTGCAGGCAGATGAGTTTCGTAAAGAATGCGAATCACAGCGAGTAGCACGAGTGGAGAGAAGAACGATCGAGTACGAGGGCGAGATGAAATGGAACCATGAGGTGAGGAGAAGGGACAAACTTCTGATTGAATTGGAATGGTAGTGTTTGTTGAAGCGATTCGGCCGCCAATATACTAGCAACTTTGCTACTCGAATGGCTTTAACGAATACCTGAAACAAGAAGTCGAATTGGTCTTTGGTTTTCTACAAACAGTTCATAAAAAAATTGCGATAAGCAAGATAAATCTGACTTGTATAGTTAGTTGAGACGACGGATCAGTATCTAATATCCTCCTCTCAGTCGGTCCTCTCAAAATTCGAGACGGAGGTTCGTGAAGATATCGCGAAGAAGAAGGAAGGACAGCAGATGGTGCAGCCATTGCACACGCCCAGTCTGCACACCGGATGCAAGTGTGAGTGGGGAAGGGGAGGGGGGCTGATATTGAATTTATAAACAGTCGACAACGATAAAAGAACGTGTTTGTGAGACGAATGTTTAATAAGTATTCATGGCATATCACAGATTGCCGAAAGAGGATTGACATTGTACTTGAGTTAATACTGCAACGAGAAACCACTGGTGCATTTAGTTCTCATTTCTCGATAAATAGAGCAATCATCTACAGGTGTCCGTGCTCCATCTCGCGACGGTAACCGATCGGCCTCGTCGTCGTCTGCTTCAGAAGGCGAAGGGAGTGACGACAGCGACGATGCGGGGAAGAGAGCGCAGAGGGACAGGAATAGGAGGGCCAGTATCAAGAAGTGAGTTGGGAGAAGGGGACGGTGGAAAGGGAGGTAGCATTGACGAGGATTCACGATATTGATAGTTTTGTTGTAGAATGAAGTTCTCTCAATGAATATCGAATTTTCGCTCCACCATATTCGGCTAGCTATATTTGGCTGAGTGATGCGCAACATCGCTTTCTATAGCTTAGCCTGAGGAAACGCGAAACAACCCCTAGACAATAAATAGATTCGTGCGTATTTCGAATCTCCAGCGTGCCATATACAACAATTTATATGTGACAGGATGGAGATCCGAAGGGGTGGATCTTGTCCCACTCATATAAAATGTGTGGAACGCGAAATCATCAACTTGAGAAAAACCTCTCATTTCCAATCAAATTTACCTAGGTTGTTTCACCTGTAGTCTTCCAAGGATATTTCGAGTCTCTATCAAATCAAGCAATTTTGCGATTTTAATGGTGATGATAATTGGCAAATAAAACGGAGAGCCGATACGAAATGACCACGCACGTCATCGCCATCCAAAATGCAATCTGTGAACCTTCTAACCATCCACTGATTTCAATTCTGCACGAGAAACAGATCCAGTCCACTCATTTACGAAAGATCGAAGATCAAAAAAATGGCATTGTTCACCTTCTATAGACAGCGTAACCGAAAACTCAAGAAAACTACAAAGTAAACTAAATATTTTCTCTTTCAGACGGAACAAACAACGGAAGGCGAAGCAGAGCGAAGCAGCCGTCGCACTCGTGAAACAAGAGGTGAGAGGGGGGGGGGG